>CAXAMN010000670.1:170893-173500 GCA_963970005.1 Durusdinium trenchii
TTTCTGGAATCTACATGAATCTACCATAAGTTTAGTATATATGTATATATATATATATCCATCTCTTGCTGTTACGGATGTTGGCACAGAAGAGCAAGCCTCCCGCCAGAAACGGGCTTTGCGAGCAAGAAACTGTATCAAAGCCTCAGCGGCCTTGTTCCCTTTTCCTCCCATCTTCTCATACTGCAGTATTGTATCTGGCTGAAACACTTTGTAGAAACCAAGCACGTCCTCACACCTGAGATATCATGGTGCTTCAATGCTGGCGGCTGTTTTGGACAATATCAAAGGGCAAAGGGCCCCGCAAGCAGACGCCAAGGCGCAGCAACCTGTAACCATCCTCGGACAGAGTTGGTACATTGGGCGGGGGCCCATCATTGGCGAAGACCACCAACGGCTCCAAATTCAATTCCTGGTAGCAGTCATGGTGCCGGAAGTCTGAAGGTCTTCATACCGGCAATTCTCTATCCTATGACCAAAAATCTGACTCCGACTCTGCTCTCAGGTTGATTTTGGATTTGGTGCAAACATGTGCAAACATGTCTGTCTCGGTTCTCCACACTCCAAAGCTCGGTTCTCCTGCTTCAAGCGGTGGGCCAGCAAGGCCATGAACTGTCCGCCAACTCCATGAGATAAGAATCCAAATGGGGCGCCTTCAGACACCCCGCCAGAGGCATGAGTCCTTGACGCTCACTCGACATCCGATGAAAGCACGGAGCGATCGGTCGAAACCGCATAGAAACGAGCTCCGCTTGAATCCACCACCTACGGTATGTACCGAGTGACAAAGGGCATCGCTACGAACGCAGCGATCGGCCGCCGATCGGCCGCCGATCGTATGTCGCTGTGCCAAGGTGCTCAAAGGCAGGACGCATGACCCGAAAGGCATCCTCTGCACGCTCTTCCAGGCTCCGATCCCAAGCTTCATCGGGACGAAAGCCATGGGCACGCGGCTCCTAAAGTCACGTTCAAACGGTCGAGGACATTTCCCCAGTTCCCACGGGATCCAAGCGGCATAAACTGCGACTTCACACCATGGTGGTGCTGAAGTTGCAAGTTCCAACCACAACCTTGGACTTGACAATTCCGAACAGGCAGTCGCTGCCTTCCTCTCCTTTTGATGGCTTGACCGTGGAACTTTCGACTTAGAGTGACAGCTTCAAAGTAATGACCCACTGGCGTTGCCACTGGCACTTGGCAACACATGCGCCGTGGGGTGGGTTTGCGGGGCAGTTGCGGATGGCCAACAATCATCAAACGGCCAAATGCTGCCTGGGTACATGTAGTTATCAGCTGCCCCAGGGAAACAGTAGAGTCGAATCATTGGCTTCCGGGACTTTTCGGGGAACTGCTTCTTGGCCTGAGAGGATCAGGTCTTCTTGGCCATCGCTGTTAGCTTCCTTTAGACGTCTTGGTTTCTTAACGTCGTACCTTGTCCGGGAGAGCTGCCCAGGTAGGAAGCCCAATGGTCCGTGGCATCACGGGCAACTGGCCCCCTTGGCGGCAGGGAGCGCGAGCGCAGGTGCTGGTCTCCACTTCGGAGTGAACTCAACACCGTGTCAGAGGTAACAGGTAAAACGTGAGTAAAACATATTCTGCGCCCCGTTTTTGCCAAAAAACAGTAAGGCACATTCAGCGCTTGAATCGGTGAATCCCAGGTCCTGACTCTCCAACAGCTCGGATTCTGGGTCGAATGGTTAGTGCCTCCAAATCGCCCAGGTAGTCACCAGGAGCTTCCTTCGCTGAGCCCTGGTGCAGATGCGCGGGTTCAACGTGAGGAAGGTTGACTTCTGAATCAAATCAACTGCTCAGCGGCCCTAATAGCGATGGCCTCCAACCTGCTTAGCGATGGCCTGGACCCTAAGAGCGGAGCCTTGCATGCCAAGAATTCATCCAGAAGGTCAAGCTTTACCTGGTCTCTCGTCCGGCCGACCGCGACAGAAAGCACAGCGTGTAGGACATCCTGTGTGAACACTAAATTTGAATGATAACAAACGCTGCTGAAAGGCAAGCACCTTTTGGAAGACACCTTCGGGTATCTGCTCGAGTTGAGGGAGAGAAGAATCTGATACGAAACTCGATTTCGGTTTGGCCCGCCCACTCTCAGAATAGATAAAAATGGAAGATTTCTCGTCGGTAGAATGCACTCGTGAGCTGATACATGGTGATTTGCATGATGCAAGACAGTGCTATTTGACGTTTAGGTGTCAGGTGTGTGAAGTGGTTAGTGATATGTCGCTGGTTGATTTCATCGAAAATAATGTAGAGTTGCGTGGTGAAGTCTCGTGTTGGTGGCCTGCATGAGGCGAAAAGGGGCTCAGGGTGAGGAGGACGAGGAGAAAAGAAGGGAGGTGGATACCTGGCCAGAGAGGAAGTATTAGTGACCTACCGGCCAAGAGTTTGTGGGTCCTTCCGGATGAATTTCATGACTTCGTGTCTGTTCTTGTGGTGGGTTTTGACGACGTTGAACAAGGGAAGGACTACAACCCGGCCACCGTGCAAGCCTTTAATTCACCTACTAGCGATGGCCTCCACCCAAATAGCGATGGCCTCCAACCTAATTGCGATGGCCTCCAACCAAATTGCAATGGCCTCCAACCTCATTGC
>CAXAMN010000670.1:173510-269695 GCA_963970005.1 Durusdinium trenchii
CAACCAAATTGCAATGGCCTCCAACCTCATTGCGATGGCCTCCAACCTAATTGCGATGGCCTCCAACCTCATTGCGATGGCCTCCAACCTAATTGCGATGGCCTCCAACCTAATTGCGATGGCCTCCAACCTAATTGCGATGGCCTCCAACCTAATCGCGATGGCCTCCAACCTATTTGCGATGGCCTCCAACCTAATCGCGATGGCCTCCAACCTAATTGCGATGGCCTCCAACCTAATTGCGATGGCCTCCAACCTAATTGCGATGGCCTCCAACCTAATTGCGATGGCCTCCAACCTATTTGCGATGGCCTCCAACCTATTTGCGATGGCCTCCAACCTAAATGCATAGCGGCCGCGGATGAGGCGACTCTGAAGCCCAAAGGCTGGCGATGGTGTCTTCCTTGCTTCATCGGACCACCAAGCTTCAGAGGCTGCGGCTTCCTCCAGAAAGGAGTCTCGACTCAGAATCAGAAAAATTACAGCATCACAGCATGGACCAGCACTGTGGTGCTAAATGTGTCTGTTTTGTCCTCAAGGGTCTCTTTGGGTGTTTCAGTCATGCCCTTCTTGTTCGAGACTTGGTCTATCGCCTGGCGCAGGAAGGGCACACTCACTCCTTGCCCCGTCTGTGTTCCAGGGATGGCCTACTACGGGATTTACAAGTATCAGGGCTTAGCGGCTCATCACCCGGCAGTGTTGGAAGGCTGTAGGCAATTCTTTACGTGTCTACTCTGTCCCTTGCTTAAACATATACGATTGTGCCACTGGTAACCTGCTTGCATTAGCCCGGAACCAGTCTTGTTGCAACTCAGGAGTTTGGTGGTCTTTCTGCAACTCCCTCACAGCGAGTGCAGGGACAGCCAGTGGTACTATGAGCACAGCCGAAGACTCGTACAGTGCAGCAGCCTGTTGCTCCTCCAGTTTTGGCCTGAGGGTGAAGCACAGAAGTGGGCTGAGGAGGTGCACTTGGAAAGTGGGCTGAGTCCCTCAGCGTTGACCTCCAACGCTTTTTTGGAGGATGGGTAGGCCTTGAAGAGGTAGGGGTCTCAGCTAAGAAGGGGAGATATCACTGAAGGCAAATCAAATAATTCAACTATACTAAGTTCCTGCCTGACGCGTCTGTTTCTTCTTTCCTGCCCTAAATTCATTCCAATCTCAGGCGCCAACTGCAGTTCTTCAGCCCGGCTGGGCTCAGGCGGCTCAGGCTCCGCTGGCTGAGGCACCTCAGCTGACGTCGACTGTCGGCACACGAACCCTTCAGTGGACTTGGCCTCGCACGCTTCGTAAGAGCTCTTTGCCTTTCAAGCTAATGCTGACCTCAGATCGAGGTATAGGACTATGCCAACGCATAGCAATCTCAAAAACTACCGTAACTAGCGGTAGAGCGAGGGCACAGTGTTTCAATCACGGCGCGCTATTCGGCCTTCTGCCAAGCCACCCAACCAGTTGGCGGCCCTTGTCCAGTGATTAGCTGATAACGAACTCGTTCGCCAATCTTCTCCAGCTCATCAATGACTCAAGCAAAGCTGATCGAGCTGCTTTCCGATCCAAATCTTTCAGAAGCACTAGATCCACTGATATTTACAAACATGGATAATAGACTTTAAGAAAAAATACTTAAATATCTTTGAAGGAAGCTAATAGCGATGGCCTCCAACCTAATGGATGGCCTACAACTGAATAGCAATGGCCCTCAAACCCAATAGCGATGGCCTCCAACCTAATCAAAATGGCCTCCAACCTAATAGCGATGTTAGTCTTGATTACAGCACTTGTTGTTTTAACACCATGTTTGGCCTTTCTATATTTGATGGGACTCCAGTTTGGAAGAGAGACAAGGCCAAGATTCTGGAGCCAGTTGCCAACCGATCTTCCAACCTTAGGCTCTGTGGGCTGCCCTTGTAACTTTCAACCCTGCACCCTTTCTTGCAAGTCAAGCAAATAACATACAATTGATGCACAAGCGATGCCTGCCCTTCAAGCCTTTGGCTTTGAAACCCTGCTTTAACACGCAAAAGGTCCAAGCAGCTGTGTCGAGCTGGTGCTCTGCCCATCTCGCACCAAAACTCCGCCCTTGTCACTGCCACCGACAACTTCCCAACCTCAGGTTGCATCCACTGATATGTACAGTACTTGTTTAAAGCACAACCTCATCAAACCTCATAAGACATGCTGTGGTTTCTTGAAGACACTCAGAGGCTTTCTTGAACACCTGAAAAGAGGCTTTCTCGCTTGAAAATTTTCAAAGGCGCTAAGTTACACAAAACATCAAACAACAAGTCTGAGCAATCCACGGCAGCTGGCGGCCATGCCCCAGGTCCATCGCGGTGCCGAGAGCCGAGAAGAACTTGCACTTTAGATCTAGAGTTGCTTCGTGTGGTCTGGGACAACCGTCAACGTGAAATTAAACAAAGCCTTGGCCCAAATGTGCATCAGGCAGTACGAGATTGTAAATATGTATATATAAAACTCCCGCATGTGAGTCTCTGCAGGTCTTGTGATTGCTACTAGGGTGGAGGCCATCGCTATTAGGGTGGAGGCCATCACTATTAGGTTGGAGGGCATCACAATTAGGTTGGAGGCCATCGGTATCAGGGTGGAGGCCATCGCTGTTAGGTTGGGGGCCATTATTATTCATGGTATGACTATGACTATGACTCGACTCTGACTCGACTCCTTCGCCAGGTCTTTGTGACAATGTGCTGTGTGCTCTCAGCATTTTGTTGGGGGCGTCCAGACGCTTTGCCCTACAGCAATCAGTCGATGTTTTTACATCGAAGGTCAGTATTTGCTATCATTAATAGAGAGCAGCTATGCCAGCGGGAAGTGAGCAGCCTCAAAACAACAATGGCAAAGTGACAGCAACACAAACAGGATGTGGCCTTCTTGATCGTGCGAGGAATCCGCTGTACGCGCCTGATGAGATGCGCTCGCGACAAGCCCAATCCCAAGCAAAATCTGAGTTGCAACGAAAACAAAACAAAATAAGTTCATTGTGTTTGGATCTCTGAGTGCGTTGACAAACATGCGCGGCACCATATGCGACAAAAAATGCTTACAGTAGTTCTCAAAAGTTCTTAAGCTGCTAAGGCTTGGTCGGCCTGCATCCTCAAAACGGTCCGCTTGTCAAAGGGTTCTCAAAGCTCATCACAGCGTCCAATGCGAGTGCCTGAATGAAGCACCGAATGCTTCAAGCGACAAAGAGCCAAAAGTAGCTGAAGCGGCCTGGAATGCCATTTTGCCAATGACCCACCAAGGGTGCGCACCCCTCCAGATTGGGATTCTCCTGCCAACAACTTCAAAGGAATAAAAAGCGCAGTTTGGCCCACTTGCCCCATGTGAAAAAGGACATCTGAGAAAAGGATGATACAGTACAAAGGCACGACGATCCAACATGGGACTCCAGTCTTGAACCACACAATTACACCCAAACCAAGTATGGCAATGAGATCGGTTGAGTGCACAAAACAAACATGTATATAATTTGGGTCTATCCTATTACCTGTAACAGTGAATGATGATGGTTAGTAAAGGCCTTGTACAAAAAATGATGATAATCGTTTACTAACTGTTACAGGTAATAGGACAGACAGACCCTATATATAATCATATGCAATCAATTGTTAGTGTTGCACTATGTTGCTATTAGGTTGGAGGCCATCACTATTAGGTTGGAGGCCATCACTATTAGGTTGGAGGCCATCACTACTAGGGTGGAGGCCATTGCTATTAGGTTGGAGGCCATCGCTAGGTGTCGGCCCAAGCGCCTCTCAGTTGGTGCACCCAGGCTGGCAAACGGCTTGGGGGGGGTAGTCCGCCATGTTCGATCCAGAGCCATGGTTGGTAGATGCTGGCACTGCCCCTTTGGCGATTTCTGGAAAAGCCTGGTTTTTTGACGAGGAGGCCTCAGGATATCGATGCACATCCTTGCTCCACGGCCAGGCCTTCCTGTTGCAGGGTACAAAGCTGGTGACCGACAAGTTCACTGCCATAGGAGCTACAGTCTCTGTGGTAGAGGGGATCCCGCATGTTGATGCTAGTACAGCAGTGGTCAAAGAACATCCCATGGTCTTCAACAAGGCCGCTACAGAAGTGATCGATGTCTGCTCAGGCTATGGCATCATGACCGCTGGGTATTGCTGGATTGATAGCAAGGTTCGATGCCACGTCGAACTGAATGCAAAATATGCTGCCTGGCTTCGTGACACCGGAGCCCAAGTCATTGAAGGTGACATTGATAGCCTTGCAGTACAGCAAGCCCTTGTCCCCTACACGAGCACGCCATGCATTATCACTGGAGGTTTTGCGTGCCAACCTTTCTCACAGTTGGGGAATAAAAGACAACAGCTGGACCCACGTGCTAGAAGCTTCGAGGGTATGTTGATGACATGCTACCTGCACCAACCGTTGGCAATGATTTTGGAATGCACAAAAGAAGCCATGGCATCCTCTTGGGTTCAAGGTACGCTGCAAGCTTTCTGCAATCGTACTGGGTACACATTCCAACAACAGATATGCCATTTGCAAGAACTATGGCCAGCGAAGAGGACAAGGTGGTGGGCTGTTTTGGTCCACCCCATGGTAAAGATGCCGCCACTGCGAAGCTTTCCTGCACTGGAGTTCACACCGTCCTTCCGCCATTTGTTCCCCAAGCTTGCTGACTGGCCTCATTCCGACCTACAGGAACTACGCCTGTCAGCAAATGAGTTGGAGGTGTTTGCAGAGCAACCAGGTGGGTTGGGAAGCAATTCGGTCAGCCCCACAAAACCGCTGGCTACTGCGCTTCATGCTTGGGGATCACAACTGCAAGCTTGTGCATGCGGCTGTCGAGCCGGGGGGTTCACGCCCAAGCGACTGGAGGAAAAAGGACTTTATGGAGCATTGATCCCAATGCCAGGTACCACCAAGGTTCGTGGCCACCAAATCGCCAACATGAGGCATGTTCATCCTGATGAAGTAGCCATTTTGCATTTGGTTCCCACCCGGTACATCCATCAGGGTAAGGACAAATACCTCAGGCTGGACCTCACTGCTCCCAGGACGTGCTGTTCGGACACAAGGGAGGGAACCGGACACATGAGGCTTGGCAGCTGCCAACCGGACATATAAAGCGTGTCAGCTGGCCCACGCCAAGATAGGTCTTTGGGACTGTCAGAAAAAGGAAAACGTGGTGTAGGTTTAGACCAATCCAGGACACATCCCAATAAGGGACCGTCAGACAAAAGAAACAAAGAACGTGGTGGGGGATCACTCGAAGCTTTTATATCTTTTATATATATACTTTTTGTTTGATGTACGAAACACCCTAAACCCACAACACACACACACGTGTCGATCGGGAGGAATTGAAAAACCAACCGCTTTTTTTTATCCGTGCGTGTTCACGGTGTGCTTCGATGAAGTGGGCAGCGGTTCCAAATCCTCAGCTGCTCCGGATCAAGATGGACGCCCGCGAAACGAAGATTCGAGACCTGTCTTGGGCGATCTACACCGGCTTTATAAAGCCGGATGATGGGGAGTATCTCCGTATGACTGGGTCCATAGTGTCATACAATAGTCTTCGGGTGAAGAAGACAAGGGAAGCGTTGCGGCTCATGCGCGAAGCGGTCGACCACACTTTGGAGACCCGCATTTGGACCAAGGCAGCGCTGCGAGATTCCCTTAAACACATGGTGAGGACACGTTTCTTGGAAATTCCACTCACAAATGGGTTTAGCTTCAACGATTGGTTGAAAGAACAGGTTAACGTACTCCACCCTTTGGCACAAAAAGCTCGCAAAAACGCTTGGTTGACCAACCAGCTTGCCAGCATGGACAATCTTGAAACCCAGCCATGGCTCCCTGCTGAGCACCAGGACACTGCTATGATTTTGTGACAGCCAACCGGTTTCCTGAAACCACGTTAACTATGTTCCACATAATCTACAATAAAGTTTAACGTTTTGTTTCAGGATGTGTTGTCGATCACTTTTTTGGGGGGGAGGGCATCCATTGCCTTTTGATCTCTGCGGAGGATCACGATTCCCAATGGGACGTTTTCGCTGGTGGGTGTGTTGATGGATCCTCTGCGAATTCCAAGGAGGAGTCTTGGACAAGAACCGATGCCGGTTTTGATGCGTTCGGATTCTTATGTATGGACCCTTCCGTAAAAAGAAGTACATAAAAGCGCAAACACGTTCAAAACACCCCGGCGCCTACAAAGCTGCAAAGACACCAACAAATTGTTCACACTATTTATTTCACACAAAACTCCAAAGAGTCTAGAACATATTCTCACTCCACTCTGGAAACACTGTTCTTGTCGATTGTCCAGGTCATGTTTTCCCACCGTGTGCCCTCAGGAAACCGCGATCGATCCTCATGGCATATCTTCTGGGAAGGTTTCTTGGGTTGCATTTTGGTTTGGGCTTCTCCCTCTCAATCTCCCCATTGCCTTCGAACTTGGTTTGGGTGGATCTTGTGTTTCACGCGCGTGCGTCTTTCCCGATCATTGCCCAGGCTCTTCTGGACAAGGGCATCGCGGATATGATTCCTGGTGCCTCAGATCGCGGAGCATCCGAGGACTGGATTGGCAGGTGACACACGATACATATAATTTTCAACCTGCCTTATCCTTCAAGGACGCATATAAGACTATTCATGAGAAGGATGGACCTGAATCTCCAAATGTATTCTGGCATAGTTTCAAGCGTCGTAAAAACCCATTGGCTGAACTTCAGCGAGTCAATGTGGTTTCAACATGAACATGGGAAAGATTGGAAACTGCTGCAAATCATTTTTGTATGAGAGGTTTTTTGTCGACCACCCTTTCCTCTTTAAGGTTGCAACTGCATCCACAACTTCCCCAAGTTCTGCTGAGCAGTCAGTGGTATGGACATCCCCAAACAGCTATGACTATGACTACACTATTGAGCGTGGACCAGAGACTTTGGAGGGACAGGGGGATGAGGACTGGTGTGCGCCTTGGTGGGAATGGCCGGACCACGAGATCGAAGCTCTCGAGCGGGAGGAATTGGAAGAAGTGGTTGAGTTGGCTGGCACCCATCCTCTTTTGGATTGGTACTGGGGTGAAGTTCGGGAAAAAACCGGTTTCCATGACCTGCCGTTTGCTGACTTTGACTATGGGGACCCCTTGGAAGATATCAAAGGGTTTGCAGCTTACATCCGCCCAAGAGCTACATGGTCGGACCAGGAGGGGTGGTTGTACGCAATGGGTGTGGAGCAGCAGGAAACGCAGGAAAGCCGTTCCGAGCGTGATCCTCGATGGGATGGGTGTGAAAAGTTTTCCATCGAGCGGGGTGGCAACACCTTTCACTGCACGCCTGCCAACTGGACCCCTCCACATGGAGTCGATGAGTGTGAGTGCGAAGAGCTTTCTCCAACACAGCAATTAGGCAGCGTTTGGGATGACAGCATCGGGTGGGATGGGGACCATGAGCAGGCAGAACTGCAGGAACAGCAGTGGGACGGAGACCATGAGCAGGCACAGGAACAGCAGTGGGATGGGGACCGTGAGCAGGCAGAATGGCAGGAACAGCGAGGAGAGGAATGGTGGGGTGAAAACTATTGGTGGGAAGAATCGGATGAAAGCGAAATGGAAGGGGATCCGGGTTTGCAGGACAGCGCTCATGTCCAAACACCACCAACCGGAGCCAGAACCCCCAGAAACCAGAAACATGACAAGAACCAACAGAACAAGTCTGCGCTTGACGCCAGTGTCCGATACTCACCGATTACCCCTGAAGGTGCGAAGGCATTTGTTGAGAAAGCGTGGTCTGGCAAGGTGTCAGATTCTAGCCAGCCATGCTCGTCTTCAGGCCCACATGAGCTGCAGGATAGTCAGGGCATCGACATGCCCACGCCTCGGGATCTAGTTGCAGCTCAGCTTGAGGAGGCGCTGGGTGATGCGCCTACTGAGACTCTTGAGGGCGCGCTCTCGTGTGAAGCTGTGCACGGTATGTCACTGACTGATCACATGATGTATGTGCGCTGGTTTGACTCGCCATCCGCATACAAAGCGAGAATGCCAGCAGGGTTGTCTACACGCTTGTGGGGGGAGCTCAAATGCATCTTTAAGATGTACCATGCCTACAACGTGGAGTGTCCGAGAGATGTCTTGTTTGCCTTGAAGCAGGAATATGCTCGTCAGTGAATTGGCTTACATTAGGGGCAATGTTTTGGTGCCTAGATTAGATTTCAAGAGTTTGTGAACTCACTGAATCCGAATTTGGACTCAAGTGTCAATAGACACACGCAGCTAAACTTGATCAGGATCGGTGTGGAGTGTGCAGTTATCTCCGGGAAGCCTTCAAAGTACCTTTTGGAAAAGGCGCTCCGACTCCGAAACGTATACAAGATACACACTGCAGACATCACAAGTTTTAACCTATTGTTCTTTCTTGCGGGCAGGGTGATTGGGAGAAGATCGAATATGATGACCAACAGTCCCAGACATGGACCGTGGAGTGGCACCTTAAAGTCCCTTTGGAGGTGACTGTAGGTTCTGCTGCGTCAGTGACCTCGATTGCATCGATGTTTGTTTTGTGTGCTCACCAACTACACTTTAAATCCACATTCAAAACTGGGTCAGTGCTTTGAGCCTTCCCCAAGGGCACACTTCCTGTGGTTGAGCCCGGGAAGGGGTTGGATGGCAATGGTGTCAAAACACTTGAGGATGGCCTAGCTGCTTGGATAAACAAGATCTATGCCATTTAGCGCTGTACATTTCCAATTTTTCAATGAAGTTCTTAAGGATGGATCTGCGGACGAGTTTGAACAGGAGATCGAGCGTATAGTTGACGCAATGGAACAAACCACGATCGATGAGAAGGCGACATTTAAACTGTTTGCAGGAAGCATTAAAGTGTTCTTTGGCTGATGAGCCACATGTTATGCACACATGGATGTAGTTCTGTACTTTTATTGTCTCTTCTCACCCAACCCAACTGGTTCCGTGGAGGCAGAATCTGGGAAGCCTGATAACATGAAGAATGAGGGAAAGGCGTTGGACAAACAACTCTCCCACAACCTTATATACAGTGTAGTGTTTGAATGTTCTTTGTTCTCAAAACCGTTTGCCATATGTAGGTGCCAGCTCGAACTGTGGTTGCGCCAGAGCCATGTATGAACATTAGAATGCGCTATGCAGTTCATTTTCTGTGTTGGTGGAAATCAGTTTCAAAAATTCAGGATCCTGTGACTATTACGTGTCCGAGTGAGACTTCAGCAGCCACTCACCATCTACCGGATGACATTGCCCGGGAATGCCTCCAAGGACAGCACAAGCCTTTAAATCCGCACAGTCAGAAGCTGCTTGCAGCCTCTGCCCGCAAACCAAAAGTGCCAGCTGAGGTGAAACAGGCTGCTGGCAACAAACAGAAGGCTCCGAAACCCAAGGCATCAGGTAAGGCCAAGGCTGCAAAAGCTTCAGCAAAAGCAAAAACCAAAAAACACAAAGTTGAAGTCAGCAGTGCGGAACCCAAGCAGCAAACAGCTAGGGAGCAAGCACGGGTATCTTACAACGATGCGAAGAAGGAGTTCTTCAAGGGGTTCCTAAACCAAAATTTATTGTTTCTGTTTGCTAGCAGTGAGTTCATGTCGTCATATACGGCTGAACTAATGACAAGAGGTTGCGAATTCAACAGTCCTGAGGCTTGAAGCGTCTGGATTGAAGCACCAAGACAAAAACAAAAGGCTGGACAGCTTTTGAAAACCGCCCAAAGCTACAGTTTTTCAAGGTCTTTCCTGGCGTGCACATTGTAGGTGGAATGACTCTGACGAGAGAGCAGCTGTGATTGCAGCGATGGATCCTAAGGAGGCTAAGCGCCGCCGTTACATTTAGTTTTTGAGCAGTTCTTCGAGCACCGCAAATTTTGCAAGCTTGGGGTTGGACCCGCTTTGAAAATACATTGCGCTTTACATATGTAACTTAAAGCGTTTTTTGTTGCCATGTTCGGGTCCCAAATGGGGAGGCTTGCCCTGCGGTGATTTGACCTTTACTTGGCTGATCTTGAAACAGGTCAGTAACGCAGCGTGTTTCTTGAACAACGTAGAGGGTGAAATATGTGTCTTTGCAAGCTCTGCTTTCAACAAGCCAAGTTGCGCAACGAGCTTGGACCACTCAGCTTCAGTCTGCCAGCGAATTGACTGCAATCCTTGGCTGTTCAACTGCTTCTTTTGGCTTTCACTCATAGCCGTGTGCACCAAAGGGGTTACACATGGTTTCATTAGAAGACATATGAACTATGATGTCTGAGTCAGGTCCCTTAATTTCCCCCCGACTGTGTCCATATGAAGCTCTCCCTCATCGCGGTGGTTCTGACTTCCATCGTTGCCAGTCACTGGGATGCATACCACATGTCCAACATGGGGAAACAGTGTGTTTACTGTGGTTTCCATGGATGGTGTACGCATGACTTAGCTCATGCACCTTGAGGCTTTGGAGATGTTCCACTGGAGAATGAGCTTGACTTCCTAGAAGTCTTTGCTGGCAACTCTGTTGAATTTAGGGTGGGCCGCCGGAGTGGTAACGGCGATGCATGATTTGACTGCTGCTATCAAAAAGATGAATCTCATGAAACCAACGGTTATCGCGTCAAATACGTCTAATTGGCACTGTGTGGCGCAATCCGTGATTGAAGGATTGAGTGATTGAATGATTGAGTTGCGGCCCGTGCTTCACCGGTGCTTCACCGGTGCCGGAGAAATTGGAACGCCAAAAAAAAGAATATGTATATATATATATGTTTTACATCATTTGGTTTTTAGGTGGGAGCCCTGTGTGCTATATCATGGTCACGCGTGCAAGCCTGTGGCGGCCAAGACATGTCCGACTCGGATACGGGGATGACGCCGGTACGTCGCCGCAAACACAACGAGCGATCCAAACATTTGCCACTACATGTTCTGAGTCTGGTTAAGTGCTCATGATGAGTTCACATGACATCAACCAGGGACAGCATATGCGACCTGCAGTCATGCGCATTTTGTGGGAACCGGATTTGTTTCAACGTTCTGACTGGTCTATTTTAGTCTAGGGGCCATGTTCATATTGTTCAGACCATTTTTGCCCCCCTCCGCGTAAACCTGCACGCCATAATGAATGCCACCATGGTGCACCAATCAAAGATTCGAGGCGCATCCATCCAATGGATAAAGATAGAATCCACCCAGTGATGTCGTAGATACCATCCACACTCCTGGGCATAGAAAGAGTGTATGTTTTGGTCTTGATTGCACGGTGGGGGGTCTGTCATTCAATATGGATACCAACCTCTGGATGTGGAGCGTTCAGCCCTCGAGATCCGGCAACTCTTGAAATGGCTGTTCAATCCTATAGCCACAGCTGACCTGAGGCAAGCGTATCCTACATGATGGATGTCTCGCATATGGATTAAAATCTGGGTGCATCGACGCAACGTGGCGCATCAACCACATGTGCACAGGAACTGTTTAACAAGAAGAAGGGATACATATACAACTAGTTGAGGTGGCCTACTCATCCAAAATGGACATCGCGACTGCGTTTGGCATGTTGCTTCTGTTCATACAAGCTCGGCGTCTACGGGTAGGAGGCTGTGCGTGGTATGGAATCCCATGCAACTCGTGGATCTTTATGCGCCCCGGTTCATGTTGTGAACCAGTGAACAGTGTTCTCATGATACCCTGTACTGGCAAGCTGTCATGTGTTCTGTCAGGTCCAGGGGCACAACACGACGTTCCTGGTTCAGGGCCCGTGGAGAGACACGGTACAAGAGCGTTCGGGTTGGAAATAAGATAGCTAGACGGGTGAGCTATCTTTTGCACTACCATTGGGTCAAAGGCCACTTCTATGTTTTGGAGAACCCACTGTCATCCCTCCTTTGGCAATACCGTTGCATTCGCAAACGTTTGCAACAACATCGCGCCGTGCGTGTGGTGATCAACCTTGGAAACATTGGCGCCTCCACTCAGAAGCCAGTTCCGTGTTTGCAAATCGGTGGTTCTGGTAGGGATTGGAAAGAAAACATGGTTCGACGTGCAGGCTCCACTGCTTGACCTCATGGCACCCAACTAAACGTCCCTTTCATGCTAGGTTGTTTTGTGGGGCACCGCTCCATGGCTGCACGACTTGCAGCTAAAAGTCGGCTCCGTGAAGAAGATGGAGCTTGGCCGCATCCGAAAGTTCCTCAAGCTCCAGACGGTTCGGTCGTATCGCTGCAAGAAGTCCGGTCAAACAAAAGTGGTGTTCAGCTTAGACCCTGCTTCGCATATGGAACTCACGACTCACTCGTGTGAACAAGGTTGCACAGCTCCACAAACATGACTCAGGCTGGTGGCCCCAACTTGAAAGAGACCCAAATATATCCTGGCTCCCTGGGACTGGCAGCGCCTAAGCAACCAACATAAACATGAACCAACAAACCCTAAAAGACAATTTTGGAAGTGCCCTTTTGTATGTCTAAAAACATCTAAAACTTAGAAAGTGCATTTCCAAAAATTGCCTTTCAGGGTCTGTTCTAGACATACCAAATGGGAACAACAAACATCATTCCGCCATCCTAGGTGGGGCGACTACTCCGTGATCAACTTAAGAAGACTCCTGACGCACGCGTTATGGGGGATAGTGGCATCGCTTATCAAGACAGCGAGGCCGATTCGAGTGATAGTGGAATGGAAGGCTTGGCTCTCGCCAGGCCCAACTTTACTTAATCTAGAGGCTCGTGTTCGCGCCATGGGGAAAAGTTCCCAGTTTCGTGACCGCGTGTTCCATTGCTGATGTTTTTATTTTTTCATAAATTTCCCTAGCGTGTCGAGGCGTGCCACCGGACACACATGGGCAGGTAGGGCGTGTCCTGGCGTGTCGGCCTATGTAGCCCAGCTGCTCAAGGATCGTTGCAAGTGGTTCAGTGCGTGTCATGGAGGTTGATACTCCCGTGTCTGGCGTGGCGCCGGGGAGCGTGCCGGAACCGGCAGCAAAGGGTGGCGGTAAGGTCAAAGGTGGCAAGGCTGGGTGCTGGAAGGGAAAGGGTAAGTTGGGCAAACATGGCAAAGGGAAGGGTGGCAGCGGTTGCGGTGGCCCTGTCTCAAAGGGGCATGACAAGGGAAAAGGAAAGGGAGGTCAGGAAGGAAAGGGGTCTCCACCTGAGCCTTTCTCAAAGGGGCAGGAAAAGGGAAAAGGAAAAGGAAAGGAACCGGAGGGGAACCAGGGGTCTCCACCTGACCCTTTCTCAAAGGGGCATGACAAGGGAAAAGGAAAGGGAGGTCAGAAAGGAAAGGAGTCTCCACCTGAGCCTTCTTCTCAGGTCCCTGCTGGTAAAGGTGATGGCGGCAAAGGCATGGCGATGAAGGGCGGAAAGGGTAAGGCAGTGAAAGGTGGAAAAGGCAAGGGTGGAAGTGTGACAAGCCCTAGCGAGATGACAAGCCCTTCTTCCACTCCTGCTCCCACTTCATCTGCGCCTTCTCCCACTGACACCGATGGCTTGCACACCCCTGCACGCCAGCCAACTTTAGAATACCAGGAGCGCTTGTATGTTTTCTTTTATGCTTCTAAATCGACACCAAAAACGTGCAGCCACATATAGGAGCCGCATCCTGAGTCCTCTCTGAAAGGACCGAGGCACTCCGGCATGTCCCTGTTTTGTTTTCCTCTTTGGCTTGCGTAGCTGTATATGCATTTTTTGTCCACACCAGGCCAGCGTTTGGCCGAACCTTTACATCAGTGTCGATGCAGTCAGACGGAGAGGGGCCTTGCCAGATGTCACCTCTTGGAGTGACTGACAGTAATGGCAAAGTTGCAAGGGTGCTTCTCTCAGCTGTGAACACGTGTTTTGAATCAGTGGGATCCAGCTTCCATGCAAGGTCAAAGTCCTTCCAGAAGAATTGAAGGCAAAGGTAGCTGCCTGGAGCCTCAAACTGCCCCAGGCTTGTGGGCTCATCAGCTTTGTTGCCACCACTCAGGCGTTGAACAGCCCGCAAGAAGTGGAAGAGCTCATGCCTGGGGAGGCGAAGAGACAGCGTGAGGCTCTGAGGCGGAAGCTCAAGAGAGGAGGCGCGCAGAAAGGCGTAACAACAGCACATATTACTTTATTGTTCTGATCAGGGCTACGCCCAGGGCTTGTGGAAAAATGTGCATCAGCACGCACTGATGCGGAGAAGTGCCCTGCTCAATTTGTCAACTAGGTGCAGGCATTGCTCTTTGAAAAGAAGGGGTGAACTGCCGGCGAGGTTTTCCCTACTCAAGCAGTTTCTCTTGGACCCCACCTTGGAATCCGTCGTGGTGGAAAGTTGGTTTGAAGAGCCCATGTCTTATTTCGTGCAATCTTTTGAGGGTTTGAAGCTTTTGGGCTGTTTTGTGGCTGGCTTGCCCTGATAAAGGCAGGCGACCGAGAAATCAAAGGGGCAATGGGTTGAGTTACCATTGTGCGACCTCGAGAAAGAGTACTCTTCGCCTGAAGATGCTGAGTGGCTGAAAACGGAAGTTGTTGGAAGCGGGGTTCTCAGCCATGGTCTTCCTACAGTGTGCAACAGGTTTCTTGTGAGCCCATGTTTTTTCCTTCATCCTTTCGCTGTTCCAAGAACAACATGGGAGACCGCATCCGCAGGACTGCAAGCTTGGGTTTGATAGAGGAGCTACTTAGCTTCACCACCCTGTTCGTGCAGGATCCACAGAACGCGAGGCGGCGCTTATACAAAATCTTTCGCCAGTATGTGCATGAGAGCTAGGCCCTCAAAAAGTGGAAACACTTTAACCTCTGGTCATGGTGACCCTTTTACAAAGTATGCTGTATGCTAGAGTTCAGTTCATGTCATCAAACGAGACATGTAAGACTTGCCCAAACAAGAGACCACTGTGATGATGTAGAATCTTTGTGACTAAAACCTCCTGTATTTTACAAATCAAAGGTCTACTACATTGAAACACGCACCACGATTCAGGTCAAACATCGCGGTCGACGGGGAACAGGTTCACTGCATCTGGCACCGTGGACGCCAACCGAGCCGAGCGTCAAGCGATCGCTGATCGGATCACAGGTGAACAGGCCACCTTCTCCTTTGCAGATGGGGCAGCAATGTCCCAGGGATGGGCACCCACCGCGAAGATCCCCAAACCGAAGAAGGCCTGACCTCACCTTTCTCTTAATGAGTGCTTGTTTACATGACCCCTGCAGTGCTTTCTGCAAATTAGTGTTCCACTGCATCTTAAATTCCTGTGCACACACCTTGAAGTACCTATATAGCGATTCCTAGATCCTTCATTCTTTTTTGGAGGTTTTGACGGTGGAGGAGCAGCGGAAGAAAGACTTTGAGAAAGACATGAAAGCGTGAGTGGCTGAGCCCACTATACTTTGCACGCCAGTGTCGGTTGTCCAGCTCAAGGGTCATCGCAGATCCGCAGCCCCAACCGTTGCCAAGGGTCGATTCCTTGGCTGACAAAGCGCTCAAGGTGGTCGCTGCCTTCACCAAGCACAAGATTCAACACCAGGAGGACTGGGTGCATCAAGCAACGACAAAACTCCTGTTGATGGGTCTGCAGGCCACCGTGAGTGCTCTACGGGACGCCCATGCCAAGTTGAAGCAGAATGGAACACAGCGCACATCTCAGTTTAAATATGACCCGTGCGGCTCCATAATCTAGGGAGACACACGCGCATGTGCGCACACTCCCAAAGAATTGCCTTTCGTTGAAGGGATTGTTCAACTCTAGGCTGTTTGCCTTTTCTCACCGATCATGGTACCAGCTCTCCCGGTCCCTGCTTCTATTGCCCAGGCTCCAGAAGATGGTCTTCGAAGGTGCATCCTTGGATGAGTGCGAGACGGCGATGAAATCCATGAAGCAGGAAGTGCAGGCCTGGCGACCTTTACTTCATGAAAACTCTTGGATATAAGTCCACTAGACCTTTGGCTTCATCGCCTTCTCCGTGCTAATGTTGCACATATAGTGTGATGTTGGAGGACTATGCCAAGGCCGTGGGAAACGCGGAAGTGATCGTGCAGAGTTTCGAACGGCGTACAGTTCTCAGTACTTCAATGCAACCGTCTTTCCGTGTCGCTTTCATCAATCTGCATATTTTAAGACATATACATCTGTGTGCTTTCATATATATATATATGATGATGATGATGATGATGATGATGATGTTCGTTTTCTCGCAAACTTAGGGATGGCCGCTGAAAAGCGGAAGAATGATCCGGCCAAACCCAAAAAAAGGGCCAAGGCCAAAGCTGCTCCTGCGACGCAAAGCGTTCATGCAGTAAAGCCAGAGCCAACTGAAGACTGGGCAGCCTGGGAGTCAGACGCCGCTTGGGAAACCCAATGGGGCAGCTAGATTTTGTTCACTCACGCTGGCGTCTTCTACTTTGTAGCTCCAACTTGGAACAAACACTATAGAGTATATATATATATATGCTATCGAAAGTGGACAGCTTTTACTTTTTGTTTATAGCCTGCCAGCTATACTGCAAGCTATGTTCCTGAAAGGAACGCGAGGCATGTCGGATGTTGCAGGCAAGTTGCAGTGGGGTGTCTCTGCAGCAGAGACTTCATCCTCGACCACACGCGGAATGAAACAAACACACTTTTGTTACGCAATCCTTCCCTAAGTTGTGGTCGGGGGGGGTGCAACCACTGGCTGCCCATCCAAGACCGCATTAGACGCCATGACCTCGTGACCCAGGTAAAATCTAGAGGGGTCCGAGCACAGGATACAACAGCTTCTGCGAGAGTGTTTCGCATTGTGCATTACATTCGCACGCTGAGCTTGGCGCCCTGGTAGTTGGTGGTCATTCCAACATATTCCAACACAACCCAATCAAGACACATCTTGCGCCTACTTCATTGGTGGAAAATAGGCCCACTCATGCACAATGTTTCATAACTAGGGGCACCAAAGATGACACAATGGGCTGGGCCAGCCATGGAGGAAAACATTTCCGGCATTATCAAAGATACTGTCCGGGAATTGTTTGATATGCTTGGATTGGGAGAGGCCTGGGTAGGAATGGTACTCCTATCCAAAGTAGACAGTGGAGTGTAAGTCTAAAAAACCACGTTTGGGGGTTCATCCCTGTCTACTTTGGAGAGGCGTGATTGTGTGGTTATAGCTATGATTTGGAAGTGGAACACAGCTTCTTGATCACAGGTGTCATTGAAAAGAATCAGATCCTTCGTTGGCATCGGGCCCAATTCTCCAAGCCTTGAATTGATTTGGTCAACTCTTTTTTGTCGAAGGTCGACTTGACCGATTTCCGCACCACTTGCTCCCGCAGATTGCTCAGATCACACTTGCAGGCAAGCCTCTGGCACGCTTACCGTGCATTGAGGCCCAGTGTGAAGCAGCTCATCCAGATTCTGAAGATGGGCGAACATAGTCGAGGTTGTGGGCCTGCTCTTTGGAAGTGGGCTCTGAAGCAGCCATGGAGAGTCTTGCTGCGTATAATGTTTCTAGAAGGTTTGAAGATGGTGCACGCGTGCGGCGCACGATCATCTTCTGTTCCCAGTTAGGACAGATCTTGCCTACCGGCTATGAGCAACCAAGCCCAAATTCAATATGTATATAATGGGCCAGTTTAGTTTCCAATACGTTCTGTTCTACCAGATTCAAAATGAGCATTATTTTTTTGAGGTTCACGATCAAGATTGCCACTGAACCGCACTATATGCCCCAAGAAATAATGTGCTGTATACATGGGACTGTCTCTATGTCGCAGAATGATCTGAGGTGCATATGGACAGCCATGGATCTGTGGAGAAAGAAATGAAACAATCCATCCTTCTACCACATGAAATTGTTGGCTCGTTTCATTCTTCCGGAAAGCTCGACCTCATGACTGGGAACCAGGCCTCAAATATAGTTCCACTAGCTAGCTATAAAAACAGCTCTCCTCTCCACAATTGCAGGCCCTGTCTAACTACTGGCAGCCGTTCAGAAGCTCAACCTGGTTCAAAAACCATCCTATTTTGGGGGGACGCTTGGCTGGGATCTGTGCCCCTGATGCCTCAACCATGCAAACTGTGATCCAACATGTGATCAAGGACCCTGAAACAAATTTGGATTATTGTATACCTTGCCGGCTCTATGGTGATGGATGCGAAGTAATGCGTGCCCAGGTGGCAACCGATTTTCCGTAAAGACCATGTCTCAATACCCCGGTCTACGATCCACCACTCCCAGGCAAGCAGAAGTTCGAGGTCATGACTTTGATCAGCCCTGCCTCTGACAAGGCAGCCACTCTAGACAGCCGCTTCATGCGGCATGGCAGCAGGTGTTGGTGTGAGTTCTGAAAGGTTTACCATGTCCACTTGCACACTTGGTTTTAGCATAAGGATCACTATTATGAACACAAACTACGCAAGTGGCGGTGCCAGGAATCTAGTTTTGGAATATGTTGCTTGGTCCATGACTGCACTGTGCCACTTGGTTGGGAGTTGGTGCAAACCTTATAGAGAAAGCACACTTTTTGGAAATTGGTCATGAGGTGATGGGGTATATCCGCACACCGACCCGTTTGGCAAACGATTCGACGATGGGTTCCATCCTGGACGTGCCAAGCTGGCTGGACAGCCAATTTGTCCCCCGTACAAGTGCATCTTTGAAGGCCTCCAAGGAGACCAGGACTACATCAAATTGGTCTTCAACCTTTCTAGGTTCTTCAGCAAAAAATGAATTGCTACTATTGTGATTGCATACAGTGGACAAGTGCGAACCCGCAGCCCAATGAACCCAACGATCCCAACAACCTCTTCACCGTCTTTGGGGGCTCTGAGGAGACGATGGGGTAACTTGCCTTCATGCACAAATATGGGTTCTCTTTTGACGTGAAGGATCTAGTGGCTAGTGCACCCTCTTTTAATTTTCCTAACTGGTCTGCTAACAAATGTGTTGCTAGCCTTGCTCGCGAGCCATCAATAAGGATCGTGGACGCTGCAACATTTATCAGACTTCATGGAGCTACACCTCTGACGCGAATCCCTGGATTTTGTCCGACTCGAACCTTAGATTCCCTTGCAACAAACCGTGGAGTGAAGTGGGGTTCCAGATTCCCTTGAACATAAAGAATGGGTTTGTATATTTTCCGGGCACACTACAGAAAAATACAAACCCAAATCCCCATTGCACTCCACTGCTACTTTTTCTTTTGGTTTGTGGCTCGTGTATAGTTCTCCGGACCCTTTTCTTTTCATGGGTTTCAGCTATACAAGGAATCCTTCCAGATTTGATGCATATTGCTCATTTGGCGCTCTACCCTGACACCATGTGCAGCATCCTTCTTGACATCACCGACGATGAACAGTTCATTTGCGGTGGTTCAAGGGACAGAAGGTTGAGCGTTTTGTGGGACTCATACCGCTCCTGGTGTGAGGAAGCAGGCGCCCCTGAGTGTGGAAATTGTTACTTTCCTGAACATGTGTTTCTTTTCAACTTCACTTGTTTACAACTTTTTGCCGCTGTGCACAGGGGTGCCTGATCGATCCTCACGGCGGCTCTTCACCACACAGATTTTACGTCCAGGTCCCGGGAGATATCCGGAGCCAAGTCAGCGAATCATTTCAGCGACGGCCAGTCGCTACATGATTTTTTGGGTCGCAGCCTTTCTTCGTGAACTGTGGGCCACACATGGGAACGCATGTGGCAAGATGCTGCAACCCATTTATATAGATAGATCGGCAAAAGTTTTCAGCTTTGGCGTTTGCACTTTTCACGTCAAGAGCTTTGATTAAACCCAGATCTGTGTTGATGGGTAGCAGTTTCTATTTTTCATGTTTGACTCCCCAAGAGTTGTTCCAATTTTTGAGATTCTCAGGTATATGGTGGCGGTTTCTGGCGCACTAGCAGCTCTAGAAGAGCTGACGTTGAGGGAACGTCGAATGATGACCCCTGATTCTTGCACAGAGTTCCGAAAAGCATACCTTGTGTATAGGTGCGCATTCAATGCCCTGGCCACTCAAGCAGTGGCTGATGGTCAATGCCGCTATTTGCTTCGGCCAAAGTCCCATATGTTGGGACATATTGCTTGGAACTATATACCGCACAATCCTCGTTACGCGACCAATTACCTCGATGAAGATTTTGTCAATAAGAGTAAGCGATTAGCGGAGAAGTGTCACCCTCTGTATATGCCGACCCATGTTTTGATGCGGTACAGCATAGCTGTCTGCCTTCGGTGGAGCGAGATGGCAGACTTCTGAAGAAAGGACGCGTCCAGATTGATGCCCCATTCACCCAACCCTTTTCTCGAGGGAGTGGACCTTGCGTGCTGGGTATGCCGGTAATCCGTGTAAATCCGTTTAGGCCATATTATAAGATTCTATATAGGATAGGCAGGCTCAAGAAGAGTTGTGACCGTGCACAATTGCACCTGGGATGCTCAAACAATTTTTTTTGAGGTTGCGAACTTCTGCGCAACTTAGATGGACGCCTGACCTTAGGCTTCATGGGCCTTGGTAACAACGTGTCCTGGTTATCAGCCTATATGCAAGGCGTGTCCAGGCGTGCCGGGGTCTAACCGTACACACATGGCCACCGGACATATGCATGTGTCTGAACGGCACGTCCTGGTCTGGGCCAGATGGCCTCACCAGCCCAAGCATTGTGGCATGTTGCACAAGTCATCCAAGCTTTCGGAACAGCCTTTGGCCTCCCTGTTCATCCAATGCTGGCCGAACACGGCCTTCTGCAGCTGGGGATAGAAACATTCTCCGCTCGGGATGACATGTTGAAACCGTTTGAGCATTCAAGGGAGTCATGTTTGTTTCAAGCTGCATTCCATGCCAAGTTTGGGAGCCAGTACCATCCACCCCCAACAAGTGACCTGCCGAATGCTGAAAGGGGACATGCTCTTCCCCCACAAGAAGAAGGGATCAACAAGAGAAAAGGGCCGCCAAGTGGCGATGATGACCAAGAAACCGATGCTTCACAAGGCATCTCACCAACCGGGGGGATTGAGTTTTTTGCCAACCGAACTCAAAGGGCCTCTTTCACACAAATCCTGATGCCGGCCACCGGCCAATCGTCCGGAGTTCATCCCCAGACACCACCAAATGTCAGTGACCATCAGCAGACCAGGTCCTTCGGTGACTCGGGCGAGACAGAGAGCGGAGTCCATGCCTTGTCCACAGCGTCTTGCACGCCCCAACCGCTGCATGGTCTAGGCACCAGAGCCACATCAGCCTGCCATGGAGGTTTGACCGATCCTGCAGAGCCACCAGTTGCCACTGAACATAGTAGCACACTCAACTCCCTAAGGGAGAAAGAGACCATTGGTGCAGTTGATCAAGCTAGGTTAAACCTTTTGTACAACAACGAAATTGGCAAGCTCATGCCAGTTGAGCCGTTCCTGGTAACAGTCTGCAGTAAGGGCAATCGACCAGTTGAAGTCATGGTGCGCCCAGGTTCAACGATCGGACAGCTCTCTCAAGCCGAGGCAGGTTTGGATGCCTTCGTCCAACCTATAGTGATCACAACCATGACAGGGGTCCCACTGCCTTTGGCCAGCTGGCTCACGCCAGCCGCATGGTACATCGTAGATAATGGAGCCACACATGCTGTCCCACGTTGTGCTGACATCCATGCAGAACCCGAATGCGTCCTCACCGTCCAAAGCCATGACCGGGTACAAGGTCTGCTCCTGCAGGGTCCATTAGTTGCTGTTGATGAAATGACCTTTTATGCAGCCATGATTCGCAACCAAGGCTACAGAGTGGCAGACCCAATCATCGTCGACCACAATGCTCATCAGGACCAGGCTCTGGCCACATGGGTACTGGAAGCACTGCATGAACATGAATCGAACGCAAACAGCATTTTGTTCCAAGTGCCAGTTCTCGTCCGCAGTCACTGGGTCCCGGTCGTCCTCCGGATCACATCCTCGGGCAACGTCGTGGTCGTGCCACATGAGGCAATTGCTGTCATCCAGAACCTGATGGAAGACGAATGTGGGTCGCATGAACTTACTTTCGAAGCCAGCACGATGCCCACAGCATTCCCGGCCGACTGTGGGTTTCAGACCGTCAACTGCATGTTTGCCCAAGTCGTAGGCACTCAAGGGCCGAAACCGATCCTGCCTGCCCAAGCAGACAACTGGAGGATTTTGTTTGCACTTTATGCATCACGTCAGAGTCTTGCCCAGACACCACGAATTCGAGTAGGTGGCACACTGCATCCTGACCAGGTCCTGCTCCAGGCGCTGCTGGCTCAACATGGAGTGCATCAAGAGCGTCTTGCCACGTGTGCTGTGCATCTCCTTCAGCAGTTAGGGAGTGAGGAGATTAGTAAGGTCCTGAAAAGCTCCCAACCATGGAAAGACCTCAAGACCATTGCATCGCGAGCTTCGCCGCCGATTAGGATAGTATTGGCCACTGAAATCGATGCCGCAGTCAAAGAGCGCCTTGCCACCAAGAAGCCAATGGGAACCAAGTCCACAAAACAAAAGGGACATCGGGGCTCCCGCCCACAGGTGATCCCGACTGCGGACCAAATCAAGTTGCCGGATTCGATCTTTGTCCAGCAAGATGGCCAGAAGTTGTCTGCCATTCCTGTTCACAAGGTTGAGGAACATGCTCAGGGAGTTGCAGTGTGTAATATTCATGAAGTCCAGCACTTCCTCAGCCTCACCTCGCCGCTTAGTGCTGAAGGGGTAGCGTTGATCATCCTCGACCATGCAGACCCAAGATTGCCCCCACAGGTGGAACAGATTCGCATACCTGCCATGTCCGCGGCCACCAGCGAGCCGATGTTGGTCTCTGCAGCCTTGTTGCAGCTGGGGTCCAAAAAAGTCCTCCGCCATGTACCTGCTGAAAGTTTCGCTCTTGATGAGATCCAAACTCAGGTGCTCAAAGTCGTTGTTTACCAAGATGAATGGACGGGTACCTGGTCTTCCTTTATACAACATCCAGTCAAGGCCATCTTTGACCATGCTGTGATGCAGGATGCCGAATTCCCTCAAGCTGACAATGTGATGGACGTTTGGGACAGGCAAACACTGGACAGCAAGTTAGCGAAGGCACAACCTCAGCAGGCAGAGATCTTTGCAGTGCTCATCAGGGTGACTGCACGACTGGCAGCACACCTGCTGCCCAGCGCTGGGGTCGATGGGATCTACTTTGAACCCCGCACCATGGATGGCCGCCGCCCCGATCCACAGTTCAGGGTGGTTTGGATGCCCAAGAAAAACCTGGCACAAGTGAGGCTGGCACGCAGTCAAACTGAGGCCAAGACCCACATCGTTCGCATGGGACCAAGGTATGGGTTACGGGTCAGCCAGGAAAGTGCGGAGAAAGTGCATCAACAGCGTCGACCAGATCTTCTCTTCCTGGATGGGCAAGCACTTCGGCCGTACAAGGTTGGCCCTTTCCCATATGGGTCAACAAAGGCGTCCATCTCAATGGCGTTCAAGCACCTGGGGTGGCAAGCAAGACCAGTGCAGCCGATCTCGCAAATGCAAGTCCAGGAGGGCATCTTCTGGCAGGTGATGGCACCCCAAGAGCCCACACACTGGATCTATCAGTTGAAACATGGTGACATCCTAATTGCCAAGATCGAAGATCACAAGGATTCAGTGGTGCCGAGTTCCAACAACATCATTGCATCAAAGAAGACCATCACGACATTGGCACATAGGCAGCAGGATGGATCCACGGACCCGTGGCTTCAGAACGACCCGTGGCAGTCAGGCCGAAAGCAAGCAACGGCTGCACCTTCTCATGGTGTCTCGCCTGGCCAGTTACAGGCACTGGAGCAGCGCCTTGAGCAGAAGATCCAGGCCTCCACCCGAGAGCCGAAAGAAGAAGATATGCAAATCGACCAAACGGCAAGGATCGATGCACTCGAGCACCAGATGCAAACGCTGACACACAATTTTACGAGCTTCCAAAGCCAGCAGGTCAAAGTCAACCATCAACTTGCCCACCAGCTGCAAGGCTTTGAAGGCAGGATCGATGCAAGGCTGGATGACCAGATGCAGCGGATCGAAGCGCTTTTGTCCAAAAAGATGCGGCATGAGTGACTAGGGGCTACTCATGCCAGGGGTTTTGCACTCACAGTGCCCCGATGCATTTCGAAGCAAGCGCATCCTTTAGTGACACTGTTCAATTTGCTGAGTTCAGAGGGTGGTGTGCATATCCATCCCAGGGTCCGACATAGTGGCCCGAGCTCGTTGCAGTCGCCAGCACTCAACATGCAGTGCTGTTCGAACAAGGGAAGACCTAGACAGGCCAGACATTCGCATCCAATCCGAAGCCGAGGCAAAAGTTTGCGCAGATTCGTTGTTTTTCTTTTGTTTGTTGTACGATACGGGGAAGCCTTACATCCAGGCCCCCCACAGGATGGCTTTTTACTCGGATTGTTGAACCCCACTGGACTGTTGAATAAGGTTGATTTAATTAATTCACTTCCGGTTGGCTCTCATGGCACCGTATGGGCAGTCTCAGAAACACACCTCACTAAAAGTGGGTGTGCACAGTTTCGTCGAGCTTTGACATGTTCTCGTAGCACATATAAATACATCGCAGGTGATTTTGTTCCCCCGAAGGTGGCAACTCAATCCTTGCTAGCCGTTCGAGGCAAAGAAAGAGGGGTAGGCTTCTTGACCAGTGTGCCCGGTCGTAGTCTCATGCATAGTTGGCCCCAGGCCGTAACCAGTCACCAAAGGTGCCATACTGCTGGGTTCCAGATGGGTAAACATTGGATTCAAGGCGGCGCCTTCTATGGTAGCGCATTCCATAGCACGGGGGTCCCAACGAGGGAGTCCAACAACCACCTGCTGTCACATGTAGTCGATCGCATCGCAACCTGCGCACATGGGCCGCGCTTCATAGGTGGGGATTTCAACCATTTCCATGATGACCTTGATGCAGTGCAAACCTTGCTACATGAGGGATGGGAAGAAGTGCAACACTTCGCCCACCGACGTTTTGGGCAAGAGATCCGACCCACCATCCAACAAAAGCACACCAAAGATCTGTTGTTTTTGAGCCCGGAGCTTTTGTCACGTGTTCGATCTGTGCATGTAGAAGATGACTGGGTGGCCAACCACTCTATTGTGTATGTTCTTCTGAGCCCAGATGCACCTTTGGTTAAAGTACCAATATGGAAAAACCAGGTCAAGTCCAATGGGATGATCCTGACAACAGTGACAAAGACCACCACCTAGTCCAGCCACTCGCACCCCCTGCACTTACATTTGTTTCAGGGGAGGAGAACACCACCTATAGGGAACTATGGCACTCCTTTGAGACCCATATGGTGACCCAAGCCCGCCAAAAAGGGCGGAACCTCCATCGGTCGCAACTTGGGAGGGGTGCCACACTCGAAAGGACATGGATAACTGAACAATTCGTCCCATTGCGCCCGACTCGACCAGGTGGGTTCCAGCCAGCATTTCATGGACAAAACAGAAGTCATGTACATTGGAAAAGGGTTTTCCCTGCATAGGGGGTCTCAAAATGAATGGGGGTCTCAGCTCACCATGGTGGGTGTTGATTTTGCGCCTGTGAAAATTTGCGTGCGTCAGCCCTTAATAGGAGCTGCCCCTCATTCCATTCTTGCATTCAATCTGTGAATTCCACTAACTTTCTGTAAGTGGTAGACTTGCTCACTCTCAGCTGAAAACACCTGGGCTTGGTCATATGGTGTTAACTTAACAGAAAATGGCTCGGCTTTGTGAAAACTTGGGGTTTGTTTTTCTGCCCGGAGGGACGGAGAGACGGAGGGATGGAGAGACGGAGGTTACCACTTTCAGTTTGGAAACGGATTTGGGTGAACCATCCGCGGTTGCCAGAAGTTGATGATTTACTGCTGCGTTTGGTAGGTAGTGGGGGCCCCGTGGATTCAGTTGAACTTGGTTTTTGATTGTACAGAGTAAAAAATAATGCCAGCATTACACACAGCATCACACAGCGTTAGTTGGAAAAACAATATATATATATATACATACTACTCACCATGTGTCAACTTGCAAAGTTCAGAGTACTTGTCAAGATTTGTAGGCACATGGGATTTTAGCGTGTCTTGCAGCTGGCAATGTCAGCAGCAGCGGCGGGCGAACTACCAGCCGTGCGCACGCTGAGTTCGTCTAGCGGCAGCGATGCTGCCGAGGATTCGCTTGCCCCCGTCAAACGGAAGGCGCAAACGGGTCGAAAACGAAAAGTTGCCGCTGCATTGGCCGATGCAGATGAGGAGACTCCCTTGCGAAACTTGCTTGGCCGGAAATGCCCGTGCAAAAGGTCGGACTGCTTTGCACCTTTGAGAGATTCACCCAAGTTTGCAGAGTTGTTGCAACTGCGACGGGACTGGGGCCAGTTGCACAAGTTAGACAAGGACAGGATGGTTTCTTCACTTGATGAATCAACCAGAACCGTTCTATCTTTCGATTGGTGAGTTTCATATGTTTCATTTTTCGCACTTCTTCAGGGTCCTTGTTGTAATGGTAGTTGGTGTTCTACGTTAGCGATGATGATGCCTTGCAAACTCTAGGTTTTTGACCGCATTCGTGACAAGATCAGTTCGCAGAGCGAATGGAACCTTCTGTCTGTGCCCGTATGCCAGAAGGGTTGGAAGAAGCTTCACGGGATTGGAGCCTAGACGTGAAAGTTTTTTGTTGTGACTGAAGTTCAAGGTAGTAGCCTGCGCCATGTGTTAACTGGTTCCTTGCGTTAAATTCTGACTATTGGTCTTAGTTTAGGTTCGAAACGCTTTGACAAGCTCTTTGCAGCGGTGATGAACGAGCAACCAGCGCCACCTGTAGATCTACGATATTTGAAGAAACCACGAGCAGAGGTGGCAAACACCCGTTCAAGTGTGATTTCATTCCTCACCGAAGTCTACACCTCCATAGCAGAAACATTGCCAGACTTTCGCGACGACGCCTTTGATGTAGACACGTCCCTCTCTGCAGACAACCAAATTTACATGGAGGTAGACCCCTACACAGATCTGGATGCGGTCGTTGCGAAGCAGGAAGAGCGCAAACACAAACCTAAGAACACCATGCGGAGCTGTGAGATAAACTCCGACCGTGTCGCTGACCCAGGTGGCCCATGCGAAGAGCGCTGGCTGGCACCAGGCCAAATGAAAGACTTCTGGGAGTTGTACAAGCAGAAACATCGGCTGAGTTCAGAGCCTGTGGCATCTTTCGCCACTTTTTGGCGAGAGACTCCTTTGCTTTGAGCATGCTTTGTCTCCTAGTTTCGGTTTTGTTGTTACAGTTCAATCAACTTCTCAGTTGTTTGGTCACTCTTTGGCAGTCTCAAAGGTTGCTTTGTTTATCATATATATATACGAATTGCCAATGTCTTTGAACATATTTCGCGTAGACACGCGTCCCAGGTTTGGACTTCTGAATTTAGCTTTATGAAGTTCCGCCCACTCCGATTGCATCCTGAGTGCACTACGTGCCTCAAACACAAAGTCCTAATACGTTCTTTGGGGCATCATGTCCGAGCACGCATCCTTCAACAAGAGCAATACCACGCGCACTTGCACAGCCAATACCTCGACAGGCTGACATACTGGTCAGCGCGCGGAATTGCAAGGACCAAGGGATCTTTGAGCCTGACGCTCATATTAGACGGAATGGATCAATCTAAATTCGCATGGCCACGTGGGCAGTGCGTAAAGGCCAAGGAACTGGCCGGTTGGAATAGGCCACGTTGCCACGTGATTGGGGGTCTGTTGCACGGGCATGCAATTTTTTTTGCTGTCACGCGACCGGACATACCAAAGGATTCAAGCACACACATAGAGATGGTGGCTTACATCCTCACAAGACTGGCGCATGACGAAGGCATTGGGTCGCTCGCAGACTATTCGCTTACCCTTCAGTGTGACAACACTGCAAGGGAATGCAAAAATGGGGTGATGTTGGCATTCCTATCTTCACTGGTCGCAAAAGGTGCTTCGAATTTTGAACTGAATTGTTTTATTTCTTTGTGAGACATGGATGAATACTTCACTATAACATGAGTTTTGGGCTTGGGGACAAAAAGAGTGGTTCATGGCACGTGGAAAGTTGATTTTTGCGTCCAAAACATTAAGGTGTCCTGAAGGAGGCTACTCTAAGTAGCCTCCGATCAGGACATTCTCATGAAGACATCGACCAGACCTTCGGAAGGCTATCAAAGTTCATCACCACTAGGGCGCGCACCCTTCAAACACCGATTGAGTTTGTTCGAGTGATCAACATGTGGCTTCAACAAGCAGACTTTCCGTTTGAAGCTCCTGGACGCCGGTACGCCTTCTTGATTGAGCAAACCCGGGATTGGCTGATTGGCATAATTGTTACAATTTCAATTTTCTACGCGTTGAACTTTCTTATTACATTTAACGCGTCGTTGAAAGTGTCGAGTGACTGCCAACCAACTGCTGACTGCCAAGGAAAAATTTCCTTGCTATTGCATTTCCAGTTCGTCTCCGTGGAATCGGAGGGCCTGGTGCCCCACATGTCTTCAGAATGATAACAAGATCGAACGCTGGCAGCGTGGCTGAGTAATTAATGTGCTTTAAGTGTTACGTGTATTATGCTACATGGTTTTAAGGTTTGGGGCGGTTGAAGTAGTATGACGTAGGCTTCAAGAGGGAGAGAGATGAGAAGTGAAACTGAAACTAGGGGCTGCGCCACTTCCCTTGTCACTTCCGTTGCTCAGGTCTGGACCGCGCGCAAATTTCGGACCGGTATTTCCGGTTGGGGCTTGCCGAAGAGCATGCAAATGATGTCATTCTAATGTCCCTTGCTTGTGTCCCAACTTTGTTGTTGTCCCCGTTTCCTTCTTGGCTTTGAGACTGACCTACATGTTTAGTTTCTTGACACCGTTTCGTTTAAGTTGCTTTCATAGCCCAGGACAAAGCGGTGGATGAAGGACAAGGAGTTCGGGTCACGGCTTTTGTTTTTCCCGCAAGTTCTGGCGACGCAGGTTCTTCCATCAGGTTTGCCAACAGGCAGGCCGATTGGAAAAGAGTTTTTTGTGTGAAGCTACTAGGCTTGCCTTGAGGTCAAACGGCTCCATCCAAGAAGCCATGGGCAGTCTCCCATGGTTTTAGTCCGGGTGATCTCAATATGAAACATGATGGTATCAGTTGACCCCTGCGTGCAGTTGTCGCGGAAAAGAAAGATATCGGCAAGTCACAGCGAGACGACATTCTGAAGTATGCGCCTTTGCTGCGGAACCCACTGTATGGGATGGATCAGGCAGCTGCTGACCTGGAGTCGTGGGTGAGGAATGAACTAGTCCCAGGGCCGCTCTTGGATGTGTCCGCGTGGCTCAAATTTGCATCAAGGAAAGAACACATTCTATTTTCAACGGTTGGACTGCGTCCTCATGGCTAATGTGTTTTAGGAGTTCGAAACCATTTGCGTTGCGTTCATCGCTGTCCCTTTGCCTCCCCGGCCCAGGTGTGCAGTGGACATGAGGCCTGATGGGCGGCTCTCCTCGGATCCGGGCTTTGTGGCAGAGAATTTCGAAGCGCGCGAAAACGTGTTGGCGTTTCTCAGCTCAAGTTGTCCACGAACAAACCAAACGGCCAAGTTTTATGTGCATTCTGGTGGTCATTCCTTTGACGTACAATTTGGATTTACCCAGCAGGCTTCAAAGACCGCCTGCTGGTGCTGGAATTGCGCGATACAAGCGGAAAGCTGAAACCAAGAGTATCTTAGACACGGCTGCAAAATTGTGGGCCAATGGGGTGAAATTCGATGACGCGTTGCAGATAGCTAGAAAAACAGAGAAGGAAATCCAGACCAGATCTGGAAAGGGCAAAGGAAAGGGACGTGGAAAGCGGTGAGCGCACGCTTACTGTGTTTGCCCACCACTTTCCTGATGTTGGTTTTAGTAACATGTGTTGAAATATCCGTGGGGTGATGGATGTTTGCTAGCCCTCCTTCTTTCGTTTCACGTTTCACGCTTGAAGAGATGGTCGTTGCTGACGCGCAGTGACGCCAGAGCCTCAGCAGCTCTAGATACTTTCAGGCGCAAATTTTCCATTTTGGGCCGATCTCCAAGTTTGACCCCCGCAACCTCAAACCAACCCCAACGAAACACCAGGGCATTGATTGAGGTTGTGGGGGTCAGATTTGGAGACCGGCCCAAATGGAACATTTGGACTGTCAGGAGTCAGCCCTTTCTGGATTTCGACAACCTTACTAATTTAAACTCATTAAGTTTGGCCGCGTTGATGGCAAGGTGGCCTTGTGGAGATAGCTTCGGCCAGGCCCCATGTGGAGTCACGTTTACTTTTTCGTTTTTCACTTGGGAAGTGGATGCAAGCCACCCGCAAGGAGTGTTTAAAGTTGACCCAATTGGCCAGGCCGGCCTTTGCGACTGCAGTGAGCTGTTGCCTGGCAGAAGTGAATGATTGTTTTTGACCACTACTAGGTATGAAACGTTTCAATGGGCGCTTGGCTGGTGCGATGAGCAAGCGAAACCATTGAGTTGACAGTGGGTGCCATGAGGCTGTGCGCTGATCGTCCAGCTTTCAAATCTTTTTTGGCGGCGCAGAACTCAGGTCGGTGGCGTGTAACGCGGTGGAATGTTTGAGTCTCTCAGTTTTGTTTGAGAAGCGCTTGGTGTAAGCTAGCAGTTAGTGAATCTCTGGACAGTGACAAAGTGGCCCAAGAAGCATTTGTGACCGCTTCGACGTCATGGAGTGCCTGCCGCCTGTTGTCAGTATGTTCCTCGCCCAGAGCAATTTGCTTTGAAGCTTTTGGCTTTTGAGTCGTGCAACTTGGCAACGCGTTGTGAACAAAGTCTGAGTGTGATTTCAGGTCTGACGAGGAGGAGGAGAACACGCATCAGCCGGCGAAGCAGAAGTCTCGTTCCCATCGGCGTCCGCAATGTGCGAAGTTGAAGCGGAAGGTGCTGTTTGCGGTACACCCTTTTTGTTTGAGATGCGAGGGTTGTTTTTGGTCAGGCTACATCGGCCTACAAGACTGCCAAGTTCGTGTGCAAAATGGTTCAAAAGACGAAGGTCATGAAGGCAACAGTTCAATGACTATGTAACTGCAAAAAAGGGTTTGATAGTGAGGTGTCGCCACAACCTACAAATTGAACTTTAAATCTTTTGTTGACAGTTGCCAACCCACGGCTCCATCAATGAGCACTTGCAGCTTCGGGCTATGCGGGTGCCTTTACCCAAAGTGCGTCCGCTAAACGTCAAGGTGGTGTTGACCTCAGTCTGTGGTGGGGGCAGCTTGCGTTCACTGTTATTCATTTACTGACAGCATTGCGGCCTGCTTCATGTCCGTTTCTTTTAAGCCAGGGATACTGGCTGGGCGTGTGGTGCATAAACTGTGTAGTTTGCTTATTATGTGACCCCTCCAGTCTTGAATGACACTTGTTAATGTCCATCTTGTGGTTGCCCGAGGTGTCTACAAATGCGCAGCCAGGCAGAAAGCCTAACGGGGCCATCAAGTTTTATGGTCAGCGGGTGATCCGAGCATGGAGCACAATACGTCGGGGTCCTGTTTCAAGTTCTATTTACAGTTTGGGTTGTCTCTTCGAGAAGTGGTGAGGTTGTTTCAGCAGCTCTTTCACGGTGACGCAATCCGAGATCAGCCGGAGGGGCTCAACCGTTGGGCCCTGAGTTCCATATCCAGGGGCAGCTTCATGATGCGTTGGTGCTCTGAGATTACTGCGAACGGATGGAAAGGTGTGCCCTGGCCCCGTTCTAGCCCTTAGTTCAACATGAAGCTCGCGCGCTAAAGCTCCTTTTTACCTGGTTGGGCACTTGAGCCAAAATGGTATATGGCATGTACCTATATAGCAACTATACTGGGACCTCATCCCTATTGACACCCCCCACATCCGTGCTTCGACGGGGAAGGGAGATGAGTGGATGTAAAAACCGGAGAACGAATCACGTTCTCAAAAGTGTATTGGAGGTCAACCAGTATGTCCTATTGAATTGAATTGGCAAATGATCTTGCATTCGCTTGAAAGCTGGATCAAACAGGTAATGGAGCTACAAACGGAAAACGTGCACCTACCTATGGTATCATGCGATTACCAGCGGTGTGAAACACAATCCTATCTCACTCCCATGATGCCAAAACGGTCATCATGAATTACCCAAGATCCCTCAGTACTTGAAGTACCAGAAGTGGCATGTCGGTATGACCCCAATGCTCACTCATTCGTGAGTTGTCGCATGTAGTCAGCGCCGACAAAGCCAATGTAGTCCTTGATGAGCTCAACGTTCCTCGGATTTCCCGCTCGTATCTGGTCCTCGAAGAGCTTCAATTTCTGCGCTTGAATAGCGGATACCTCTATGCCATAGTAGCGGCATGCAACGAGGATCTCCTTCGTGACATTCTTCCGCTCCGATTTGATGGCGGGACTAATGTCGATGAATTTGTATGGAGCGGCACTTTCGTCATCTGGTTTCTGGTAGTAACTATATCGGCTCGCTCCGAAAGTCTTCCTGATCAATCGTCTGATGAAATTTGAGATGAATGCCAGTTTCTCGATGATCTCTTCCTGGGTCTCAGACCTTCGAGCCTTTGGATCACTCATGTTACGCCGAGTGCTGCCGACCTCTTTGAGGTACTTGTGGCTAAGCCCGCAGCGGATTGCAGTGATCATCATCGGGTGAACAACGTGGGCGTGGAATTCATAGATCTGCCACGCTTCTGTTGCAAACACGTCGTTGGTCCATTTGCTCATGCCTACGACCTCGGCTCTCTGGAGACGTCTTGGAAACCCAGTATCCGGATCATTCGGTACCATTGGCCATCTATTGTACGGAGTATCATGCCGCTGTCCATCGTCGAACTTTCGCAGCACGTCTTCGCGACTCTCAAAGCAGTTGATGTCGAACGTCGCGTTGGCCAAACTCTTGATCAACTTCATCAACCTCAGATCAAATTGCTGTGTGACTGCAAAGTTGTGGTCGATGGGGATCGCAGCTTCTTGTGGCAATTCGTCAATTGCGAAGGGGAAAGGCTGCGGAAGTTCATTCCCGTATCTATCTTGAGGGACCTCCCGATATTCGGGTTCGCCTTCAGCTTCGTCCGGTCGTTCCTTCAAAATGATAGGAACTTCCTCCTCTTCCTCTCCTTCGGATTCCTCGACCTCAATGACCTCTTCGGCTGTCTTGCGTGCATTCTTGATGACTTCATCGATGTTTGCACCTGCAGCAGAAGTTGCTTCACCGGAAGAACTGGCTGGGACATCTTTCGGAGGTGATCGTTGATTGCGGTCCCTTGTCTCCTTGGGTACCACATGCGTGAGCTTCCCATTCGCGATCAAAACCGCTACGCAGTGCGGACATATCGTCAATCGCACATCGACCTCGCCAAGACAGTTAGGACATGGTCTTGAGTCATAGTCTTTCATTGCCCGGCGGTACACGATCTCCTCAAAGATTTCCTGCCACTCGGTGCTATCATATTCTGGGTAGACACCACTCTCCTCGATCATACCCAACAGTTTTGAGATTTTGGCGTCGTCCTCGGAGTAGGTATCGTCCTGAACTTCAACCGCTAAACTCTCAAGCTTTTGAAAGCGTGGGATCATGATCGGGTTTCCGTATTTGGACTCCAGAACAAGGTAGCTTCCAGGATCGGGTTCCCTATTGAGTAACCTGATCCATTCGATCTCCTCAGGCTGTCCGGGTTCCGCATTGTCGCATTGCAACCATGCCCCTTTGACCTCATCGAAGGGAACGACTTTCTCAACCAATAGAGAGCCAGTCGCTGAGATGAGAAGTCCGTACTCCTGCAGCTTCCACACCGGAATGTAGAGAACCACTGGGCGATCACTCAATGCGACCTTACGACCCAGCCAAGGTTTTCCCTTGTAGCCCTGCTCCCAGGCCCATGGCGGAAAACATGTGAAGTGAATAGAATCCCTTCCCGATGAACCGAGACCTCCTGGCACTAGCCCCCCGTCGCATGATTGAAGTCAGCGCTCCAAGATTGGTAGCGTGAAATGCAGTCACCATAGATAGGGCCATGTCGTTGGTCATTCTCAATCCGATGTGGTCGATGTTGATGGTGACGTCATAACCTCCGCCGTCCGATGAGTGTGCCGAGGTTGCTCTTACGGCCACGGGAAAGCACCATCCATCGCTGTGGTGGAGTCTTCCTTTAGAGATTCCCATGCCCTTGAGTTCGTCAATCCATTCTTTCTCCATCGGGTCATCAGGGTCATTGAGTTCATCAGGGTGAACGCGGACCGCCAACATTTGGAATCTGATCCTCTTGGTTATGCGGAAACACTCATAGTTCTGGTCGAAGTACTTCTCCAAACGCGCCTTCTTGGTCACGGTATCTACGTTGCCGTAGTGATAACCGTCTTCCCAAACTGCATTATCACCCAATAGGTCTTCCCATGACACCCATGCACCTTCATCGCATTTGATTGGTGCGAGTCTTCCACCTGTCCTGAACTGGCGTCCAATTCGATGTCTCAACTTCGCTCCCAATCGACGACTCAGGGCTTGGCTCGCTTGGCTGTATTCAGGTACTCGACAGTCTGAAGTCGGATACTTGTGGTTGCCGTAGTCGGAGTTCGTTGCAGCGAAAGTGACTCCGTTGATCGGTACTAGTTCAACTTTCCCGACCATTGTCATGGGGTCGATCGGCTTGTATCCCTTCTCCCTCCGTGTCGGTAGGGGATAGAAGTGATGACATGCCTTTGGTGTGAGGGAACTGGAGTGCACAAATGCCTTCTCTACGAATTCGTACACCACCCTCATATCCCTAGGGCCTACCTCCGCAAGTTTCCGCCCATTGTAGGAATGTGTCCCTCCTTCGACTCCATCAGCACTTTCGATCAAGGTGAATCCGTCATGGTCGAACATTGTCACGACTCGTGCTTTCAACATTTCTTTTCGCCTGAACTCGCTGTCGACCTTCCTATCTGGAGTAGGCGATGCTCTCTGCTTCTTCTTCTTAGGCTCCTCGGTTGGATGCCCAGATGGTACATCGTCGGGTGCAACCTCTCCCTTCACTCTCTTCTTCCAATCACTCAACACTGAGGTGACTGTAGGTGAAGATGAAGGGGTCTTCTCGCAATTGAGAGTTGTGTGTCCCGACTTCATGCAGTGGATGCAGAATTCTGCTTGCCCGATCTTCTCCTCAAATTCGTCGATGGCTTGCAGTATTGATGTCTTCGGGTCGGACATGTCAACGTCTTGCTCCTCCTTCTCCTGTTCACCTTCAGTTTCCATATCGACACCTTCGGCCTCGGGCTGGTCAGTAGCCTCTGTTCCCTGTTCTGGTTCTTTCCCAATTTCGAAGAAGTGGTCGATGTCGAATTCAGGAGGCGGCATGGTCCTCATGCGAACGAGAATCAGTGCCACGTTTGCCGCCTCATCAGAGTGCGGGTCCAAGGTCCTGATCGTCGATCGCTTTCGGTTCTCATACGTTGTCCTGTCGTACAGCGATGCAGTGACGCGTTTGATGGATTCTTCTAATCCCGTCCTCAAAGCTTCGATGTCACCCCATCCCTTGAATATGTGTCTGAAGAGTTGAGCAATTTCGAACATGCCCAGCAGCGCTTCCACCATGTCACCTACCCGTTCCTCTGTGGGATCATCTCCGAATATAGTGCGGAATACGTCGGGCTCCAGTATGGTCTTGAGGTATTTGGTGTAGCACACGTTGCCAAGGTCATAGGATCCCTGGTAGTACTTGGCGCTGCCGACTATCTGCTTTTCCACATGGATGCTGGGTCCCCTCCTCGTCTTGAAGAAGTTCTCCGTCATTGTTGATGACAACCTGATCCCCCCGAAGAACGAGATCTCCTTCTGGAAACCTGGATTCTCGTTGAAGATGATCATCGCCTCGTGTAAGAACTTCATCAAGTCTTCGTGCGGGTTCATCTCGGAGATCATGACGGTGGGAGAAGATACCGTTTGCCCCATGCCGAAGTTGTGAAGCAATCGAGCACATGCGTGAAATCGCTTCTGGACGTAGTCTTCTGCGGACATCCCACGGCATCTATTTGCTGCCCCGTTCATGCATTCTGCATAGCAATCGTCCTTCAAATCAGAGCCTACGGGATTGCATACCAAACAGTAATCGCAGCATATCTCCTCACCCTCCTTAAAGTCGTCAATGACGTACCACCTTTGAGTCCTCGAGTATATTGGTTCTGGCTGAAGGACTCCCCAGTACTCATCCATCCATGGCATCTTGTTCTCTCTCCTCACCTTCTCCCTCTTCCTCCTCTCAGACTCATTCTCACCTGAAGGTTCCGCCGTGGACTGATATGCATGGCTTCCTCTTACGGAATCTCCGAATAAGTACTGATACAACCTCTCTTTGTCCTGCAACACGTGTTCCAAGTTGGGATCATGGAGGCTATTCGCTTCGGTCAAGGGATCCGGTGCCATAAAGCAAGAAGCGAGCATCTTTTCTCTGAACAAGTACTTTTCCATGACAGCGTGGACCAAAGAGGTTCCAGACTTCATAGAATAGGGGTGACCGTTTCCGGCGACCGAAATGGCTCGCCAGAATCTGTCCGACGTTGTGGACATCATGCCATTCAGCGACAGCTCGTCCTTGATCATGTTGGCGATTTTACCGAACGAACCGACGGCATGGTGAAACTCCACGTCTGCGCAAATCCTTACGAAGGTAGGTAGTTGGCAGCATGCGTCAAGCTTGACGATCACATCCCTGAGTCTCGGAACGAAGTCCACGGGGGCAATCACAGTCTTGTATGTCCCCTTCTCGCCCGCAGTCACCAGATTGCTCAATGACAACCACACATGGATGGAGGTAGGTTCATGACGTTTGACATCATCAATTCGATCACGAACGAAGTTGATGAAACCATATGGATCCGTCGTCTCCCCTTTCTTGTACTCAGGCATACAAGACATGTTGATGACCTTGTCCCATCCAAGTGACAATAAGCTCTGGGCGAACACTGTCTGCTTCCCGGAATTCGATTTGGTGATGTACTCGAAGTCAGACATCAAAATCACCTTACTGGTCTTCATGGCGCCGATGAACTCACAGTGCACACTCTCACCGTCGATGGTGCGAGTTGCTGGCTGACACGTGACACTTGGGATGAAGCCCTTCAAGGTCTCACGCATCCTCAGCTCCAATTCCGCTTCATCAGCCACCTTGGCTTCCATTGGGTAGCAAAGGTTGTATAGCGTTCTCGGAGATGGTAGCCCTCCAGCAAGTGACACTTGTGTTGAGTCATAGATGTTGGCATATTGAGCGAACCAATGTGCGTCTTCTTTGTAGTAGTTCCGATTGATCACCGTCTCTTGGTACTCCCCATGCCAAAACATCAAATACGACGTCAACCTCCGTAAGTACTGCAGCCAGGTCATCTGTCCGTTAACGGTACAGGGACCTTCTACGATGTGCCCGGATGGCACCTGATTGGCGCTGACCATCGCGTAGACCTTCATGTCTCGCGAAAAATAGTCTCTCCCAAACACGTAGTGTTTGGATGACCCCATCGGTAACGGCATTCTAAACCATGTGTTGACAGAGACGTCCCTTGATGCCGCACCGGTGGATTCTGATCCACCTGTCCTTCCCCACCGCTTGGAGGATGCCGGCCCTTGTCCAGTTGAACTGTCGGAAGGACGCTCCGAAAAGTTCTGCTGCTCAAATGTCGACGACGGTGGAGGAGGTCTTGGCGCGCGAGGCATTGGTTTGGCCCTCGGCCTAGCAAAGTCGCCGTAGATCTGAAGCGGCGGGCACCACTGTGGCCTATGAGCAACGTCAGGGGGCTCAGGACCTTCACTTTCCACCATGTCCCAAAATGGTAACGAGGGGATGACTTTGTCCTCGATTTTCTTCTTCAACTCCTCGATGTAGTCGGTGTAGGATTTGAAGGCGCTGCTCCGCCGGTTGTACTCATTTTGCCTTCCGCTCTCCGCCGCAGCTGCGTTGTACTGAACTCGAAACATTGTGGGTTCAACCGGGATCCACTCATTGATCATCGGCATGACCTTTTCCCTCATGAATCTGAGCTCTTCTGGTATTATCAGGGCTACCGGAGGCTTGCAGCTGTCAAGGTATTGTACCATTACACTCATGGAGCCTAGAAAGGTCTCCATATGGTTCTGAGCCGCCGACCTGTATTTTGGCAGCCCTCTCTTCCTGGCAATCAGGTCCTCGAGCACATCGATCACGTGAATCTTGTCCGTCGTGTTGTCCGAGTTGTGGACCCTTATTGCCAGTGCCATGTTGCGGACTTCTCTGTTCACCGTGTCTATCAGCTCTTTCACCTTCTCCTTCGCGTTTCGACTGGTGAGTTTGTCAGAGGTGTGATAGAAGATGGAGCTGAAGATCGTGTAGTAACTCTCGAGGCGGGTGGCATAGACGTGATCCGATGGATCCGCGGCTTCACGCATGTTCATGCTCTCATTGGCCGACCCGGACAGGTTCCTCCATTGCTGGTAGGCAACCATAGTGTCATTGAGTCTGCCACTGTTGATGAAGTCGCGGACGTCGTCCCATAAGTCATCGATCGCCCCAATCTCCTCGGGCTCCACGAGGTAGCGAGAAAGGTTGCTGAAAACCCCACTCGCATCGTTCCCGAAGCGCCCCTTGATGGTGGCCATGGATAGCTTATAGCGTCTTGCCAAGTCGCCAGTTTTCTCTTTCTTCTCCTCCTCGTTCATGTAGCCCACTAGCTTCTTCAGTGAAGCGGTCAAGAATTTGGTGTCATCGGATTTTGTCCTGGACATTGCATAGTTGATGGATAACGGGACGAGCGGAGGAATGCCGACGGCAATCCATGCTTCAACCACATCCAACCCATGCGTACTCCTTGACATCCTCGGAGGTAGGGTGATCTGCCCTCTCTCCTTCATCTCAACCAGGCCATCGAGGATCTTGATGATGAAAGTCGGGTAGCCGCTCGTGTTGCTGTTATAGTTCATGACACCACCAACAGAAGCCATAGCCACGTCGCTGAAGCGTACGGGTGAAGCAGTGCTGTGGTCACACAAACAAACACAACATGCCTGACAATCATGAATGCCACGTGATTCGATTCGTCGTGCGTGTGATGCTTGTGTCTCATGCTCATCACATGTGCATATAGTCTCGTTTGATGTTGTATCACACACTGAACGCTCGTTGAAGGAACTACCCAAGGCTCGAATCATAAGGCACGGAACGGCATGCATCATCTTCTCAGACTTCTGGAATGCAGCGACTCTCTTGGTCACGGTCTTCAGGATGATGCCGACTATCTTCTTATTATATAATTGAGTAGTCTTAGTGTATTTACCTGCACAATCTCTATGGCTATGGCTCTTGTCACATGTTCTGCTGAGCTGGTTGCCAAACTCAAGATTCCATGATACAATCTTCCAAGGTTTCTTGATGAGTTTCTTGTCGGAATGCGAATCGTTGAACTCAGCGCCTAACCCGTACATACATCCATCAAACACATGACAGTCGCAATCAGTGCCGCTCAACAAACGTTGAACCCTTTGATCTTTCCAGTAGGCACAGTATCTTGGTAGTTCAAACAGTGCAGCGGCTCCGATCCTCAAAACACGAACCATAACAGTTTCAAAACGCTCCCAAAGGTCCCAGTATAGTGCTCGCTTAAGCTCTATAGATTTAGCTATCGCGTCGCTGACTTTAGCGTTGTATCTCGACCATGCCGATCCGCCTGTGCAGGGTCCTGCGAACATTACTGCATCCTTCTCCGAACGCACTGCCGCAAGCGCACGCGCAATTCCGTATGGTGAAGTGAGGTCATCGCTTTGAGATACAGTAACGATGGTGCAGTCGTGCTTCGCCGCTAAGTGGGTGAAGTGATTGCATTCCTCTGAACACAGTAGAATGAATGCGGGTTCTTTACCTATATCATACAGATCGATTACCATCTGCTCGTCGCGGGCGGCTAGGTTGTGATCTTCTTCGCACAACATGAACTGGTACCGATATGCTATCTTCCCATCATGTCGCCTCATGTTGACATCAACTATTCTGTGCTCTTTACTCTCCTCGCTCTTGTCTTTGCTAACGGAGACGAACGTTGGGACAATGATATCCTTCAGTGGGATCGTTTTCATACGCTTTGGGGTGCTACATAACGCTATTGCAGCCGATTGAGCTTCCTCGTTTTCCGATTCAGCGTCGTTTCCCCTAAGGGTGAACACGGTCTTGCCTGTCCATCGGAGGTGCGTCTTGGTATGCGTACCTCTACCTGAGTGTCGCCAATAGTCCTTGACACAATCCCCAAAATCTGATGACTCGAGCTGACTTCCTTGACGGTAAGTCATCCTGTCGTCTTTGATCCGTGACATGTCGACTGGACAAGATGGCGCGTCACTCGGGCAGAACGCCTTTCTCCTAGGAGACGAGTGTATTCTTGTTAGCGTCTTAGCTTCTTCGTCTACCTCCCAATGATCGTGAACTGAGTGCTCTTGCTCTTCTGGATCCGAAACAAAATTGTCGAAAATCATCGAAGACCCCCCAGACCCCCCATTCCCCCCATGCACAAGGCGTGTGAGGGCGTTGAGCACGTGTAAGGCAGAGGTCGAGCAGTGATGAATCGACAAGTACAAGGACGAATCGCGGAGAGTCTGTTGCAATTCGCGACATTGGACAAGCGGACGCAAGCTAAACAAAAGACGTGGAAGTGTCGCAGCGTCGAGATGACGAGACGCAGGAACGGACGCTTCGGGTAACGGAGAAGACAAAGGATGAAACTGAAAGAACGCACGTTCGACCCAACGGTCAAACCGAACGGGTTCTAAGGTAGGGTCAACCTTATCCTCGATCTGTTGCCATTGCGCGTCCTGTAAGATCCAAGTGCTGCGAAGGTATGCCATATCAGGGGGAGCCCGTGGTGGGCGCAGCCTGTACAGCTTGGGAGTACGAACCATAACGTAGGGGTCGCACCCAGGGATCTCTTGCAGTCCCTCTTTGCTCGAAAGTCCCGGCTGATACAGTTGTGGCGGAACAATCGGGATGGTGGTGTAAGGATATGTTGGCACCTTACTGTGACGATCCTTCTGGAGCTGCTTGGCATAAGACAACCCATCATGAGTTGGTTTCATCAAGTCGAGCAATGCTTGGCTGCGCAGACCATCGTCGCTCAGTATATTGATCAGCATGCACGCATGTTTCCATGAGTTGGCATCGTCGAACCCTTTAGTGTGGATATCGGCAGCCATACGAGCAGTAACCTCATATACGAGCAGCAGATAGTCACGCTTGAACATCTCGTACAACCAAGTGATGGAAATACCATGAGTTCGCTCCACGTGACGCATCGTGGGGTTCCTCCCACTCCGCATAACATTAATCATCGCTTGATTATCGTCATAAAAGACTATCCGTGGTGGCGTCCTCATCAAAGTCTCCCATGCACTAATGCTTGGGATTCCAAGTGTCCTCAATGCGTAGTCCGCCGCGACAATCTCAGCCTCCGGGGTGGAGTGGCTAACGCATCCTTGACGTTTGCTACCTCCTGCCAGCGGGAAACGAGTTCGCTTGCCTTGGACATGCATGTGTGCACCGGAAGTCGACTTCAACGATTGACCACATCCTGCGTAGTCCGCATCTGCGAATAGGGCTAACGACAGGTCTGCTTTGGGATCACCGACCCAACCTACCATTTTCTGATCGGCTGAATGATGCACGTAACACATCAAGTGGTGCAACTTAGCATCGTCGGCAACTGTCCATTTTGTCACATTGCGAGCCAGCACATTGATGGCCCGTAACAGGTCGAAACGCGCTATTCTAGCAGCGTACAACAGTTTCATTAGGAGACTAGCAGCATGAGGCGCTAGGGTACCACGAGGCTGCTCCTTCGCATCAGACTTGACGTCATCGTCTGTTGACCTGGCCTTGGAAGCTGCCTGGTCAGGCGAGAAACAAGTACCACACCATGTGCATGTGACAGCAAGTCCCTTTTGGGTACTGCATGGTGCTCTCGATGGATGATCCTTTGTGACATCCGGTAACATCGGCGTTGCAACTTTCTTCAATACTGTGTCTTTACCTACTATGTCGAGGTATTTGACCACGCTCATTTTGAGCAGAGCGCTCATATCATATGTCATCGTAGTAACTTTGGAACCATCGGCCAATTTATCTTCGCCTTTCGACAAAACACATCCTAAATACAACCCGACCTCGGTTTCCGGTTCAATGCGCAGCTTGGAGCGGAGTAGGTCCCAACCTCTCTTCAAGTTCTCCTTGGGCCCTGCCAACTTCAAGTCATCCACATATATCACTAACAAGTCTAGCTTTTCGTGGTAATACATTGACGGCCATTCTGGTCCGACGGGTTTGAACTCCAATGCACGTACAGATTCGTCGCAATGTTGCTCCCACATCGTTCCAGAGTCTGGATGTCCGTATAATGCTTTGTTCACACGACACATAGGGCGTTTGAGACCCCTTCTGGTGATCTCCTCTTGTAAGTGCTTGGGCCACGCTTCCCACGGGAGTTCAGCCCAACACGGTACACCGCCCAATAATGCTTGGATATATGCTCGAATGGCGTCTGCCATCTGCACATCATTACCTTCTAGGCATCCGTAGAAGTCGGCCCATCGAGCAGCTTCGAATGTAGCTGGAGAGTTTCCAAGGTCTTGGAACTATGCTGCCTCGAAGTTCTGGTTCTTCACCTGATCTCCGAGTAGAACCCCTCGCCCTTTGAACTTCCTCTTCGGGTCATCGTCAGGCAGTTGGTAGTTCTTTTCCACACATCTTCCATGTACTCTTGCTAAGTGAACTTCTTCCCCTTTCTTCTTGGATGTTGCCACTATCTCGTCATATTCTCTCAGCCACGACCCGTCGAATGTTTCCTCATCCCAGAGTCCGCCCCATTCATCCAACATAGATTGCATTGCCTTCTTATTGGATAGGATCTCGGCACGGCTCACAGGTCTTGATACCACAGCGTTGAACAGCCTATTGCCCATAAGTTTTGGGCGATGTTGCGTATCACGCACTACGCATGGCATCGTCGGAAATGGTTCATCAACTACATCGTTGTCAATGGGATCACCAGTGATGCAACAACATATCTGACCGTTCAGTGGATTGTAGACGTTCTCCGTCTTCCAAGCTGCCATAGCAAGATTGTCATCGCTGTCCTCCCACATGGCACTCTCGTCCCAATCGGTGAGGAATTCCTCATCACTAGGGACACACGTGGACTCGGATGTAAAGGATTTAGGTGACCATGGGTCCTCATCATCATCAGTGTCCCACTCCATAAAGGTAGTAGGCATAGCCAAGCTTGGTCCACCCCCACCCTTCTCTTCCTCGCCCTTAGACTTCTTTTCTTTCTTGGACTTCTTGTCCTTCTTGGTTTTCTTATCCTTCTTGTCCTTCTTGGACTTCTTTTCACTACCTCCTTCATCACCCTTCTTGACGTCTTCCAGGTCCTTCAAAAGTTCATCAGGCTCTTCGTCCTCCTTCTTATCCGTACTGCTCCCAAGTCCCTTTGCTTTCTTCGACAATCTATCCACGACCCTGTCTACATGCTTCCCGGCCTTCTTGGCTATAGCTCTATCTTTCACCGATAGCTTCTGCCACTCTTCAGGTGTAAGGTAGTCCTTGGGTCTTGGTGAGTTGTGGAAGAGTCGCCTTCCATCCGATCCCACTCTATATAGACGACCATCCTTCGCGATCTTGACATGTTCGCCGTCGTTGTTCAAGTAAATTACGTTGTCACCTGGCCCCCCGACGGAGTAGTGATCGGGACCGGAGTAGTCCTCTTTCTTCTTCTCTGCTAGCTCCTCCGTTTTCTCATCCTCGATCGCGTCAATTTCGCTAGCTTTTGACTTCAGATCCCCGTCTGGTGGATCAGGCGCATCATCGTCGTCATCTTGATCGTCGCTGTCGTCGGGATCGGGTAACTCGGGATTGGTAGGTGCATCTGGAGAACCGGCTCTCTCCTTCAGGACTTTCATTCCTTCGAGAGTGCTGTTCAACCTCTCGTACTCTTTCTTCAAAGGGAATTCTATTCCGTCGTCTTGGAAGATCTTCTCTGTGATGTGAGGAGTAATCAATTTCCTCAACGGTCTCTCGGCATCATAGCCTAGATTCTGTTGTGCGAAATCGCTTATAGCCCATACTTTGTATTTCCTCGACCAGTTCATCCCGGTCCCCATAACGTACCCTGCGAAGATGCCAGGTATGCTCTTGGGGTCGAACTTGTGATCCTGGTCCCTTTCTCTCGCGTCACTAGGTTTGAAGAACACCTTCGCCCCGAGTGGTATCACCATGCCTGGGAATTCGCTCTTGTGCAACTTCAACCATGCACTGTTGCCATCGCTCAGCTTCTCGATGTTCAACAAATGGCTTACGCACTCCACTGCAAATGGCCAAAAACATGGTGGTAGTCCGGCTTCTAGTAGGCATGTCGATGTGGTAAGCATCATGAACTGATTGTTTCTTTCGGCGAGTGAATTGTTCTGGGGATGTCCTGGAAGCGACTGGTCTAGTGGAATCCGGAGTTCCTTGAGTGCTGCTTCAAATTGTGGCGCATCATCCGAGTAAGCGTTGGTGACCTTTCTCTTACCGATATAGTGCTTCATCGCCTGCACCACTTCGTCACTATTGCTTGCTTTCAAAGGATAGCCCCATATCACACCAGTGAACCGATCTCGAATCACCAATACGTCCTTATCCGGCATGATCCCATCTCTCGCCATCTTCTGAGTGTTCATGAGATCGAAAGTGATAAGGTCACCGAATGCCTTCAATTTCCGTTTGAAAGCTCCCTTGCTAGTCTTGTAGTGCTTCATCTTTGCTCTCACACATGACTTGCAGTATGGGTACTTGTATCGGTGCGTCATCAGGTGCAATATGGATTTCGCCTCGTTCTTCAGCACTCCTGGTTTTGATTGTCTGGCTTCCCCGTCAACCACATCGACTTCCAATAGCCCTTCTTCATCTTCACCAATGTCACTCTCCTCTCGTTCAGAATCCGCATCACCTCCATGTTCGTCGTCTTCGGCTTCTTCAGGTTGGCCATCGAGATCACGATCGATTCTCGGGTCTTCCCCGTCATATCCCTCTTCAGGAGAATGTCCGTCATCACCGTGTTCCTCTGGTTCTCCTTCGTCGCCTACAACAGCTGGATTGATATCAGATTCACCATCCTGATCTCTCTGGTTATCTTTCTTCTTTCTCCTCCGTCTCCGTGGTTTCTTGGGCGGAGGTTCCTCTTGTTGTGTCTCCTGACCCGCTGTGGCCTCGTCTTCATGCCCCACACCTGACAGTATGCGATGAAGTATCGTAGCCAAGCCGTCTGGTCTTGGTAAACATCTCCCGTCATCATCGTTCACCTTAATGTAGGGTATATTGTCATGTACCGATAGCGGAATCTTGTTCGCGTTCTGGTCGATGAGGTATGGCAATTGATTTGCCGGCCATACGAATGAGTACCCTTGTTCCATGCACCGTTTCCCGATGGAAAAGACTGATGGTGTGCTCTCCAATACGTGTGCCTCGGACATCATGGGTAGTTCGTCCACATTGATGTCCACCATCTCTGATGTACTAGTTACACCATTCGCTGTCATGAAGCTCACGGATTTGGGTCCTTCCTTGGTGGTAAGGCCCATGGCATTGACTTTCTCTCTTGAGATCAAGTCGTGTCCACATCCCGTGTCCATGATGAAGCGTATCGGTGGTCCATCATACCTCTCCACAGCCATGAACATCGTGTCTCCTGGTATCGTGTAGTTGACAGAATCCTTCCTTACTACCTCGCTGGTGTTGAAGTCAGACAGGTCGACGTTCACCTCGATTCCTTCATCTTGAGTGATTTGTATCCATGCCTTGGCAATGTGTTCAGCAGAAAATAGCTCCATCATCTTACCTTTGGCATGTGCTACTCGTGCAGCTATATTGCTCACTCTGAGGGCTCTCAACGACGAAATGAGCTCGGTATCCACCTTCTGCACCTCACTCTTCTTCTTCCTGAGGGGACGGGTGTTTAGCTCGTTACCAGGATCGCAGGGGAACGTGGTCACGTTCGCCTGGTCATCGAATCTGACTTTAAAGCGAAGCGCCAACTCACCTCGTTGTACGTTGGGAAGTGCGGGTTGCATGTCCTCGTCATCACTCTCGATGTCTCCGCAAAGCATGAAGGCTGGCGCAGCCGGTTTGGGCTTGGCTTTGCCTTTAGCCTCTTGTTTTGTAGCAGGAGCAGCGTGATGCTGACGTCGACATTTATCCCCGAACTTGCACGATCCTTTCTGCCAATTCCAACAGACCTGATCCTTCATTGGCTTAGGGCTACTGCTCCTGCCACCAGGACTCTTTGATCTGTCACCCTTGAGGCTTTCTGGTTTCTTAGAACTCTTGTGCTTCTCTTGATGACTAAACTTGCATTTATCTCCTCTAGAACATCCGTTTTTCCCATGGAAGTGGAAGGCGCATCCTATCTTGGACGTATCTGCTGGAGTCGCTGACCTGCCACGATCCCCCTTTGGGCTCTTCGTGGTTGATCTTCCACGATCCTGCTTCTTGTCCTTCTTGTTGTGGTCCTTCGGATTAGCCTGAGGAAGTACTGGAGCGGCGTCGTGCTTCGGTGGATCGGCCTTGGTATTCTTGGGTTTCGCTTTAGGGTCCTTCTTCTCCGCCGCTGGTGTGGCTTTCACGAGGTTCCCAAACGCTTTTTCCCTTTCTTTCTTGTTTGTGGTCTCGATTGATTTCCGTATCCACTTCGCCATGATCTCTCGTAACTTCTGGTAGGTCTTATCCGGGTCCTTATCCAACATGTTGTCGTGCACGGACAAGTCTAACGCCATAACTTTGGAGTCCTTAATCTTATCCCACAGCAGGTTGCGGAGTGCTTTGTCAGGAAGCATGTCATCCGCATCCATACCTGATATGATCTCATCCCACTGTCCAAGGAATCTGGATAGTTGATTATCCCCAGGGAACTTTAGATCGAATAAGTGCTTGGATGCATACATTACATCAACGTTGTCGGCACTCCGGAAGCTATCGACGATCAACGCTAACATTTCTCGTCCCTTAACCATTCCAGGGGTTGTGCCTCTCGCACGTCTCTGCATCATCTGCCTCACCTTCAGTTGTACGTCATGAGATCTCTCACCTGCTGCGTGGATGATCGTATGTAGGGTGATACCTAGCTTAGCGTCTATGCTAGCGAATCTTGCTTCGCCTGATGTCTCGAGCAGAAATGGGTCATATGGTGATCTGAAGGCATCCGATAGCCACTGGATCCAGTCTTCTTGTCTTTCGTCGCCCGATGCCGTCACGACTGCCGCCACAACCTGGGATTTCCAAACCTCCAGGTCGTGTATCTTGGGCCATGCAGGGATGTTGATCTTCTCGTGTTCCTTCCGAGATATCTTGGAGCCACCCGAGCTAGAGGATGAGGCGGCACCATGTTCGGTTGCGGCTGCATTCTCTGCATTCAAGCGCTCCTCTTCGTACCTCCTCCGGTACTTGTTCCTCTCATCTCTGAGCCGTGCTGCATGCGCTTCGAATTCCATCATGTCCTGTTGGTTCTGCATCATACCTTCGTAGTACTCCATTGCCTCTTTCTCCTCGGACCTTAATGACTTTTCGGTACGTCCGAGTTCCGCTCTAAGTTTGGTCATCATCTCGTTCTCCACGTTGGGTTCTGATCCCATGTCTGGTGGTTTCAACGTCAGTGCGACCTTCAATTGTGCTTCACTTGCGCTTGATTCGATCAATTCTTCTTGAAGATGTTTCAGCATCCTCTCTTTACGTAGAATGTCTTCTTCCAACGTGTTCACCTTGACTTCAGCTTTCTTGAGTTCGACGTTGGATGGTTGAGACGGTCGATCGGATCCTTGAATCCTCGCCTGCGTCAGCTCCTCGTTCGCCCTCTTCAATTGCTCCCTGATGGTCATGATGAAATTGTCCTGATTATAAGATCGGTTGTTGAGCTCCTCATTCTCTTCTGATAACCATTTGATCTTGCTTGCATACATTGCTTCCTTCATCTTCATCTCCTCAGCATATTCGTGTTTGTTCCTGGCACTCTGCCTTTGTAGTCCAACTAACTCCTGTCTATACAGATCCCTAATGGTCTCAGCATCTGCGACTGCAGTCATGACCTCGGTTACGGCTCGATCTCTTTCCGCCGATATAGCCTGGATCTCTTCCGTGCCGATGTTCACAACTTGACTAACCATCTCTGCGCTGTTGCGATCAGCGTACTCCCCTAACTGGGTGAGACGATCCCGCATTGCCACACGATCAGTGTCAATCTGGTATTGCAAATCGTGTGCTGCTGAGAGCAAACAGTCTCTGGACTCTGTAAGTTGGGAGATTCTTCGTTGATTTCCATATCCTTCGACATAACATTCTTCGAGGTGTGCCATCACTACTTCGTGGACTTCGGTCTCGTGTTGTATAATCTGGTTCTGTCTCTGCTCACATTCGACCATCCATGCGTTTTGGTGGTTCAACATATGCACTTCGGCAAGTAGTTGCGCACACTTCGCATTCAGGTCTCCATCGGCCCGTGCTAGTTGTAGGTTGTCAGTGCTTGCCCTTGCTCCATCTCCAGCTTCGCTGTCCGACGGCACTGGTACAGTTGATCCATCCTCCAATGCTAGCACTCTCACAGCTCCGGTGTCAGTTCTCCACCTTGTCTCCCTAGGGCTACGGCCTGATCTCGGTGTCCCCCCCGGTGGTGTCGATTGCGCTGACGGGGAACGACTTCGTGCTCTACCTGTCGCACCTTCTCTCACCACTGTCAGAGTCTCCGCTTCGATCGTACCTGGACTAGAGTTGTGGGATGCACTCATCCGATCTGCGGCCGCAGCAGCTGCTCCAAAAGATGCAGTGCTGGCGTCGGATTGGTCCATCTTCAGTGACTGAGGGTAACTGATCTATCCGATGCGTGTGCGTTTAGATGGTGTTGTGTAAGGCCGCAGCTCGTACCCAGCTCAAAGGAGTCTGGATACGGCTGATAACCTGCGAACGGATGGAAAGGTGTGCCCTGGCCCCGTTCTAGCCCTTAGTTCAACATGAAGCTCGCGCGCTAAAGCTCCTTTTTACCTGGTTGGGCACTTGAGCCAAAATGGTATACGGCATGTACCTATATAGCAACTATACTGGGACCTCATCCCTATTGACAATTACTGCGTTCCAAGATGTGTTTCTAAGCTTTTGTATGGGAGCTTGTTCTCAATGCTTAGAGTCTTAGAGCCAGCTTACGCGTCTCTCAGGATTTGGCAAATCAGATTGCTCTTTCGGAAGCTTACCAAAAGGATATCAAGGAGCATGGCTTGCCTGTTGGCAAGTTCCTATCGATTGAAGCCGCTGAATGGTTCCAAGGCCGCGTTGTATTCAGCTCGCTTCTTCAAGGTATTGTAAATGTTTTAGACTCGCTAGGCCTGCCCACTGGGTGGTCATCTGACAGACCCGGGGCAGTCGGCCCATCAGCTTTAAAAGCTGGTTTCAATGAAGTGGGACTTCCGGACGGCCTTCTTGTGAGATGCGTGTTTGTGTTGATTTGATTGATGCGCGCGCGTGCATTTCCTTGACGGCAGGAACGGCAAAAGATTGAGTGCATCAGCCTTTTTTCCGGAATTGGTGGATTGGAAGTGGGGCTGGGTCCGTGAGGCCCTCGGCAGCCCGCTGTGTTGGTCCAGTTCTTGGAGGAACTTAACGCTTACTTGTCGTTCCCCGCTCAGTGTTCGGTTCAAGTGTTTCCATCCAGAGTGAGACTTGCAGTTGCCCTTGCCGTGTGCTTTGCGTGTCATGTGGCAAAATGTGCGGACGGTGGGCATTAACCAAATTCGGAAGCCCTGCTGCAATTATATTATAGCTTCACCGGAATCGAAACGAACCTCAAGTAAGTGATGCCCCCGTTGGGTTGTTTTCAACTGTTTCAACAGCATGTCATGTTTGTAGTGTTCTTGGGGTGGTAATTTTCCTCTTGGGTTGACCAGGGGCGGGCCCCAAGTCGGTACAAACAGGGGCTTAAACTTTAAACCCCTGTTTGTACCGACTTCGGGCCCGCATTTCTTGCATCATGGCCCCGCGCCTGGCCCCGACCCTGGCCAACCCAAAGAGGAAAATTGCCATCTTGGGGTCGAATGTTGTAGAAGCCAACCGGGCCCATTATGACTGTGCACCTTCCCAAACACCCATGGCCCATGGTTGCTGAGGTTGCTTGGTTTAGTTGCTTTCTTGTTTCTTGTTTATTAATTAGATGTGAGGGTCTCAATTTGTATAGGGTGACCTTCACAGTGACCGTCGTTCAAACTGAAGTGTTGATGCATTTACCGGTCCGGTGTTCTGTATTGAAGTTTCAATGCTGCGGGGTCCGCCGTTGCTGCTGCTGCTGCTGTTGTTGTTGTTGTTGTTGTCGTCGCCGGATTGTCAGTGCTATGTCAGCTTTGTTTTTGAAAGTTTGTCAAGGGCAGAATTGTTGCTACAGTTAAAGTGTCGAAGGTTAAAGTCGGTGGTTAAAGTGTCGCAGGGATGATTTTAGCCTCCGAATTTCCTAGGCCTTTGGTTTCCTCCCTTCTCCTTTCCATTGTGATTGGCTTTGACGTGGCGGTGGTTCCTGACGGACCAACAGTCGCAAAATGATTGAAAAAACATGCAAACCTTCCACTCTTGATAGTCTTAGTCGTTGTTATTGTGTAATTTTTTCTGTGGGTGCGGCGCCACATTCGTCAGCAAAACGCATCGTGAAACTTTTGCAAAACAGGATAAAACTGGCCAGGTTGCTGTGGTTGTATGTAAGCTCATGGTAATAGACGGTGTGGCCGTTAACAGGTTGCTTTTCCCGGAAAAGCTTGAAGCCAACGTGTCTTTAATTCATTCTCCTCAATGCCAAGCTCCTTAGTCAATCCCTGGCCAACGCCCGAGGGTACCGCCTGGAGTGGAGGTATGGTGCCGTTGGCACGGATCTGCGTCGCTGGGCTCATGTCAGCATTTTGTAGAGTCGGCTTCACTTGACGACCTAAATGGCATTTTCCTTTCGGATTGGCACTGGCCAACCAAAATTAGCCACGGAAATTTAGGGCCAATCGCAAATTAACTTTTGCGCATGTCAGGTGGATTTGGCAAGACAACCAATGGATCAAGATCGAGGCCACCCTGAAGACAGCCCAATGCAACCAGTCGGAACCTCCAGTCGGCGGTGGAGATGATCGCCGAGGAACGACAGCGACAGGGTCCCAATCAAACTGGTCTTCGACCTGGAACTGAGATCGTCATGATGCTCCAGACATACAGGACAGCCAAATTGGAACTGGAGCTTGCCATGTCATGTTAAATGTACACTTTGGCACTTGGGCTGACAAAAAGAAGATCCTTACGGCCGTGTGCTTTGATCACGTTTTCTGGACATGGTTGACTCATTCCCTACAGTGCGCCGTGCTTGTCCGGCGCCAACTGGCTGGAAGTTTCTGAGGTGGCTGAAGCCAGTCGAGTTTGCGGGGGCCTGATTGCAGAGAGTTTTCAATTAGTTAGCTGTGATGGGTTTTGGTTGGGTGTTTGTTTGAGGTGGAAGCAGATGCTTTCTGTCGTTCTGTGCTCTTGGCTCGCATGCGTGATGGGCACATCCCGAAGTGCCTTGTGCGTCAGGATGTGGTGGGATATCGTCCATCGCTGAGGGCAAGCCGGGCGAAAGCCCTCACAGCTGGCTTTCCATGCCAGGTTTGACACTCAACCTGGCAAATGTTCGTTTCGCAGGGGTTCCAAACGGACCCCACCAAGTCTTGAACATGAATCAATTTCAATCTAGTTTTGGCATCCTTTTTCAAGACTTGGTGGGGCCCGTTTGGAACCCCACGACAGTTCAACCATTTTGCTAGGAGACGCTCGTGAAAAAATTCAGTCTTGAAGTATGAGTGTTTCAGGATATTTCTCAGGCAGGCAAGCAAGCTGGCCTGAATGGGTATCGCAGTAGCCTCATTCAAGAACTCTTCAACACCTATGACGTGCTCCCAGAAGTGCCCTGCCCTTGGCTGTTTCGCCGGGTTATGGTTTAAGTTTCTTATTTCTGGCGTTGGAGTTAGGCGGATGATTTTCATGGAGAATGTTGGTGCGCTTTTATCTTCGCAGACTGATTGCCGGCGAATGTGGTGCTACATTGTCCAGGTGTTTGTCATTGTGCAAGATGTCCTAAATCATTGAACATGGTACTATTTGTTCTATTATAACTATTTTGTTTGTTGCGCCCAGTCTGCGAGGCGTGTCAGCAACGTAATTTAGACCTCTACTGGACCTCCAACAAGCTGCACAATGTTGGCCTTGCGGTGGGGGCTTTAGACGGGAGGAGGTTGAAGCTGCAACATTCTTAGAAGACAATCTGGTACGTGTCTTTGCCCAGGCTGGCCGAGCCCGCGTGTTTCTTCTTGCGATTCGTCCTGATGCACGTGAATGGTTTCAAGACAAGGCCAGGGAAGGGTGTGCTTGGCAAGGGTAGCGGACTCAATCTCACGAGTGGTTTTGGGAAATGGCATGTCGGATGTAACTTTGAGGCCCACCTCCTGTCATGTGATCCGTCATGCTATGCAGCAGGTCAGCCCCACCTGTCCTTCCACCACCTTTTGGGCCGAGCGAGAATGGAATGAGTCCAGTAAGCTGGACATGCGTCAGTGGCTTTGCACGGAGAAGCCTGCCGAGCATAAAGACCGAATGAAAGCCCTGGGGAACATCGTTGTTCCTCACCAGGCATTTTTGGCGATGACTGTCCTCACCAAGATGGTGGCAGGGCAGCTTTCCTAATTAGGGTGTAGTGCGTGAGGGCTCGATGTGATCCACAAATTAAGCATGACCAAAGTTCCTGTAGTGTGTGGTGGCAGTGCCGGATTTGATCCCAAACGCTATGCAAAAGTTATGTTCGGTTTGATCGCAGCCCCCTTTTTCTTGGAGTATGGGTGCAACCCTGAAGGTGAGATGAGTTCTGAGAAAACATTGATCGTTCAAATTGTTTTGATATCATTGCCGGGGAATGCGACACGCCGTTGAAGTTAATTCATAAATAGGTTGTTAGTTCCTGGGCCTATATTGTGCTCAAGGCTGTTTGTGTGATCCACACAACGCTTTGAGGGGGAAGGGCTACGTCCATGTCTTCTCTTAGTAGCAGAAACAAAGAGCATGTCATTGCGACTGGTGAGGCCCTGACTGAAAGTCTACTATGTTGAACAAAGCTTGTTGCGTAGGTTCTAATTTGCAGGTTTGTCGCAGCACGCTCGACAGAATAGAAAATGGCTTCGCCTCAAAATCAACTGTTTAGGTGCGCCAAGCGGGCTCCTCAAGCGCCAAAGGCAGGGTTGATGCGATGTATCTGTGTGTGTGTGTCAGTGTGCGCGCGTCATTGTAAGCTGGGTTGTAAAACCAAAAATGCAAGCAGGTAACTTCAAGCTGACGTGTGCAATTCGAAACAAAAAATGGCAACGCGCAACCCTAAACCCTAAACGTTGCGGGATTTAGGGTGCGGCATGGTAATTTAAGGGGCAAAGTTAGAATTGAGCACTAAAACGGTGCCTAGAACACACTGTAACTAGTGATGGATCCGAGGTCGGATCCATCACTACGGCCACTCCTTGAGCTGGCTCCTTTGACTGAGGACCTGTTTTCGGGACATATATTATCCAAACCAAGTTAGGGTTTAGTGATGGATCCGACCTCGGATCCGTCACTAAACAACAACTTGTGTGGAAGGTCAGTGAGTGATGGATTCCAAATTATCTTTTTTAATCTTTTTTGATATTAAAACTTGGGTCGGGAAATCGAACCATCACTTGTCCTGTGCGAAAAGTTTGGCGCGAATCATCATTCATTTGGCTCTATCATGTGTCAGTACTTCTATGACGGCCTTGCCGAACTGGCCATGTTCAATGATGGGGATTAGGTCGTGTTGTGCCATTTTTTGGGGGCAAACAGAAAAGAGTTTTTGAGCGGCCATGGTCCGATGTGCTCTGCTGCTGAACCACAAGTGGTGCAAGCGTATTCTCAGTGGCAACAAAATCTGGGAGATTCGTGGGTTCCGTTGCAACAAACCAACAAGCCGTCGCTTTGGGATCGCGTGCACGGCAAAAACATCACCGACGGGCAAATCCCTTTTGCTGGGTGAAGTTTCCTTCGTGGCATGCTTCAAGGTTGGGGAAAAGCGTCACGGCTTTGTGGCTCCGCCAGCAACTTGCCCTGAGAATTATTTGTTCCTCCCGGAGCACATGGCCAAACATGAGATTGAGAACATCACTGATTTCCCGCAATTGGCAACGTACGAAAACGTGTGGGCTTGGAAGGTTGAAAACCCTGTAGAGTATTCTAAGCCCACCGTTCTAGAAAGCAAGCCAGGCCGAATCGTGTGGGCAAAGTTGCCATAAAGGCTTTGCTCAATTTTGTAGCCTAAGAGCAGTTAGATCTGTGTGTAATTTTGAGTCGCAGTACGCTGACGGCTGCAGAACGCAAAACGTGAGATGTTCAGGGCATTTATGCGCCGAAGATATGCTTTCAACTTTGTTTGTGTAGCCGATTTGAAAAGAGCCTCCTGATCGTTTGCCTTGTGTATTTGGGCCAGGCGAATTGCTGCCACCTCCTTGGCCGCACCGGTTGCTAAGAGAATCGACCAACGTGGTACCAAAACAAGAGAGCCCGGATTTGCAGCCCAGATTTGAGCCAACAGATTCGTAATTAAGTTAAGACCAAGAGTCAGTGTGGGGTCGTTGACTTTGCATTCTAACGCATTTCTCTCACAGGCAGCTCGGGGTGGACGCGTTGTCGGGTTCGCAGCGATGGCACCAAAGAAAAGGGTGTCAGGTCAAGGTGCAGGGCAGTCGGCGCTGAAGTTCGCACGGTTGAACAGCAGTTCTAACATTGCCGACCTTGACGCAACAGCCGCAGTGACCAAGAAGGTGACAACTTGGCTACTTGCGTCAATCATGAACTTCGCGTTTTGTGTGTCAGGTCTTTTCCACGACTTGTGCATGGGCAACGTATTCTAAGACCGTTTCCCTTCAGGTTGCAGGACAATGTGGTCAAGGTCGGGGGGCCCGACATCTACTTGGAGAAAAAGTATGACACAGAGGCCTTCAATACAGCAGTAGCACCACCGTTTGTCAGAATGAGGGTTGATTGCAAGCTTTTGAGAGGCAGCCAAGTTGGATTTTGCCAAGTGGCTGAATGATTCGTTTCCTCCAGATTACAGGCTCCTAGTCAGTGTGATTGAGTGTGATTGCCCCGCTTGGTTTGTGACTCGCAGGGCAACGTATTGCGATGAACCTACAAAGGGCCCGCAGGTGGTCAGGCCTTGGAACTTGGCTTGGCGGAGCGATTTTGGGCTCAGCCATTTTGTAGAACCAGAGGAGATGTTGCAGCTAGCAGAGCTGTACTTACTGGAAGGGTTCCATGGCTTTATCATTTGGATATTGGGTGGTTGGAGCTAGCGCGAGCCGGCTTATTTCATCTTAAACGGACAATTGTTTGTTGGGTGAAGATGTTCTATGGTTTTGAGTGTTCCCAAGCCTGACTTCCAGCAAGGTTCAAGACAAATTCTGACATCCCTGGAGTGGAGCGCATCGCAATCATTGGCAGCCCGGACAGCTCCTTCTTGGAAGCGGCTTACAAGGAACTTCCACGTTTGCCAGAAGCTGGTCGGGTCTGATATCAAATCCACGCAGTGTGATGGTCAAGTTTGTGTGCCTATACAGTAACGTACCAGTCTTTAGCATATTGTTTTAGTCGTCATTTTAGTTTATGGAGCGTGGCTTGTCCAAACTAAACGACAGGTGACCTGATCCCACCGTTCTCGCTGGGCTATGTCAAAGGATACCGCCGTTCTGTGACTTGCCTAATCGTAGCGGAAGCTATTCGAAGCATGAACCTGGACTTTGCGGAGCTCTCCGACATTTACAAGGCCTGTCGCTTCCGTTTTTGACCGATAGGGTTGAGTGTAGCCAGAACCAGGTTTGGAAATTGTTACTTTACTTGCGTGCGTCACAAGGGGCTGAGCTTGGGAACAGGTAACAGTTACATGTTCAATTTATGAAACATGTGATGTGTTTAGGTTTATCAATGTCAACGCAACTCGGGTGAGGAGTCCATGCAGAGCGTGTACACCACCATGGGCGACTACGTACACGTGAGGGAGCAAGTCCTTGCTTCTAGAGGCCAGGTGTTGAGCGCGATAGTTTGATCAGTCTGGGTACGTTATTCTTTCCATACTGCTTCCCGATGCAGGCATTGCCATGGCTAGCTCAACAAGGAAGCCTCCACACTGCTTCAATTTCATGAGGCAGATGGAAGTTTTGGGTCGTGCTGGTGTTCAGTCTGAGGCGGTCAAAGTTGCCTGGTTTTTCAACGTGAGCGTTTGGTTTTGTGGTGGGTGGGGCGGATGTAGGCCGAGACTCTATGTTTCACCGTTTAAATTTAAGGGAGGATGCCCCTGCCTTCTTTGAGGAATGGGATTCCGCCAGTAAACTGGCAAAGGCATTTGGGATCGGCAAATTCGAATCTGCGGCGGTATTTTGCCTCACCACCAAAACTCCTGCAGCAGCCGTGGAAGCCTTGCGCGCAGCAGTGCGCTCTCGAGGGATGAGAATGTTTCTGCTGCACGAGACCATTGCGAAGGAGATCTTTTGCAATGCCTTCACTTCAGGAGTTGGCCCACTTTCCATGTGGGAGGGACAGCTGACCAATTTGGACGATGGTGAGCACAAGCTGGTTCTTCGGCCTTAGGTTTGAATAATATATATATATATAGTGTTACTTGCGTTTGAGGTGCTGTAACCACCGCGTGAACGACATGTGCTTTGTTCTTTCTATCCTGAACTCATAGCCTCACTTTGGTTCATACTTTTTTGATGTGATGATGATTCTTCTTTTGGCCGCAAAGGTTTTGCTGCTGATTCGTCGCATGGTGGCAGACTGGGATAAGGTTCCCAGTGGAATGCGAAAGCCTTGGAACGCCCGCGATGTGCAGAACTTGCATGCTGTTACTGGTGGATTCTTGCACTTTACTAACTTGCTGAAGCAGAAGATCCCAACGTCAGAGTATGACAAGAGCATTGGCGAAATTGAGGAGCAATTCATGTCCGGCTTTCTTGATGTTGATATCGCTCACGTCTTGGAGACGGTCCCACCCCCTGGTCAACTTGAAGATGTCGGCTTTTTGAGGAGAGGGTCTTGATGTGGTCCGTGACATCTCGCCGATTGTTTACAATGCCAGCTTATAAATATCGATGACCTTTGGGGTTTTGATGTTGCAAAGCTCCAGTCAGTTCTTTTCATTTTCGAGTGTGCCAGGAGCGTGGCCATCGACATGCAGCAGCGACAAGCTGCAGAGTTGGAAGCCAAGGACCGAGAGCTGGCCGAGAAGATCAATTGGGCCAATTTGGAGCACATAAAGTCGAAGCTGAGCACCGACATGGAGGTCCTCAAGCATAAGTTTATGCCTTCCAAAGAACGCGATGCCCGCGAAGCAGCCCTCGACATGCAATATCTGCAGGGTCGGCAGCAGATTTTCGGCTTGTTGAGCATCATTCTTTGTTAAGTTATATAATAGGTTTCTGTGGTGTTCTGTGGCAGGTTGTTTGTCTATAAGTAGTCCAAGGTGGATATTTATGTGTATCTGTGTATTGTAAAACGCTACTGTGCTTAGCCAAGGAAAGGGCAAACCTTTACGAAGCAATGGATGGACAAGCATTGCAAGCTTGTGCCCGTGGATGACAATTTGCAGTTTGTCATCAGGGATTTGACCGACTTTGTAAACCAGAAGACTGAATCTGGAGGTGAAGTGCTCCCCGACCTTGAAAATGAAGATGTTTTGTTCTGAGGACCCACTTGGCAGGTTTTTGGAATGATGTATTGGGTGCTAGGTTTCGAAGCGGCCTCTTGCTTTTTTTTTTGAGGGGCGTCCTCAATTCATCACACCCTTGGATTGGGGTTTGCTTCAGGTATATGATTGCAGTCCTCGATGCGACGGTCTTCCCTGCGAACGCAAAAGCTTTGGCCAATGTTGTGCAGTTGATGTCGACCGTGTTGGCCATGAACCCGAAGAACAACGTAGCTCATGTCCAGCTACCAGTACCTCAAACGAACACCAACACCACTGCGCTGGTGACCCATCGCAGAAAGTTAGAGGATGCTCTCCTGAGCGCGAGGCTTGACACCTCGACGTCGGTGGTTTTGCATTTCGCAAAGTCCGGAGATGCTACGGCCGCTGACAAGCGAGGTGGCATCCAAGCATGTTTGGCGCTGACGCAAGACCCTAAGCAATGCAATTGGGTTTTTCCACAGGTCATCGGGCCTATCCCTTTGGTTCGCGTGGCCGACATGGTTGGATATGATGCCGAGAACCGCCCCAGCCCAAGCGCGCGCGCGGAGCAGAATCTATATGAGTGTTTAAAACTTGTTCCCTTTTTTCATGACCCCAGGCAATGACTAAGGCTAGCAGACTAGCAATTCAATGGAGCCCCCAACTAAAGTTTGTTTGATTTTCAATTGCTGAGGAAAGGCCTTCCGGCTCATCGTATGATCTTGGATTCCTACATGGCCGGGCTCACTCTCAAGTCGAAGGACATCGTGGTTGTCGTTGACTTGCTTCCCAACAGGCCGGAAAATAGCCAGACGTTTAGAAGTATTGCGCGCGTTTGGTACTGGTACTTGAACTTGGAGTTATAGTCGCCCAATTGCAACTAGTTGTCCAGCCGCCACTTCATTTTTATACTATATACTATCATTTGGTTCCCTCGCTGCATCAACTTTTATCAAATCTTCCTTTTTATCTTCGGGTTAGGGTCTGTGTGGGTCCCTGCACTGTTGCAGGTGGGTGGAATTCGGCCGGGCCATTGTGGACCAGAGGCTTTCTGATTCGAAGAATCAGCAGTGCTACATTGGCTTTGTGAGGGACCACCAGAAGGACGTGATCCAAATGATTGAAGAAAGCGTCTACACTTGGTGGGATCAATCCTCAGAGGCACCTGCAAAGAAGCGCCCGCGTGAGGCAGCCTCGACGCCATCACTGGGCATTCTTTTGTGGGAGGATGACCGCCCACGCTTCCCCAAGCAACTCCTGGAGAAGTTCCCACGTGGAAGTGAGCAGCATGGCATCATTTCTGGCCTCGCCAAGCATTTTCATGAGCTGTGGCCCGAGGACGGAAAGGCTAGCAGTGCCAGTCCGCTGAAGGGTACGGCGCCCAAGCCTGTTTCGCGCGCAGTTGGCTCGCCAGAGTTCGCGGCAGATGAGATTTTGGATCTGGAGCGAGAAATTTCATTGCTCACGATTCCATCGGAAAGCTTTGCAGAAGAGAGGCCAGGCTTTCGGTGTCTCATTGTTTTCACGATTCCATCGGAAAGCTTTAACTTTGCAGAAGAGAGGCAAGGTTTTCGGTGTTTCATTCTTTTGAACATCAAATAGTGGCCCATCAGGTTTTCATTGCGCCACATGGTTTTCGTGGCGTGTTGATACGGTCAGGCTGGCGCTCTGTCCTGGAAAAGGTGGGCGGCCGACAATTGTCATTTCCAAATCCTTTGGGGTTTTCCTGGGCAACCTCACTACCGACGAAATGGTGGTGCCGACCGGAGAGCTGTTCGGCTTCAATACTGGGCAGTTCCAAGTAGCCATCGTGCGTGGTCTCTTGGCCTTTCTATTCTATTTACTATTTGGTAAGTTTAGAGTTTCTCAGTGCATAGATCGACTTGTGAATCGACCTGGCTTATTTGTGTGTGAGCTATTGACCATCCGTGCCAGTTAACAGACTCTTTCAGGCACTGGGCAGCAAGAGTCTGCGACCCTGCCCTGGCGCCTTTCAAGTGACACGACAATGGTGGCCTATGACAAGGTGTGCATGCCTTTGGCTTCCTTTCTTTGCAAAATGGCACGCGAGCGGGGCATCGCGGATGTTTCAATCTGGGACCATGAGATCCAGCCGAAGATGAAGAAGGCTACTACTCCAATGTTGAATAAATTCTAAACGGTTTTTCATTTTGGTTTCGACCACGAAGCGGTGAGTGTTGAAAGGGGGGCATATGGTGGAGCTGTGACTAAACAAAGTCATACCATTGCGTGTCAGGTGAAAGCTGCTGAGGGCGCCGAGACGGAAGAGCCAGTCCCGTACCGCTACATGGTCACCGCTGCAGCGTCCAACAAGTGCAATTGCTTCAAGCCGAATGGATTGAGCAATGTGGACCCAGAGTCTCACAAGGCTGCAAGCCTGGGGGCTGTTTTTGCCGGGAATTTCAACCACATCCTTCGGCAGGAATCTTGCAAGCACGCGGCCTTGGTTTGGGAGGCCATTTGGTCGGGCTGGTGTCATGTTCGGAATTGGGTATTTCCTTGAACAGGTCTGCAGCAACCAGCCACAGTGTTTTGCATTTTCCTTTATTCGCTTCAGCTCCTATTTGCAAAGCTCCGTGATTAACAAAAATTGATTTCGATTGCCCTTTGTGCATTGTGACACAATGGCCTGACTTGATCAACAAGTATGCTCTTCCACAATTTCTATGACAAATTATTCACGGAGGTATACAGCGTCCAAGACTTCTATGTAGCTTTAATCCCGGCTAATTCCGCACCGCAGACGTTTTCCCAAAGAAAAGTCTGTAACGTGTCATTACCGGAAATTGTGCCCGCGCGCTCATTGAATGTCAACAGAGCTCATAGTTTCTTTTTGCCTAATATCTGAGTGCGCCTACCTTTTGTAGATTTTTGTAGGTTTTGTCAATGTTATATTGGAGCATTGGAACCGAGACACTACACAATGCCACCTTTTTGTTCAATATGTCCGCCGAGTTCGTGCGCTCAGAACGCCGCAGGTCCAGATTCAGACCGGGGGCTCGACTCCGAAGATCATGCCCCTGAAGCCGAAATTCTATATGACAAGCAGCGTGCGACTGGCGCCCTCTAGCTTCGTGAAGCTGTGATCTCGCGAGTTTGAGTGTAGAAGGATTTTTCCTAGCCATCCTCCTGGCTAATTTTGTGAGTGCTCCCACAGAATCAGAATCTGTGCGGTTGAGATTGGACCCGGTCAGTTGCGCTGCAGTGGTGTATGGCCATATCGCAAGCTTGAAATTGTGTTTCACATTCACCTTTATTCTGTTGTTTGCTGTTCAGAAGCTGGTTTCTTTTTCGCATGCGCCCATCACTGACAGCCTTCACCAATGGTGTGACAGATGTTTGGCCTTTTTTGGCCATGAGATCGCTTGCTGGCAGTTCAAGGTAAGACCCCAGCAAAAAAGGAATGTATGCTTTTAAATAGAATGTTGGTAGTCCAGTGTTGCGTTGGGTGGCCGGTTGGGCCCTTGGGAATGAATGCGCCGGCGTTCGCTTTGTTTGTCCAGCCCGGCGCGCTTGACGATAACTTGTAACGCTTCTGGAGCAGTTCGGTGTGCGATGGCGGACACTCTTCCAGATGTTGCTGAGTTGTCCGCGTCCGACGAGGAAGATTACGGGGTTTGCTTTTTGTTGCGTCGTGTTTTGACAGGTGTATTCAGTGATCAGGGCCCCTAAACAGTAATGATGCCGCGATGTCATTTCTTGGGGGCCGTAACTTGCAAACAGGAGAGACCTGCGCCTGCGCCGGCTCCGCCCTCTGCGCCGAAACGCTTGCCCATGAAAAAGAAACCTGAGACTGCGCCTGCTCCCAAGACAGGTTCGACCGGGGACGAAGTCAAACCGAAAGCTGCGCCGAAACAGTTGAAGCCCAAGAACAAGAGTGCAGCTAAGCCGAAGCCGGCTCCTAAGCCGGCTCCTTCGAGCACAAGCGCGAAGGGAGAGTCAGCCAACAAGAACTCTGAGCCAGCCAAGCCATCCCAGTCGAAGAGTCCGAAAAAGGGCGGTGTGAAGAAGCGTCCGGCGAGCAAGGAGTCTACAGACGATAACCCAGCGGGATCTGTCTACAAGCGCCCTGCCACGTTCAACAGTGACTTTGCGAAACAAAAAAAGAAAACAGTTATATACTAACATCTTTTGACATTTTCAACACTGAAGGTAGAACACCTATTGAAAGTACAACGCTGATGTAGCGTGTTTCAACTACAGTTACCTGTTGCATGGTATAACAGTTTACACCAGGTGAGGAGACGGCAGTTGGGAAGACCATCTCGCCAGTCTATTACTACAAGCGAACCAACGTTTACGGTATCAAGGTGGACGAGAAAGAAGTGATCACTTTGGGAGGTAAATATTTGCCCACGGACCGATGCAAGGAAGCAACTGTGACTTTATGGCATTTAGTTGGTGCATTGTTGGTCCACTGCGCGCGGTGCTCACGACTATGCTAACTTTTGTGTTGATGTATGATAATTACTGCAACTTTGCTGTGACGTGGCGCTTGGATGTGGGTTATAGGGTGAGTGTCGCGTCATTTGGATTTGAGCCCCAGGAAGTTGTCAGGGAGCATTTGGTGGCTGGTGATACCATTGAGTATTGTCGGCAAATTGCGGCCCTAGACTTAGCCCGCCATTCATTGTTTGAAAGTGTCGTGCGGACACAAAAGTCGATAGTAGACTAGACGCTGCGTACTAGACGTTTTGAATCAGATTCAATTTATCAATTGATCTTGTTCTTTCCAGGACAGCCTCAAGAATCAAATCAAGCCTTGTGCCGAGAGCCAGATTCCTGCTGCTGAAGGACACTTATCAGTTGATAGTCAGATGGCTCGATATGGGTTTCTATGCGTTGTCATGAACCAGGTTGATGCTCAGTCAAACGAATATTTCAAAGGGTTTCATCGTTGCAGCGTCCAAGTGTGTCTGATCTTTACAAGTCAAGCTGAAAAGAAACCGTCAATATACACGTCGCAATTTTTGCAGGAAGTACCGCGAAGGCGAAGGAGACTACCAAGAAGCCTGCAGCTGCCGCGCCTCCGCCTCCTACGAAGCTGGCCGATGATTCCGCTGATGCAGCTGCAGCTGATGACGCTGAACTAGATGGTTTGGAGCTTGAGGACCCAGAGGAAGAACCGGAAAAGGCCGAAGACCAGGAGGTCCAGCCTCAAGATGTGAGCTGAAAGTGATGCACGGCTACGGGCCGGACACGCCAGAGCTTGGGAGCGGTGCCAAAATGATTGATGGGTTTAGTGCGCGGAGTGTGCACGAGAGGGTGGGTTTTTGTTCATTCACGAGCTTAACATGTCATGAAAAGGGAAGGGGCTATAGTTTGATGTCCTTCTACGTTCAACCGCACGCATCGAACATTTCCCGCCATTCGAAGTTCCTAGGAAACGTTCGGCTAAAGGCTGCGTAGGATCTCGAAAAGTTCATTGTCTCCAGAATCCAGAATATGGCAAACAATTAGAAGCGGGGAGGAAAAGGCCCAACATTTCAAGTCTTCATTGTTGCCAAATACTTACCACCTTGTTGTCCTAGCCCTAGCACGGAAGAAACAATAATGGCTGGTCGTCAGTGCCAGTGGTTGGTTTAGATATTGAACTTGAAACCAGAAACTTGTGACGTGCACCTCCCTTTGTTGTTTCTGTTTCCACCCGAAACATAGTTTCGTGTGGCGTTGCAGGGCATGAAAACTTTGAGTGCAAACAAAAAAGAGAAGGCTTCAATGATTGCTCACCACTCCTATTTCAACGCACGCCAAAGAAAGAGCAGGGGATATTTGGGTGTGGTAGCGGAGGTGTGGTAAGCGGAGTTTCAAAGACCCATGTGAACAAACACTCTTTGTTTGTGGAAAATGCTTCCCTGCAATGATCTATTCTTGGGCAGTCCTTTGCCCAAAAAGGCGTGTAATAGGCTGCTCTTAATTTTTGCTAGTCTATCGCGCCAGGATGGACAAGTTTGTCCTTCCAAACAAAACCCCCTCTCGAAGAAAATGTCAGCCACATGGGTTCCAAACCAGCTATCGATGTTCATCCAATTTTAAGTTGGACTGCTCTGCGCACGGCCAAAGGGAAGTTACTTATGGACAGGAATAGAGCGGTGATGTTTGTGTCAAGCCTTCGGACCCCCACATCTACCACAACCTGCAATTGGCTGGGTGCTTCGGGCCTGGTTTTAACTTCAAACAAACCCGCGGCCCAAACGAAGAACTTTTCAGCTGAGAGTGAGCGAGTCTATACCACTTAGAGAACGTTAGGGGAATTCACAGATTGAATGGAAGAATGATCTCAGGTACTTGAAAACTGCAATAGGCAGCGCCTATTATGCATGCAAATTTTCACAGGCGCAAATCAACATCCACCATGGGGATCTGAGACCCCCATTCATTTTGAGACCCCCTATGCAGGGAAAACCCTTTTGGATCAAACAACTCAGACGCCTTCAGGCATATGCACAGATGCACCATGCACATTGCAACCCAAATAGCAATTGGCTTGAAAGGAAAATAGGACAATGGCGTGCAATCTCTCGGGCATCGGGCTTCCCGCCTAGTTTTGGCCAATGGTGGACGAGCAAAGCAAAGCATGTCTTAGGACTGCCAGTTTGTTTTCCTGAACTTCCGCCAAACGGCGAGGTCGCTCGACTTTTAGCCCTGGACTTTCAACAAGATGTGCATGCTTTCGAGCAGTGTTTGTTGCAAGCAAGGATCACCACTGCCAAGCAGAATCGCCTGGACAATCCAAACCGGATTTTCCAGGACCTTCGTACCACCCAAGCCGAACCTGTTCAGATGCTGCTTGCACACAGCACTGCCACTGTTACGAGTGTGGACACGGACGAGTGTGCACTGGTACTCGATTCAGCTAATGCTTTTCGATCAGACCAGACCATTGAACATAATGGTAAGCCCCTCAACATAGTCCACTATGATAGTGATAAAATATGGCTGGCTAATCCGCCGAGCGCACAAGTCGGAGACACGCTGTCACAATCAACACCGGTCACCGACTTGGATGAAATCTACCAAGCATTCCAAAAGGAATGGCTCCACCGATGGGACCGACATGCCCAAACGCCTGATGAACAATGGGACCCCATTGTGCAATTCGTAACTGCCGCAGTGCCAAACCCACCGACCATGGCATATAAGCCAGTAGATTATGAGACATGGCAGCATGCTGTTCGTAAAAAGAAAGCCAGGGCTGCCATTGGCCCGGATGGAGTCTCAAAGTTGGACCTCCTCGCGCTCCCAAGAGATCATGTGGAACCCATCCTGCAGCTGCTATCAGCTATTGAGCAGGGAGACCTTAACTGGCCGCAACAAATAGTCACGGGCCATGTGCACGCCCTAGAGAAAATCCCAGATGCCTGGAAGGCCAGCCAGTATAGACCTCTGACAGTTTTCTCCATCGTATATAGGACCTGGTCTTCGATCCGAGCAAGAGAAACCCTGTCCTACCTCAGCCGGTTCGTCCCAGACCACATCCATGGCAACGTCCCCGGGAGGTCTTGCACAGACTTATGGCTAGGAATGCAACTGCTCATTGAAGAATCGGCCTGTTCCCAAACCCCCTTGGTAGGAGTCGTGGCCGATTTGGTAAAGGCCTATAATTTGTTGCCTCGCCTGCCACTATTGGCGATAGGTTTGCACCTCGGATTGCCTCGACCCATCATTCGAGCCTGGGCCCAAGCTCTCCACCAGATGGAGCGGGCATTTAGTGTGCGGGGCACCATTGGCCCACCACTTCGGTCCACCACAGGGTTCGCTGAGGGGTGTGGATTGAGCTGCAGTGCAATGCTCATTTGCAATATTGCCCTGTCACGTTGGTTGTACATTAGATGCCCTTCAGTCCGCCTATGGTCTTATGTCGATAACTTAGAGCTTACAGCCACCACCTTGGCTGATGCCACACAGGGACTCGACTTGATGACGCAGTTCTGTTCGCTTTTGGATCTGCAGCTTGATGACGCCAAAACATACTTTTGGGCCAACCAGGCTGATGAACGAGCTCAAGCTAGACAGAACCAACAGGCACTGCAGGCCTCATGCCGCGACTTGGGGGCGCACATGGAGTATGGTAGGAAAACCACCAACCACGTCCTCCAAGCTAGACTCGCCAAAATGCCGAGAGTATGGGCTGCCCTGGCCAGATCAGCAGCGCCGTATCGACAAAAGGTCTATGCAATACGCACAAAAGGATGGCCACAGGCCCTTAGTGCCGGCACATCTGCAGGCTTGGGAGAAGCACATCTCAGAACATTGCGAACAGGTGCATGTCGAGGCCTTCGCATCCATGCCCCGGGCATTAGTCCTATGGTCCACCTGTCGCTTGTAGAGCATCCCATGACCGACCCAGGGTGCCATTTGCTAGTTAGCACGGTGTTCACTTTTCGTCGCCATGCCAACCATGACAAAGTGAGCACACTCGTTGATGACATCCTTGGTGATTGGCAAGAGTTGCCCCACAGGCCTGGCCCGTGTCATGTCCTCTTAGATAGGCTGCACATTATCGGTTGGAGATGGGTAGGACAGGGATGGGTAGTAGACCAAGCTGGCCAGCTGCTGGACCTCCTGCAGGGTGCTTCGACAGAGGTACAACAACGTCTGTGCGATGCATGGCAATTACATGTGCAACAATGCGCCAGCCGAAGGAAAACCTTTCAAGGCCTTGAATGGGCCAGTGCGGCATTCACGCTCGAGAAAGTGTCATCACTCAGCCAAGCCAAACTTGGCCTCCTTCGCACGGCGTTGAATGGAACCTTCTTTACGGCTGACACACAAGTTCACAACGAAAAGGCCCACACTTTGACCTGCAAGTTCTGTGGAGCATCAGATTCACAATTCCATAGGTTTTGGGAGTGCCCTGTACTTGAGCCACATAGGCCTTACCCATGGTTAACAGAGCAGGTGAGAGCGGGGGGGCTGCCAAATTGTTTGACATATCATGGGTGGATGGGCCTGCCACAGTCAGTCCGAGAGTTTCGTACCTCACTTCTTCGGCAGCCTGACCTGACCAACCACTTCGATATGCCCCCGTTTCAACCACGGGATTTGTTTGTTGATGGCTCCTGCGTTCGACCAACATGCAAGTACACTCGAGTGGCTGGGTGGAGTATGGTTGCCGCTGATCCTTCTGATATGGACCAATGGTGGCCGATAGCACAAGGCATCGTGCCGGGATGGAAGCAGACGAGCGGAAGGGCAGAAATCTTAGCAGCAACCTCCGCAGTCCGTTTTGCGATCTCACAGGGTCGCCATGTGCGGATCTGGAGTGATAATGCTCAAGTAGTCGATACACTGAGTCAAGCCCTGAGCAACCAAGCCGGCTGTCCAATGCCGACCCAGGATCAAGATTTGTGGTCACCGCTCTTTGCCTTGGCGCACACCGCCTCACCTGACTTGGTACAGATTCATAAAGTGTCCAGCCATCAATGCATGGACAAGGCCTCCTGGCTAGAAAAGTGGGTCTTTACCGGTAACGATAACGCCGATCATGGAGCCCATCATAGCACCATGTATCCCCAGCAGGTCTTTCAACAATGGCGCACGGCAGTCGCCGATCTCGAAGCGGCCAGCATACTCAGGGATCAAATTCACTCGAATATCTTGCAGGTAAGTGAAGCGGCAGTAACCAAAGCCTCCGCTGAGCAACCACCGCCTGATGCTCCCATGAATTTCCCTCTCCCACTGACCGAGGTGACCCTAGCTGCGTTGCCAGATAGACCTCAAACAGCGACCCACAAATTGGTGGGCGATGGGTGGGACCGGCTCGCCCGATGGTCCCAGACCTTCCAAAACAATCAGGCCCCAGCTGTCCACCTTCCCTGGCTGTATATGCTCATGGATTTTGTCTTGACCACCGATTGCGGTGGAGTGAGGCCGGTTCGTAAGTACACCACTTGGGAATGGCTGTCCAGGGCCAACGCTAAGCAATACGAGCTTCAAGAACGTGTCAGGTGGTTCCGAATCTTTCTACTTAGGATCCACAAAACTGAGCGGGTCATGCTGACGACCCAGTACGTGAGGCCTTCATCGCGGGTTACGGTGTTCTGGGCCCACTGCCTTACCGCTCGCATGGCCACGGATCGCTTCAAGGCCGTCGAAACGCACATCCAAAAGCACAAAGCAGTGCTCACCAGTGGAGTAGATCTCTTAGCAATCGAGCTTTAGAGATTTTCCAGGGATCAAGGCATCCCCCGCGAAAGCTGCGGAGCCTGAGCCAATCGGAAAATCGGAAAATTGGAGGCCATCGCTATTAGGTTGGAGGACATTGCTATTATATAGGCTGGAGGCCATCGCTTTTAGGGTGGAGGCCATCTGTATTATGTTGGAAGCCATCGCTATTAGGGTGGAGGCGGCCATCGCTATTAGGGCGCAGGCCTTGGCTATTAGGTTGGAGGCCATTGCTATTAGGGTGGAGGCCGTGTCTATTAGGTTGGAGGTCATCCCCAACCTAGAAATTTTAATGGCTGCCTTGGCATTTCTATATCTGTTGTATTCACCACGCAGTCTGCATGCAACTTCTTCCTGCAACCCAAGGAGGATGTTCGGCCTCTCCGCCAGACGGAGGACCTAACAGGGTCCGGAGTCGGAGTTCTCGCCACGTCTCCCCGTCTTTACGCAGCTCAGAACAGATTTTATCGTTCGTTCTATTGTCTTCTTTTCTACTATTCTATCTACTATATTAGTAAGGCACCTTGCTACTACTAGTCATGCCTTTGTTACTATAGTAGCTTATTGCTACTACTTAGTAGTATTGCCAGGAGTTACTAGTAGCTTCTTGTTTCTACTATGGTGTTCTACCATGCGATACAATCACTTCATGTGTCTTCTCTCACTCCCATTTCAATCCTCTCATTCCGGCCATTGAATCCCCTTGCTGTTACGCATCATAAGGTCTCACCTCCTGCCATGAGAGTATTTTCTGTTTGGATCGGGAGCATCTGAGGGTTCAAGCCGACTTGGGCACTTGGCCGCTGAAATCATTGCTTTGCAGCCTCGGATGGTGAGATGAATCAACCAAACGAACTTATCTTGCAAGATTTCTTGTCGATTCTGAGCTGTTCTGAGTTTCTGTGCTTCTTTATGCTTCTTCATGGAGGCCTTCTGCCCTCATTTTGTGCTTGCAAACGGGTCCCCGTAAGGGTTTGCTCTCTGCAGTCCAGCGTCTGAAGCTTCACGAAAGGCAAGGTGCCCAAAGAGGCTGGGATTGGACCTTCCAGATTGTTGTCGTAGAGGTCCAGGGATTCCAGGTGTGGCCAAACGACTGCAATGTTCTCCTCGGACTGGAAAGCAACACACGTCGCAAGTGTCCCGGACAGTAGCGCAACGGCACAAACGCATCGAAGGTCTTGCAGTAAAGATGCTGGAATGACCCCTGTGAGGAAATTTCCATCCAACCAAAGCTTCCGGAGGTTCCTCCAACCCAGCTGGAGGAATTCCTGCACATTCGAATATGTTTACAGCGAAACTTGCAAGGTGTGAGGCCTTTGCACCCCGCCTCGAAGGCAAAGCTGTAAGAAGCAGCAGGACATAGAAAGCTAGGGCCTCACGATAGAAGCAGCACACATGGCATGAACTTGGGAGGAGCTTCATCTCCACTTCAGAAACGCACGATACTTCAAAGTGCATGAAATGCTACACGTAGAGGAGGGATGATAAAGATATCTGAATGACAAACACAGGCATCTCAAAGGCTCTTCAGGGATACCGCATGAGAGCACTGTCCATTCAGCCTCTTGGGGCATTGCAAGCAACACGCTCAAAGCAACAATGACACAATGAGACATTGTGAGACATCATGAGGCACGGACACCAACATCATGAAACAACGAGATGACACCGTCACCGGATGGACACCTTCTTGGAAGTTGTCCCAATGACCGGTGCTCTCTGCCATGCCCTTCTTGCCCTTAGTCCGAGAAACTGTTGGAACGCCGAATTGGCGGGCGGCTTGATGCCTAGTTTCTGCCAATAACACATAAAGAGCGATCTCTTACGGCATCTCTTTCCTCCAAACTTTTGCCCTCTCTCTCTCTCTCTCGATTCTGCCCAGGATCATCCTTGGTGGCATGCCTGGTCTCCCAGGAAGCTTTGCAGCCACTGTTCTCCACATGCAGAAGCGCACAGGGCACCATCTCCTCATTTTGGCACCAAACAGAACGGGAGAAACACGGCAAATGGCGCCTCTGGTGGCATCTGAGGATTCCAGGATGTTATTCCTTAATCCCGTATCATTAAGTAGTGTTGTCACAGAAGCCTGTCTATGTGACGTCTATCCAAGGCTCCCATTGCCGAAAGGCCACGAAGGAGTTCAATGAAGACAGGTCGCGCAAAGCTGTGGGTGGCAAGGACATCATGCAATTGGAACCTTGCCCGGCAAGCTCCCGCAACAATAACAAGCAAACACGCGCGCGTCGTGCATTGTATCCATCAATGGGCAACCTCTCAAGCAAGCTCTTCAAAAACCGACTGCAACCGATCAATGGCTGCATTGGTCAGTGAATCGTATCAGCAACAAACATGCCCCTCCAGGAGCAGAAAGCACAAGACTCTTTCCAGTGGTTTGGGAAGGGGCTGAAGGTTGATGAAAGTTGTACTCTGGCCTTCCTTCCTGCGGAGAGTGTAAGATGCAGTTTGCATCCAAAAGGAGCAGGAACCAGAACTGTGCACCAAAAAGCGGGTTCTGCCCCTTGCTGGGTCTACTATTATTACTCGATGTGCATAACATGATTCATGACTTTGCCAGCCATACGAATCTCCAGCATACTCAGTGGAGTCCTTATCACAAGAGCGTCACAGATTCTGAATTCTGGGGTGTAAGAGATGCACTGCAAATTGTAACCGTGTTTGGACTTGATCACCAGATATATACTTGGCCGTTGTCCCTTCCTGCTGCACTGATTGCCCTGTGGGCATGTCCAAAGTCAAAGTCAACACCGCTTAAACTGCTTAGTGACTATACATTTTGCGTTGGGCAACTCATGTGAGGCACCAGGAAAGGTGAACTCAACACTTGGCTTCACGCTCCGAACCTCTTTTCTCGTCTGTGCATTGGCTGTTCATTGATTTCCGGAGCTCTGAGTGCTTGGACACTCTGAATCACTTGATGACAACTCGCTGGATTCGCTCCAATAGTCATCGAGATCCTCTCTTCCGCCACAACTGCTCCCAAGACTAGAAAGAGTCCGGCTGGCCATGTTCACCAGCCGTCGTGTCTGCCGGTAGGGCCCTCTTCTGCATGCGTCAACTTTGGACCCAATGAAGGCACCAGTAAGACTGACAAAAGCGAAGAAAGGCACTGAAGATGTCTCACCCACAGCTGTCAACAAGGATGGTTCGTGTAGAGATTCGAAGCCCATCCTCTGTAGAATCGAAACATTTTTCAGCTCATCGACGCCTTGCAGCAGCGCAATCAGGTAGGGCAACAAAAGCGCACCAATTCCGCAAAAGAACCACAAAGTCACAGTTTGACGCATCCAATCTGGGCTTTCATTGGAGCATCGAAGCCATAAAGGCAGAACGCCTGCCACGAGAAAGGCTGAAAAGACGCTCAAGTAGACCCAATGGTGGTCGATCTTTGCTCTTGCAATGCCCATTTGAGTCAAACGAGTACAGCTATCAAGCCCTGCAAGGCACCAAATTAAGGCTCCAATGGTCGCCTTTGCTTTGAGATTCAAAATGCCGGCACCTCGGATATCTTCCCCCGATTCGTAGGCATCACGAAGGGTTTGAGTGTATGCGCCCGCCAGCATCAAAACGCGGATGGCCACGTCCACATCATCTTCCGAGCCCGAAATGGCTGAGCGGATTCGTGCTTCGTCTGCTTCGTTGGTGCACTGAGCCTGCTGCACTGTCTGATGGGATAAATTGTTGGCTTGATCTGTGAGTTGTTGAATCTCCAGCAACTGCAAGTTCAAGTGAGAAATGCAAATAATGTTGAAAATCACTATGACACATGGGATAAAGAAGTGAAGGAAGCCTGCCGTAGCTCCCCAACTTGCGTTGTACTGTATGGACCACCATGGAAGACAGGTGGCACCTGCTAGGCAAATGATGACCAAATGACTTGCAAGAAGTACTCGGACAAAGGTCGTCCATTGCGGTGGCACGAGCGCCGAGGCTGCGGAGACCAAGGAAAGAAAAAGAGAAGCCAACAGAACCTGGAGGACTCCGTCATCGCCAACAAAGGGGATAAGGAGAAAGCGCCATGCGAAGGTAAGCACAAGGCTGACAATTGCTGGGAGTGCGAGAAGCCGAAGAAAAGACTTCCTAGATCGATGAAAGTGAGGCGTAGCTGGCATCAAGCAAATCTTTCCCTTGGTGATGCCCAAATACGCTTCATAGACACACCAAAGCCTGCTGTAGATACTTATCTTGGTGTTTGGGACGACTAAGATGTGGGAAGCTCTCGCCAAGGCTTTTGCAAAAGGACTTTGCAGTACGTCGACATTGAGGAAGTGCTCCATATCCAAGTTCTGTGGATTTGCAAGCAAACAAATGTACATGTTCCTCAAACCTCGGCCACCAGGCCAAGCACATTCCACACCCAACGCTAACTCAATAATACCCTCCACCCACGCATGTGATACAAACACTTGGCAAGGCAAGCCTTCAGGATGAAGAGACAAGGCATAACTCATGCCTCCAGCTGCCCGGGTTCTGGGCTTCACGAAATGCTCATTCACCAAATACAAATTTGGCCCATGGTTGGAGTCCTCATGCCAGGCGTCCGGGAAAACAGGGCTATTGGGGATCTCCCCCATGGACCAAGCGAAGCGAACATCCTCCACGAAGCCCAAGAACTCCGAAAAGGTCACACACCAAAGGTCAGCAGGCACCCGGGTGTGAAGCTCCATGGCATGAGGCGTGAAAGACCGGGGGTGATGAAGGGTTATGTAATAGTTATGGGATTCTTCGATTTTTAGGAAGACATGGAACGTACTTTCTCTCGGTACGGATTTTGGACCACTTGGCTCATTCGTCTCCACAATCTTTGACTCCTCAGTCTTGAGCCCTTCGTCTCCACATGTACATCCAAAGAAGTTGCCAAACCAAGTGCCGTCCGGTGCCTTCATCCATTCCAAGTTGAAAGTTTGCAGACTTTCAGTCATGCTGCCGAGTGGCAGTAGAAGGTCCGAAGGTTCTTCATGCGGCTCCAGCAGTGGGGTAAGGTGCCCCCGACGACTTGGATGACCTTTCCCAGTTAGCCCCATCGAGAACTAAAAAACATCAAAGCAAATTCATGCAAATTCCTTACGCAACAAGACAACATAAAGGATCTGCTCCGGAAAATCGTGTTTTGCACATTTCGAGGTGCAAATGCGCTGAAGTGGGCTAAATCGAATGCGCACAAAGAAGTCAAATCAGTTCTTGTCCATCTCCGTTGGTCCTTCAGCTGGCGACAGGCTGCTTTTGGCCAAGCCGATGAGTCTCAGTCATAAGCCACGGCGTACCGCTGCTGGCTGTCTCGTGATCGCAAAGAACGTGTGCTTTCATGGGCGTTTAACATGCCTTCATGCAGTATAATTTGCAAGAGTTCTCGGGGAGATTCGCAGTCTTTTCCCCTAAATTGAGTCCATCCCGTGCAGATGCAACAAAAGGATCCACCACGGGATCAGCTCACGAAGTTATACAATTTTGTGTGTGACTCATGCGAACTTCGTTTCTGCAGGCAGCCCGATGACCGCAACAAACGGCCAACTGCATGCTAGGGCAGGCCGATAGCCAGAAGAGCCTAGGCTGTCCTGTATGCCATGGATCTGTATGCTTCGCAAGGTCGTGGGAGCAAAAAGCGCCTCCACGGCACCAGCTTGTGGCTGCACCAGCCGCAGGAATTCAAGTGTAGAATTGGCAATGCCTCTCACGCAGGGGCAGTTGCTGGCCCTTCACTGACCGTCAACTGACCTTCACACACCCAAGCCTTTCACAGCCTTCTCGTTGGCGTTGTGGAGCGTCAACGCGAACCTAGAACGCAGCAACCGTCTAGAAGCAATCCGAAACAAAAAAGCAAATCCGAAAAAGCCAATGGCGTGGAAACCGCTGCCATCAATGTTTGACAGTGGGAAGCCAAGACCAAATGTACACTGTACCCCTCTCCAATCCAATGGAAATTAATTCAACTATAATTTTCAAAGGGACAAGTGTGGCAATTGGTGGAGTGCAGGCCACGGCAAGTCGTCATCAATCTCCATGGCCACGATGCGGAGATGACCGTCAATCCATCGGCATGCGATGCGACCTGTGCAGGGCATGCAATATATATATATATATATATTGTTATCTTTTTGTCATTTTCTTTAAAGCCCGCTCCCCTATTAGGTTGGAGGCCATCGCTATGCGCGGGGGTGGCCGTAGCAGGCTTATATAACTAGCCAGTAGTAAGGGTAGCTACTAAGCTTAAGAAGCTACTGGTTGCAGGAATGCCCCCCCGAAGCCCTTGCACTATTCATTGGTTCCTATTCTTTTTGCGATTTGGCATTCTATCTATGATCCTCTCTGATTTTCTTTATCATGTTCTTTGTCTTTTCCTAAGACCATTTAGACCTTTCTTTTTACCCGTGTTTGTTACCCTCATACTACTTGTTTCTGCTGCTCTTCTTCCTTTTGTTTTGCCGTGCATGTTTCCATGCAGAAAAAGACAAAGCCTGGCTTAGTGGCGTGCAAACCAAATTCCTACATCAAAACTGGACACAAAGAACGAGGGCCTAGGGGCCTGGCCTCCACAAACTTCTGGAACCACTGCATAGTCTTCATCACAGGGGCGCCCGTGATCTCCAAAGTAAAACAACAATCGGAAAGACGTTAGATTCCTCAGTGGTGACGCGTCTTCTCTCGAATGCACATTCCCAAATCCCAGCAAGTCACAACAAACAAACAATCAGGTCCTCCAAAACTAGATTATTGCTATTACATAGCGGAGAGGAAACGGCATCAATTTTCTGAACCCAAATGCGAGTTTGTGCTTTCTTCAGTACTTGGATTGCCCCATGCTTGTTTGGTAACTTAGTAGCGTCCGACCGCTCCGTTCGGTTCGCGATGCCAGTTTCGCCCCTCTTCCTTGGCATCCGATCGCTTCAGTGAAGCGTTCAGAGGATTGAGGGTTTTATGCATCGGCCCGATGAACGTGGCCCTGGGAGTTGAAAGAGACGCGTGGGTAGACGAAAGAGACGAACGTCAGATGCGGTAGACCGGAGACGTGAGGTGGTGCAGTGTATGGTTGCTCAATAGACCGGTGAAGATGCGGTTTGACACAACTGAGGATAGATGCACTCAAACAACCTTCTACATGCGACCACTTGCCTTTGACAGCTTCGCTATGCTTCGCTGGTGTACTCGATCAGCAGGGTGTTCTGCAAGTGTTAGTCTCCGTAGGGTGGCAAAAAGCACGAATCACCATCACACGCCTGACGCCTGGGATAAATTTATCCATGGGTGACCTTGATTTTTATTGTCTTGGCGCCAAACAAGTTTCGAATTGGAAAACATCTCTCCGATGAGGATTTGTATGGATTCATCAAAAGTGTGTTTTCAAACAAAACTTCCTTGACACTTTGACATGGCACCACTGCTGGATGCCGAAGGTTCGGCAGGTGTCAGCTTCTCCCGAAGCACAATTGTGAAGGATGTGGTGCCAATCGTCGTCGTTCTCAGAGAAAAGCAAATCCTGCCGAGTCTTAGCCAAGAGATGCCAAAAGTCTTTGCTCCCAGGTTTCCCACATGATTCCACTGCACATACCTACCTCCTGACTAGGCCAGCTGCCATCAGGATGAAAGACATGGTGCCTCGAGGTCCACGGCATCTGGATCTCCCACGCTCAATGGCTCCAGCAGTGGGTTGGGTGCGCTTGGCTCTCCTAAGGTGTGAGAGAATGCGAAAATATAATCTGGATATGAACATTTTGTCTGCAGGAGTGCTTAGCCACTTGCTTTGCGCTCACCAGGAAGAAAAAAACCAATGATCCTCCAAGTCGCGAGGGATTGAAACCCCACAGTTGCCACCTGTGACATGCGAGGCAACCTACTAGCGTTACAAGCCTGACCAAAAGCTACCGCCATGCATGCCACACCTGCCACGCCAGAGCTACAGCTAACCGCCAAGTTCCAAAGCCATAGCACAAAGGGCTGGAACATTGCAGCCTCATGGTGCTCTGGAGCTACCAATTAATTTGGCTTCTACGTCTTAAATCACGGGTGAATGGTGTCTTTGTAAGCCTGGTGCTGGTCTTGCAAGCTGCTCAAATCGGAGACTTGGAAGTGGTTTGTTTGTTATGAAGAGGCAAGTTCAAGGGCTCAGGATTGCTTAGCTTAGCTAGGATCCACCTTTGCCCCAGACACGTCTGTGTCGTCCTTTCGGGCCCGCGGTTGCTAGCGCCATACCCGCGAGTCCAAGCTGGCACCGGCAGCTGCGAGCTAAACGCTCACGTGCTCGGCGGTTCCTCGCCAGGCACAAGGATCGACCTACCCTGCCAGTCCGTGTGCGGGGACGGTTCAGCTTCCTGAGGAACTTCCTGCAACGGCATCACTCACGGCCCTTGTACAAGGTTGCCTCAGACCTCTCACCTGCCTTGAGATCAGTGAGAATGACATGGAAGAACAAGCCATGGAATCCACGCGCTCAAGAATGGAAGCAAGCGTGGGAGAAAGAAGACAAAGAAAAAGTTGCCAAGAAAGGCAAGGATACAGAGAAAGAGAAGTCAGTGGTGTACGCACACGATGGAAGGAAGCTTGTCCTTCCTATGCAAGGCGCCAGTGGCAATGGCTCTTCCTCGGCATCCTCTACCTCTCAGGAGGAGTTGAAGCAGCTTCGCGAAGCAGTCAAGTTCTTTGCTGGACAGAAGGAAGGAGAGAGCAAGGAAGTTCCAGATGCCTACAAGAAGTTTGTAGTGGAGAATCCACGCGATGTACTTCGAGAACAGCAGAAAGAGCTCAACCGCCAAAAGAAGTCTCTCACCCGCATCGAGAAGCTCCAGGCTTCCATTGCCGACAAAGAAGAGAGCTATGCAGCCTGGAAGAATGGGTATCTCGAGATGATCCAGCAAGAAGACAAACGCCATGCAGAAGAGATCAAGCAGCTCTACTCCGAGCTGAAGGAGGTCGAAAAGGGTGGCGATGTGCTGGAGGATGCGGAGCCTCCCACAGAGTCAGCTATGAAGCAGGAGCTGGACCAGATGAAAGCACAGGTTGCACAGATGAATTACTACTTCCATGCTATGGAGCAGAAGAACCAAAGTCTGGTGGGGCAAATGCAGGCCTTGGTGCAGACACTCCGGGAGAACCAGCAGAGCGACCCTGGGGCCCTCTCGCCTCAGCATGTTGTACCACCGAAGCTTGCACATCCACCAGAGTTGAGTGCTGGCGAACCGGAATTGTGGGGTACACCAGGTGGGAAGAGAGATCGTTCCCGGTCACCATGCAAGGCTCACCCAAAGCAGGCAGACAAGGAGGCCTTGGAGGCTGTGACGCAAGCGACTCTTGCACAGATGTTGCATCATGTACCAGCAGAACACCATACTACCATTCTTGCTATGATCCAGGCAGAGCCGCAGAATTACCAGACTACCGAACAGGTAGAGATTCTGGGACAGCAAGTGATGGCACAGATCGATGGGCCAGTCGATTTGGGAGCGACCAAGCCCCCAGGTCATGGTTGTATGCGAGGGCCTTTGCAACCCTTCGGATCGGCAAGAGTGTCTCCCTACACGACCCCGAAGAGGATGCGTGCAGTGAGTGCTTCAGTCAGCACCGAGCGAAGGCGTTCCTCTATACATGCTATGTCGTAGAGGTGTTCTCCTCTTCTGCAGATGGCAGTAATGGGGAGTATGATCGTGAAGCTATGCCGAGCTCTCTTACCTGGTGTGACTCGTGCGCCACTTTTCAAGGTTGCAGACGCATTAGGTATAGTTTCTTTTGCTTTGACATTCCACCCTCTTGGGGTTCTGAGGGTGGTTGCTGCTACGTGCCTACCCCTGGCTTTCAAAAGTCTTGTAGAAGTCAGGGTTTTTTGCCTTTACAGTGTGGCGCCCAATTTCAAGGCAGCCGCACCTCTATATCGTATCCCAGCCTGAAGAATGAAGCTGCATTTGAACAACAGACAAACTCTTCAAGCTGCATCCGTGGCATTCGTGATGATTGCTGCAATCATGATGGTGAAGATGGACATTTTGAAGATCTGGGTAGCGACTGCTTGAGCAAGCATTCCTTTGCGCTATGTTTGCAATTGTATACCCTACTCATGGCTTTCGCATGTGTTTACAGCATCCAGTCATTAGGTGATGTGCTAGGTACCTTCAAAGCAATATGGAGGGGACAACGCCTTCACCGACTGCCAAGGCAAGGTGTCCTTTGGGATGCTATTCTTGGTTGCCTTTTCTCGAGCGCTCTTGAAGGTGTTTTGCTGGAATGTGCGAGTTTTGAGCCTAATCACGATAGCTTTGATGGAGCGAAGGTTCTTGTTTTCCTCTTCCGCAGCCAAGTGGTCTTGATACTTTGGCTTGCTGTGACTCTTTGCTACCGGAGAAGATATGATGAAATAATGCCTCTCCCTGGCAGAAGCAGATTTGCCCAAGGGAGACGTTTGCCATACCATAGGCATCGTGTTGCTAAGGTCAGATGGTTGCACCTTTTCCTTCTCCTACAGATTGTCTCTGGGGAGGTTGTTGAGGTTGCGAACACTGTGCATCGACATGGTGTTGATCATACTGTCACTGAGCATACTGAGGGGCAAGTTGTCTTTTCGCCTTACGGACCCTTGCACCAGTTGAGACAAGCTAAATGTCATTCAGAAGGCCCTATCGGTGGTCATAATACTGTCCTTGCTGATGGTTCGTGGCCTCTCGATGCTCCAGGTTTCTGTCGAGCTAATTCACCTTACGGTGATGCAAGTTTTGTCCTACGTTTTGTGTCCACCACTGACACCAGTTCAGCTGCCGACTTCCGTAGGGACCATGACATTGTGAGTTATATGCAGAGACCAGTTCTTAGGGACCATCTCGCTGAATATGTCCTTAATGTCTACAATGCTGGGCATTGGCAAGTTTCGACATGGGTGCATTTCTGGGATCAGAGAAACCAATGGTCCTTCCTACATAGGCCCCTGCAGGTTAGTCTCATGCAACCTATTAGGGAGCAGCTTACTAGAGCTTGGAGGGACTATCAAGTCCGGCCCAGTGTGCATGTCGTCACTGTCCGCCCTGTGCCAAGAAAACCGACCTTCATACTTGTGCCAGTGCTCCCTGAGACATACTTTGTTGTTTTAGGTAGGGTGAGCACGCCAAGTCGCAATTGGATGGGCACCTTCTTGTTTGGACCTGTCAGGAACTGGAGGGTTTCTGATTTGTTTGATCTTGCGGTGCCTGCAAATCTATGTGTATGGCAACATGACTGTACCCTCACAATAGGGACTGTTACCCATGATTGGTGGGCACGACTGATCCTCTACGAAGGAGCTCTCCTGGCTTTCAAAGAAGAGGTCAGGGATGATAGCTCCTGTTCATCCACTGATGATGGGTCTGACTTTTCTGGCAGCTCCTCTGGTGAAAACCAGTCATGGCCAGATGACCAACTAGAACAAGATGAAGCTGCACTCTTTCAGCAAGGAGTAAACACTGCAACTCCTCAGGCGCGCCATCAGCGGCGTGTGTTAGGAGGAAACACTGCAACTCCTATTCACGGCATTGGTGCTACAAATTTGCCATCTAACGACAGCCGCAATGATGTCGATGTGACTTCTATTGTGCAGCTTCCATGGCAACAGATCTTCGAAGCCGAAGAAGCTAGTGGCGCTGATCTTTTGCAGCTTGACCAGATCACACAGGCTGTTCCTGATATGGTCTATGTTGACCTTCTCCAGATCAGTCACTTTCAGCTTCAAAATGGCGACCCGCTACGAGCCTACTTGGGCCACAGACTCGCAATTGGTGATAGAGCCTTTTTCAGTGCCTATGTATGGCTGATACACGGGGTTGTTGCCCCTTTTGCCGATGTATGTGTCATGCATAGGGAGCGGTCATATACGCGATCTCTGCTGACTGTTGTTGCAGCCACTACTGAGAGTCAAATTTACTGGTTGACCTTGGCGACTCCACAGCCACCGCCACTGACACTACGTGTGTTCCCAGTTGACTTAGTTCTTTTGACAGATGAGCAGTATCAGCAAGCTATGCGGGTGTACCTCATTGATGTACTATACCCCAGCAGTCCAAAACGAGTTGCAGTCTTGTACCAGCCACATGAGACTGTTAGGGACATCCTCTTCAAACTTGGACTTGCTGAAGTTTGCTTTTCCACAACCTACACCTGTGTCCTGGAGAGCGCTGGAGAGGTAGAACCTCGAGAATGGCACTACCTGGATGAGGTCGATTGCTATCATGGTATGAGCTTTGTCCTGACTCTCCGAAGTCAAAGACAGGCAAACAGACAGTGTGGATATGAGGTCGAAGACCAGGCTCTCATGCAAGTCACCGTTCCTCATGGCACACCATTGACATACCGTATTCGAGATTACATCCGAAAACACTCTGGCGGGGATGGCTTCCTGTATGTTTGGCTGCACCAAAATGACAGACCTCATGAATACTGCACACGGTTTAGGCGCTATGGCCAAGCTTCACGACAAGATGACTCCGCCTGGCTGCGAGTTTTCGATCTCACTAGGTCACAGGGATCTGAGGATGCTTTCATTGAAGTCGAACCTCCTCCAATGTATCAGCAGAGGGCACGACTCCATCTCATTCTGTACCCAAAAAGAGCAGCTGAACTTCTACCAGTTTTAATCGAGGCAACGCATCGGGAAACTGTCATGCTGGGATCTGCTTTACTATGGCCAACGGGCAATAGGGTGCAAGTTGAAACACTTTTCAACATTGCGCTTCCAGGGCATGCTTGTAGAGGACTGTCTGAATGTTATGCTATTGTCAGGGGACGCAACTACCTGATTGGGCATGATATGACGCTCTTCGATGGAGATTTTATCCGAATCAGCGAATGGCCAGGACATTCTGACCATGAAGATGAAGATTCCACATGCTACGACAGCTATAATGATTCCTCTTCAGATGCTTCTGCCTCCTGGACATCGGAGTATGATCAAGCCTTGTCTGTGAGAATGCATGAAGAGGGAACAGATAGTGGTGATGAGACGCTATTGGGTCCGCAAGATGGAGGAGAGAACACTGCAACTCCTTTCACTGACGCTGACCCGTATAGCCTCATGCAGACAGAGACGATACAAACTTCAGGTTCCCCGCCAAGGGCGAATTCCCGACATGCCTTCTTGAATCACCGAGTCAGACTTGCTTCCGATGAAGTCTATGCGACTATTACAAGAAGTCAAGACGCTACACTTATGGAAATTCCAGCTGCAGTTACTGTTAGCTTCTGGATGCTACCCGGTGAAGGCAGATCTGTCCAGCTACGTGATACAAAGCTCCTGTTGCGAACAGAAATCCCTTCGTGGCAGGAATGGGTCTTACAATTGTGGGACTCAAAGCCAAGTGAAGTTCAATACTATGTTATCACCAAATCTTTGCCATCTGCTGGAGCAACTCGCAGCAAGTTGCACGTTCTCTGCACCAGTTTACAGGACCGAGACCATGGCTTGAAGACGATACTGCTGGACCTCACCTTCAACAACATCCTGCAGCGTGGAGCTGTGCGGGTGGCAATACTTGCTACCGTTGCAGAGATAGTTGCACTTTTTGTTGGTGGTCCTATTGAAGCACACCATTCGGTTCTAATGGACTTTGAGATGTACTGGCATGATGGTATGCATTATCGTGTCTTTAAAGCCATGGAAATAGCGGCCATACCGAACGCTGCATATGTGCAGATTGTGCCAAAAGGCAAACCACTGCCTCCAATGTGTGGCGAACCGCAGTTCCGCTTTGATGAGAATGGAGATATACTTCCTGAGGGCTTCGATGAGATTACTTTGATGCAGACTGACTTACATGGAATCTCTCCACCTGTAACTCTGTCGACGAGATCTGCAGAAGTCACAGCTTCAGCTGCAAGTAGCGGGCCGCCGCCCATTGACAGGCCACTCCACTCCACTGGACAGGATGAGACCTTCATTGAGGCGAGAAACCATCTTCTTGCTTATTGGCAAGGGCAACCACTGGTTACACTACCGGAGCATCTGCTAGTGCACTGCATCACCTTCTGTGAGCATGTCACACATGCATTTGAAGCCCAATGCCCTATTCGCAACCTCCAGGGATGCCCGCCATATGAAGACTTTCAAACTTGGTGTCGAGGACAAGGACAACCAACCAACTATGAACACTTTCGTGTCTTCCCACTGCCATATGAAATCCAGCAGAATGTGCCCACGATCCTCATGGTGGATGAATGCCGTGGTAATGATATCCCAGTGGTAGTTGTCTACTTTGGCACTGATGAGACCAGGCCATTCACCTATGTGGCCACGCAAAGTGTGACTGCCCAACACATCTTAGATTGGGTCCTGATGCACATTGACATTCAGAGAGATGTCGTCATAGAGCACAACCACCAATGGGTTGGACCACAATGGCTATTGCCACTGCAACCAGGTGACCTTATCAGCATTCGTGTCCTTCCTTTTCGATGGGATCACGGCTATGAGGCCACCGACATGGGAACCGGGACCTTGGTAAGCAGTTCCCAAGTCACCTGGGACTCCCAGTCATCAGTGGTTGATAGTTTACAATTGCATTTCCCACCTGACCAAGATTATGATGATACAGGCCTGTTCCAACTAGCGCACTCTTGCAGTGGGAGCGCGCTAGTAATCTCAGACTCTGATGAAGATGAGCTGGTTGAAAATTTCCGATGGCAAGAGATGCTCCAGCGAGCCAATGCCCGCACAGCTCTGCACGGATACTGGGCTCTAGCCGAAGAAGCATGGGCCTATTATCGATCACGGAGACAATGGCCGACCATCAAGTTCCAGCTGATTGAACCCAGTGGCCCAGACTCGTTTCTGCAGCTTGATGAAACGTTTCAGTGGACGGAGCGATCATTCATTGGCTATGCACGAGAGCACCTGCGAAGGACCAATGCTCTGGAACAGCGGCTACTATTGGCTGTTGTACGACCTATCCCAACGCCATCTGAACAATATGAACAAGATGATCTTATTGTGCTTGTTAAGGAAGGTTTTGACCTAGACCACTGTCTTATGTATACAGTGATCTGGCAGCAAACCATGCCCATGGAACTGCAGACATCCGTTGACCTGCTGCCCTGTACCCTCAATCGAGAGGTCCTTTTACAAACCTTTCGACTTGAAGAGATCTGTGACAGCTGGAACCATGACTGCAAGATCCTCCATCAAGGACGAGAGCTACCCTGGTTCATTTCATGGAGGGCCTTCCAAGGAATGAAGGTAAACATAGAAGTACACACTGACCTGCGACAGGAAGCTAGAGTCCTACATGGAATGTGGCCGTATGGATTTGTCCAATACACTATGCCTGACCAGACCTGCGATGCTGATGCAGCAGGACCATCCGTCACCGATGATGCTTCTCATGGTGTGGATACTGAAGATGATGACAATGTTCTCCTGATGCAGCTCTGCCCTTTGCCACCACCGCAGAAGATACGGAGATACATACCGGTTATAGAGAAGCAACTCCGACCGTGGAATACCTGGAGATGGCCAATCAGGCTGCCACATGATGGGCACTTCCTGCCACCAAACAAAGACTATGTTCAGATCCAGGTGCGCAACATCTGGAGTGGTGGACTACCACGTGAACCAACGATCCATTTCTGGATTTTCCGTCATTATGAACACCTAGTCCGAATGCCGACTACGTGTATTATGAAGGACCAATCATGGACGCAGATCTTCTGGAACATAGTCTATAATCAGGATCTTCAATTGCCAGTTTATTTTGTCCCAGTCACCAAGAGACATGAGGGTGATGGGATATTGCATGTCCTTGTCCTGGAGCACGATGACTTCTATGGAGGCAGTCGCTACTTTCTAGTTGAACAGAAATGTGCAGCATTCCAGGTTACTGCTGTGAGTGTTTGCTCTGAAGCATGTCAAGCGGAACATTTGTTACAAAATGCTGAGATGGATGCCTCCAGATTTGACAATGGATGTGCTTTATATGGCCACACACCAAGAGATAGAGAACGAATACTTCGAGGACAGCTCCTTACTCTTCCTACTGGATCCTATTTCACCTTTGAGCAAAGGTCGGAAGAACGCATTTGCGAATATGACCCTGCCATTGCCAATTTGATAGAAGGAATAGCTTTTGTGCAAATTGGTGTCAGATGGTCCACAACTCCTAAGCACAACCAGCTTGGACGGTCTCCTGATGGAGTACAACGGCCCTGGATTGCGGGAGATTACATGGACATGGCATGGCAGCTTGACCCATTTGAACAACTCCGACCACCTGGCAATCCTGTTTGGTGGCTAAGCTACAAACTGCAATGCCTTGATGACTACTTTGTGGTTGGCATTCATGAAATTGTGATTGATGCCACAAATAGTGAACATGTCAATCCAGTGGCTGCTTCTTGGCCTTATGGGATGACTACCTGCCAACAACAGAGACTACAGGTTGAAAAGGATCGACAAAGAAGTCATGCGTGTTGGAGATCTGACTCAGACCCTAGCACCAAGATGCCGGTCAGGATTTCCCTTTGGGATCATCTCCAACCAAAGCCTAGAAGTGAGCAAGCGCAGAGCTCGCAAGCAACAATGCAAGCGAGTGTTGAATTGCCGAATTTAACACCCCTTCTCCATGACTTGCTCCAAAAGCAGACGACAGTCCATCATGACTGGAAACAAATCCGGAGCCTTCTTGGCCCGACTCTTCATGATGCATTTGATTCACTGCGGGTAGGAAGACCAGACAGCTTTCAGGAAGTGATCATCTACACTGATGGTTCCAACACCAATGACGCCTAGAAATCAGCTGCATGGGCCCTTGTGGTCCTTTTTTATGATGAGGGCCAGCTCTATCTTGGCGATGTTGATTATGGTTTGGTGGAGATTGACCCAATGTCTGAAGGCTGGACGGGTGCTACTCATGCTGATGCACGCAGTGCCGAAGCAGATGCACTCATTAAGGCTTTGGAATGGTGTCTCTGCCATGGATTTGAAGTGCCGCATGCCCTGAGATATGACTCAACTTCTGTCGGACAACCAGCTGCAGGCCAAGCCAGAATAGCTGAATCTGACAAGCAACTGCGCATTCTTCGAGCACTTGCACGGTCCTGGGATGCATATCTGGGCAAAGCACATGCGTGTGTCTGGGAACATGTTCGCGGCCATACAGGATGCCTTGGGAATGAATTGGCTGACAGCCTAGCAAAACATGCATATCATCACCAAGTTGTTCTGCGACCTGGACATCGTCCGGACTATGTTGCATATGTTTTTGGTAAGCGATATCCAATTGAAATGCTCTGGCTTTTCTTTGAACAGACAGGGCGAGAGTCCCTCTTCCCTGATTTTGAAGGATGCAAGATGAATCTACCTGCCTTGAGGAATGAGCCTGACATCAAGAAGAAATTGCCCGCTGTTCTCATGCATGAGCCACAAGTACGACAGACTGAGCAGTCGTACCGACTCTTCGCTGCTACTTTTAATGTTGCGACTTTGGGCCAGCGACAAGGCACTTTCTTTGTACAGTATCTGAAAGAGCAGATGAGTGCACATGGGCTTGACATTTTATTTTTGCAGGAGAGCCGGACTCGTTCGAATCAAATGATCTGTTCAAGCACACATATCCGGATTGGCTGTGCTGCTATCAAAGGTAAAGGTGGTGTCGAGATTTGGATTTCACGACGTGACCCAAGGACACAAAAGCCTGTGGCGGACAAGCAACATGTCCGGGTTACACACGCTGACTCTGAACTTCTCCTTGTTTGTGCAAAAATCAAAGGAGTTGATCTGCTCCTGATCAGCGGCCACGCACCACATAGTGGACACCCTGCCGATACTATTTCTGCCTTCTGGCGACAGCTCGCCCAACTCGTCAAGCCACATTTTGACCGGCATCTTCCAATCGTATGCGGCCTTGATGCGAATGCTCATTTTGCAGAGGCTGCTGAGCCGTATATAGGTGATGTTGGTTTAGAGAAAAAGACCGACCATGGGGCAGTCTGTTTCCTTGAATTTCTGCGCCGGTTTTCTCTCTTTCTGCCTAGTACTTTTGATAGGCATCATGATGGCAGACATACCACATGGCACAGCCACGCTACTGGTACGGGGGCCCGATGTGACTATTTTGCCATTCCCCTTACTTGGGGACAAGCTTTCGTCAGGACGCAGGTCCTACATACGCTCGATACCAGCATGGCAGGAGCTGACCATTCACCTTTGGCACTTGATTGTAAGATTGTCCTGAAGATTGACAAAGCACTAGGCTTCTCGCATCGTTTCGACCGAGATGCTTTACTCAATGCCAAACCCGAACAGCTGGACAAAATCTTTCGGGACATCCAAGTACCCAATTGGCAGGAAGACCCTGATGTGCATGCTATGCAGTTGTCAACCCAGGTGCAAAAGAACCTCCAAGAAGTTTTTCCGGTTCGCCAATCCAAACCGAGAGCGAGTTATATTTCCTCAGAGACATGGCGCATTCGTTGTACCAGGTTGAGACTGAGGGATCAGATTCGCAACATGAAAGTTCAATTAGGAAGATTCACCATCCATGCTGCTTGGCAAGCATGGCGATCCAACTGCATTTTGTTCCTTGATGTCGGACAAGCTTTTGCCTCCTTGCGCGAGATTGTGTCCACCCAGAGGACCATCGCTGACACGACCAAACAGCTAACTAAAGGCCTCAAAGCTGATAGGGTCACTGCCCTTGAAGTGTTGGCGAATGACTCCCAGCGCATGACACCACGTGACTTCATGCGAGCCCTGCGTTCAGTTGGGGTTGGGGGGCGAAAGAAAGTTTCTGCAATCCAACCTCTCCCGCTGCTGCGGGACACTGATGGCCATGTTTTTGAAACCGAAGCAGAGCATAAGCAGTGTTGGCGTGAATATTTTGCAGCCCAAGAAGATGGTAAGACGACCACTTTTGCCCAGCTGTTTGAAGAAGCTGCGCAATCTAGGACGGCTGTATGTGATATCTCCTGGGAGAATCTGCCGACTGCCTACCAAGTCGAACAAAAATTTCGTAGTACAGCACGAGGCAGGGCATACTATGTTGATGGAATACCTGGAGAGTTGCTTGCACTGGCCCCGAAGCAAATGACTGATCTTTACTACACTCTCATGTGTAAGCAAGTTGCCTATCTCCATGAACCACTTGTCTTTAAAGGTGGATACCTAGCACCAGTTTACAAGAAAGGGGATGCGAGTCGACCTGAAAATTACCGATCCCTTTTCGTTAGCTCGGTTATAGGTAAGACAGTACACTCCATCTATAGGAATGACTTGATGGATGTCTTTGAGAATACCCGCCTTCCCTTCCAGATAGGAGGGCTTAAGGGACAAAGCATTCTTCAAGCCGCACATGGCTTGCAATCATTCCATCGAGGAGCTATCAGAGCCAACAAAGCGGTTGGACTATTGTTCATTGATGTCACGAACGCCTTTTATAGGCTTGTCCGCCAGCATATAGTAGCGCCGCAAGCTGATCGACGGGGGGGCTGCTGAGCTTTTCAAGACTCTTGGCCTTCCACCGGCCACCTTCCATGAGTTCCAGAGCTTGCTGGCGCAGGATACTGCGCTTGATGCAGCGCAGACACCGCTCTTCCTGAAAGAGCTGTTCAAAGAGTTCTACGCCCACACATGGTTTCAGGTCAAGAGTGACCACACTGTAGTCGAATCAAGGAGAGGTAGCCGTCCCGGAGATAGCTTCGCAGACCTTTGCTTCTCCTTCACCTTGACACAGCTGTTGAAGCCCATCCTTGAGACTGCCAGAGAGAAATACCCCCAGATCGAGATCAGTTGGGACGGAACTGCATGTCCCTATCGCACTACACATGACCATTGTCCGCTTGGGCCGCTTGTACCGATTTGGGCAGATGACATTGCCTTTGCCTTCACGGCTGCCACGCCAGATGAGCTGCTGCCTCTTATCCAAGATGTCAGCGGAGAGCTTTTTGACGGGCTTCTTCGTGCAGGCCTCAAGCCCAATTTTTGTCCTGGCAAGACTGAACTGCTTTTGGACCTCCGCGGACCTAATAGTTTGAAACTAAGGCGTGAAATGTGCCACAGAGATCACACATTAATAGTACCGTCGAGGTTCGATGATTACCAGCTACGGCTCGTTGGTTCTTATAAGCACTTAGGAACCTGGATCCAGATAGGAGCAGGCATCGCCCTTGATGCACGAACCAAGTTCGCTGCTGCGCACGAACTGGTGACCAAGTATAAAGGGCCAGTCTTCTCCAACCGGGCGCTTTCACTCCAAAAGAAAAGACAACTTTTCGAAACAATGATACTCAGCACCATCACTTTTAATGCTGCAGCCTGGATGCCTAGGAATCGCAGACAGACCCAACAGCTGCATGTCTCCTTCATGAAGTTGTATAAACGAGTCTGCCTTCTCCATTTCGGGTCTATAGCATTGACATGGAGTGATGATAAGGTCTTGAACGCCTTCAGACTGCCTGCGCCTGACATCACCTTGAGGCAAGCACGGTTACGATATGTGCTGCAATTATGCAAAGGAGGGCAACCCCACATCTGGGGCCTCTTGCAGGCTGATGATGACTGGTATACCAGGTTCTGTACAGACATTGCCTGGTTGGTATCCCATTGTCCTGAAGTTGATCTTGATCCTTCTGCACTATGTTGGGAATCCTTTGCTGCATATGTCAAGTCATCACCCCCACGATGGAAGAGACTTATCAAAGCTGCAGTGAACAGGCATATTTCTACCCGTGAGATTGACCTCCAGTGGCTAACATGGCAGTCGGAAATTATGCACGAAGTCATTGAGGCCGGATTTGCTCTGCCCAATGTTGTTAACTCATGTCGACAGTTCTACTGCCTCGCATGCAGGCGTAGTTTCCAACGACAGTCTGACCTCTCAGTCCATTCGTTCAAAAAGCACCAGAGGAAAAAACCTGCACGACGATATGTTAGTGGAACTACGTGTGAGGCCTGCCTTCGAACGTATCCCTTGCATAGTGACCTCATTAACCATGTCAGCAGAGCAGTCAAATGTTTCCACTTCTACCAGGAACGAGGACTGGAAGTTCCATGTGAGCCAGGAGTAAACAGCAAAAAGGAAAACCAGCAACGCAAAGGTTTCCGAGAACCCTATATGCAAGCTGAAGGACCGACTTGCCCTGAGCCTGATTGTGCTCCAGTATACATTGACCAAGCATATCGACAACTCCAACAAAGCTGGGATAGTGCCTCATGTGAGCGAGCCAGTCCGACCTATTGGCTGGAACAGCTTCGACTTGCGACGCTTGAGACCACGCTACATCATGCAGAGATTCTTTCGTGCTTTGCGGAATGGAGTGAAAAATGGTGCTTGTCACACCAAGATGTATTGATTGCTGAACTCGCTGTCTTTGCTCAATTTACGAGCAAGGCATCCGCCGAATGGTTCTTATCTGGCGACTTTCAGACGGAGACTGTTGCTGAGAATGCGTGCCAGTTTTTCCAACGAGCCGCCTGGTCTTTTTCTGATCTGCATGGGAAGGTCTCCAGAGAAGTGGATTATACTCCCAAAGTTGTAGCCCACCTATTTTCTGGTGAAAGACGCCATGAAGATCTCCAAGACCATTTGGAAAGAGCTGGGTTCCAGGCAATCTCCGTGGACATTATTTTCGACGTCTGCTATGGCAACCTTCTGAAGCCAGAGACGCTGCAACTCTTTGCTCGTGCACTGAGATGTGGAGCGCTGATTGGTTTTGTTGCAGGACCTCCATGTGAAACATGGAGTAAGGCCAGATTTGCAGAAATCGATGGAGGACCCCGTCCGGTTAGGTCGGTTGCGAGACCCCAAGGGCTTCAGAACCTTACCAAACGGGAAACTCAACAGGTGTCCATTGGTAATCAGCTTTTGGCTGTGGCTTTGAAGTTGTTCTGGATCGCTATCGTGAGCGGGTCGATTGCTGTCATTGAACACCCAGCCATGCCAGATGGCGAGATGCCATCAATCTGGCGATTGCCTGTCATTGAATTTTTCTTGAAGTTTACCACAGTTTTCAAACTCAGAGTCGAGCAAGGGAGATATGGAGGACTGTCTCCTAAGCCAACCGATTTGTTGTTGGCAAACCCCTGCCCAGACTTCAAACGGCTTTTCATTGAAGGGCGCACAACGCCCCTTCCTATGACCAGCCGTATCGGGCGAGGACCGGATGGGACTTGGCAAACTAGCATTCTTAAGCAGTACCCAAGTGGTTTCTGTTCCGTGCTTGCCGCCCTCTTCCGCCACGCCACACCCGCTTGTGACACGGGAGAGCCAATACCAGATTGGTTTCGTGAAGCTACGACCAATCTGGTAGCACACTTTAATGTCGATGCCCCTATGGGCCCCGACTTTTGTGCTGCAGCTCTAAATGTCACAACAGAAATTTAATTTGGTGCAATAGCCACAGGCTAGACCTTTTGGCGCTAGAGAAAGAAAGAGGCAAGTTCAAGGGTCATGCGAGTCTGACGATCAAACAGCAAACGCAAGGACATAATATATAATTCAATACACCTTGCCACACCTCACCACTCCCAAAAAGCTGGTAAGGAAGGGAAAACGATCAATTTCCCACTGGCGGCACTATGACTTCCTTGGAGTTTCTCAGGCGCTAGTCCCAAATTTAGATGCCGAATTGAGAGGAGTGAAACCAAGTGAAACTAGGAATGCTAGGGAGGTTGTTGAGGAGTAGCGCCTACTTTCTCGTATAACTTTCTCGTTTTGCTTTTCCATATCTTTGTCTTTCGATTTCTCGAAATTCAGATGCCACGTTTAGCATCCAAGCTCTACGAGCTCGCTTTGTACAAAGGCTCGGACGTCCGAGGCAGAAGGGCTGGCAGGACCGGCAGGGCTGGTGTTGCTTTGGGAAGACCCCGTCTTTCTTCGCCGCACGGTGTCGTAAACACTGTTTAGCGCGCTATCTGCGTGCCTCACTGCGCTTCACTGCGCTGCATGTGTACTTCATAGATCTGCTTGCCACGTGAAGGCCTGATGTTTTCTGAAGTCCTTCCCACAACAGCACCTGCTTGTGGAGGTTCGCAAACCTCGCCGGGGTTCTGCTATGTACAACTTTGGGCAGACATGTGGACGGCTATCCGCTCCCAAATCAACGGGCAAAACTTCTGGTGGATTCTTCTGCACCAGTTCGGCACAAAATCTTAGAACTGCGTAGGCAGAAACATGGCTTCGGCTCTCCATTCGCGTAGGGATTCACTTGTTCTTGCTTTGAGCTTTTATGGAATGTTCTCTGCTTTCGGTAGAGCTGGAGCCTGGTTGCAGTATTTGGAAAACACAAGAAACGCCAAACCGGCAGGAACGCAGAGCATCGCTCCATATACCCTCACTGAGCTTTAAAAGCAACGTAGGGACAACCTGTGACTTGCAACGGGATAAACAAATGCATTGCCTGTGTTGGAGTCTTTCTTCCATGTCTTGGGACAAAAAAACACAGCGAGGACAAACAGGAGCTCTGTTCAACCACGGCTAATGGAAAACGACTTTCAAAGAATTCTGGTTCACAGATAGCAAATCGCAACCGCAACGTGAGCCAAATTACTGCACCTGACCCAATTTGATGCACTCGCTTTCACATTGAGTTCTTGCTTTTGTGCAAACTCTTTGCTATATCTGTCTGTGCTGTTGAGTGCATGAGTACATCATCAGGGAGACGGTGGTTCTGATGGACACCAGTGCATCGCTGAACTTCCGAAACGGCACCAGGAAGACACTATAACCTGATGAAGGCCTGGGAACATTTGAAGACAAGAAGTTCAGCGAAGTTTTCATAAAAACAATGGCAAAGTGAATCACGTGTTGCACGTAAATCGCAGCTCTAAAGCTTCAGACACCGGCTGTGCACCGGAAAAATAGACATATAACATTGGCTCTGGATAGGTTACCCAAGCTGGTCAGCAGCACAAAACCTATAGCTGCCTGTATATCATGTGCATGGTGCATGCATTCTAGAAAATAATAGATACAGCCCTTCGAGTTGTTCACACTTTTTTCCCCTTTCGTCCCTCTGGTTGTGAGGTTAATGTTTAGTTAGTGGAGCATGTGCCAAGAAATTCGGTGGCACTGCTGAGGCACAACCTGACACGGATCGGCTCCGATCCAAAGAAACGAACTTGGAATCTCCAGGGGCGACCCCGGAGCGGCATCACATAGGACAAAGGCATGGACCACTCCAGGATGCGAACGGCTCACCATGGTTCACTGTGGTTCACTGTTTGGTTCATCATTTCTTGTCATGTCTCGAGTGATCCAGCTCTAAACCTTTGGAGCTCCTCCTTTAGTTGTTCTCGTCCATCCGTGAGACGTGTGCCTCAGGCCATTTCACTCCCCATCAGTGTCTTTTTGTTTTTAGCGCGCTCCACCCCCAGCTACTTAATTAAGGGACCTCTAGTAAGCAACTAGGTAGGACGCAGGATAGCTCACGCTTCTTCAAGGAAGCTCCCCCCCGCCTGAGGAGGGCGAGCTTCCTTGAAGAAGCGCTGGCACTATTCATTTGGTTCCTAGATTTTTTCGGAAACTTACCCTTAGGGCCTTTAGACTCTAGACATCTCTACGCCATTCTTATCTTCTTCTGATTTGTTCTCCTTGTGGTGTTCCGGTTCCCTGGCCATTTAGCTTCCCTGAGTCCCATGCAATAGGCCACAAGGACTACCTCACACACTCGTCTGCAGCTGCGTTCTCATGCGGCATCAGGGACTAAGTTCAATACCAAAGCTGCCACTTGCTTACGGCCCACACGCCTTAGCGCTGGCCATACTAGTTGTGAGCGGAGGGGCCCACACATGTCTGACTCCTCAAGTTCATCCTGACATCTGGGGTGGATGCGGAGAGGCCTGCCGACTTGCTGCTACAAGGACACCACTAGTAACAAAGGCATTCTTACTAGGAACAAGAAGCTAGTAGAAACAAGTGCCACGCTACTAGGAACAGGTGCCTTACTAGTAGTAACAAGAAGCTAGTAGAAACAAGTGCCACGCTACTAGGAACAAGAAGCTAGTAGGTGGTAAGGATTCAGCTGTTTGCACCGCAGCTGTTCTTGTCCCCCTCAAGCTGATGAGTCTGAGCAGCTGGCTAGGTCGTGCCTACCTCGGTCAGTGTGTTGCGTGGAAGAGTGGTGGCGAAAATTCGGACGAAATCACCTGCCCCTTGTCTTCTCAGATTCAGGCAGCGGAAAGTACAGCAATCCACTTTGGATCTGCCAACAAATTCCTGCAGTCTACCCTAATCATCGCTGCCGAAGACTTTCCCTGGCGATCGATAACCAGCTCCAAGGCCAAGCAGTTCTGGAAAGGCATGTTGCCAATGCCCGAGGCTATTGTGCCCCGGGCAATTCGTTGTTTTCAGTTTGTTGGCAGGAGCTTGTTCAGTCAGGTTTCTCCACTTCGATTGCCAGGGCAAGCTTCGACACACAGCCCACTCCGCGCGCAACTGGGCTTGCCGAAGATTCTCACTGACAGCTCGTGATCGCTGGCACAAAGGCGAGCATCTGGGAGCAATCCCTCTTGCATCTGGCGCTGCTTCATCTGCCGAGGCTTCCAACCTAGAAATGGCCTCCAACCTAATAGCAATGGCCTCCAATCTAGGCTTCAAGGTATCGCTATGTTACAGACTGGGCTAACTGCGCCCCAGCAAGCATGGAACAAAGGTCAGCAAGAAGTGAGGCGCCAAGCAAAGTAAAATCTCTCGATGAAAAGCAACATGTTCCATCCCTTGAAATACCCTTGAAATGTATATAGATGCCACCTGGCAAGAAAGAGTAATGTTCCCACACGTTCTGATGTGGTTCACTTCTTTTGTGGCCCTTCAGGACTTGAATGGACTTGTAAGTGGACTTGTAGTCTTGCAGAGTTTGCGGATGAGTCCAATGAGGGGTGCTGTGCAAAAACTTTGCCACTTTGGGTGGCCAAGTTTTTAGCTGCTATCAGCGGCCTTGTTTTGGAGTGGAACAAAACCCACACGGACACGTCACAAAGCACCGACTCCAATGCGTGGTTGCAAGCATTATATCGCTCTTAGGTTGGAGGCCATCGCTATTAGAAACAAAGGAAACAAATCGAAACAAAGAAACACCTATATATATATTGTATATAGTATAAACAGTACAATAGACTTCAAGGAAGTTCATGTTGATGCTTGGCACCCTGTTCGGGCTCGCTTACGAATACCCATGGCGCGGCCGGCAAAATTGAATGCAAAAGCCCCAGCTGATGTTTTTGTCAACACGATCCCTTGACGTTGACATCCTCATAGCTCCACATAGCCTGAAAATGCCTTCAACATACTGCCGTTTCAGCATGTTTCAATAACCAAGAACTGCAGAGTTGGACCATGTTCCCTGTGAGGCTTTGGCAGCAATCCCCAACTCAAACAATACACTGTGATGCTGTGCTGAGATGGCGCCACCCTCATCCAACTGAACCCACTCCGTCTTAGTGGAGAGCATTTGGTGAGCCTTCTCATAACAAGAAAAAAGGCTCTGTTCAATCCATGTTTGTCCGTAGCTTCTTCGGCTGGCAGCCTGCCCAATGCATTCTCAAAAGTTTGGCAGTTGGCCGGTGGAAAAAGGCCACAAGTTGTGCATGCACTTCGGTGCATCAGTGCATAGCCGACGAATGCGAGTCCCGCGCATCGAAGGCCATAGCTTGCAATAGCTTGCAGATCCGAATGGCCCCTCCAAGGACCAGATCAGAGATCATATATGTCACAATATATGTCGTATGCATAGTTATTGTTTGACTCCAGGTTTCATGAAGTTCTACGTGCAAACACACATCAGCAAGCACTCAAAAGAGTAAGTCCTATTGTATCCACAAACAAAAACGAATGCATCAAACATCAAGTCCGCAAGGTGCAAGCACTGCTGCGGACTCGCCGCTTCGATTCGGACGAATTCTCCGGGGACCGACCGGTGATCCGATTCGGACTCCCCGGTGCTCTGCCAGATTCGCGTGGCTTGGGACCTCTCGACCTCAGGATGCGCGCAAGCAGGAGACGGGTCTGAAGATGCGCAAGCACCGAGGCACCAATGAAGCGTACAATGGTACGCCCACAAACCTGAGGAACGGTTTGGAGGGGAAACGCTGTGAATATGTGAAGAAAAGCAAGAAACAGGGGCGTTCCTTAGTTCCTTAGCACCCGGAGTTCCTGTGTTCCGGTTGTCGGATGCATGAGGACTATCATGAGGTTCACCGATCACCGGCAAAATTGTCAACAGCTTGTTCTGCAAAGACTAAGAATTGGGTTGAGATGCAAATAATAAGTGACTCAATAACCATCAATAACACCTTGACTTCCTTCCTTGCCCAAGAAATGCCAGAGCCATGGAGTCACATGGAACTCACCCACCTTGCAGTTCAATCTTCATGTGGCGCTTCAACATGCAACAAGCCTTAGTTGAGGACTTCCTGCCTGTGCACTTTGAGCACAGCCACAGAATCTGAGCTACCTGCGAAAGAAGGCGTCGTTGGGCGCTCTGCTGCTTGGGCCTCAAACCACACCAATCGAGTTTGGGGCCCACTGCCCAGTGAGGGGAACGTGAGGAGAACGCAACGAGCGTGAGGATCAGGCTCTGAAGCTTCTTGTTACTACTAGTAAGGCACCTGTTACTAACACCAGTGTGACATAAACATCCCAACACCAAGCTCTCCACAATTCTTGCGGAGGTGAGGAGGAACCTGTGGAGCAGTGTGTGGCACTTGATGGTTTCCATAACTTGGAAGCTTCCTGAACTTTCAGAGCACCTGTTTGAACCCAAAAAGCTTATGTTTTGGCTTTGGCTCCCCTCCATAGAGCCCATAAATCAATAAACTGCGCGACTACATGCCTGCACAGCTGTGGTGCGTGGAGAGCTTTGACCAGGCCTGCAAGAGAGAAGACTATGCCAAAGCAACACATCCCAATGTTCGCCCGCATGTTCTCATCTGGTCGTCTATTTATTGAATTCATCTGCATATGACTATACCCCAAAACAGCACAAATGTTGAAGCCTCTGCGGTACTTGGCAAAATTTAAGATCAGTCAGTTTGTGCTTGAGCTTGGGTTATCACGCAAGAATGTCACGGGCCACCACATCATCTGGGAGCTGCTTCCAAGCCTGGGCTGCGACTACTAGGATAAAAAAACAAAAAATCCCCGCACAAAGAACACACAAAAAGAAGAAAACAACATTAACATAATTTATCAAAACAAGTCTTCCGCCTCCACCTTGGATGGGTGAGTTTCTGCTGGAAGACTTGCGACACACTCGCACTCCACCCTCTCTTTCGCTTTTTTCCGCTTTCCCTTCTCTCCCTGCCACCGTCCTTATTAGAAACAAGAAGCTAGTAGGAACAAGTGCATCGCTTCTAGTAACAAGTGCCTTACTAGTAGTA
>CAXAMN010000670.1:269705-293981 GCA_963970005.1 Durusdinium trenchii
GCATCGCTTCTAGTAACAAGTGCCTTACTAGTAGTAACAAGAAGCTAGTAGTTGCCACCGTCCTCTACATCAAATCGAACTGGGAGAGCCCACTGCGCATTTGGCTTGCAAAAAGCTCATCTCGCGCTTTCCAGCCCGCGCCGCGGCCGGAACCGTGCAACGACCCAAAGGGCATGGCCTAAGTTCAGCGGCTTTGGCAGTAAACCAACTCAACACGTGAAATCAACTCCGACACCAGCAATGTTCGATGTCAAATCAACGACGTTCACCATGAGATTGATTAATCATAGCATGGTTATTGGCAAATGGCCCGACATGCAAACAATTATATAAACATCAATTAGTTCCTGATGCATTGAACAAATCCACATCAGTGTGCATCCAGCAAGGCGCTCGTCTTCAACGTCCTTTTTCTTTTGGTGCCCCTGACTTCCCCCCGCGGATCCAAGGCAGCACGCAACTCTTGTGAAAAACCTGGCTCGAAAGGAACACATGTTCTCTGCGCCTTTGGGGGCAAAGCTGCAGAAAAATAAGCACGACAAAACGACCATGACATGTCACACGCTACCCAAAAACCATCGACTGGCAGACGTGGCCACATGGAAGCTTTCGCCTTAGATTTGAATGGAATTGCAAGGACGTCGAACGGCTTCAATGAGAGATTCTGCCACGCAACCAGAAACCACGTGATTCTGCAGCTGCTTCTTTGATGTACCGTACCCGCGGTCTACCGACAATGGCTTGAGCTCCACAATGATTGGCGTATGTTTCGCATATTTCGCATTGAGCTCTGCACCAAGCGGTGCTTTTGGCCTTGGAAAGGGTTCACAAAATCATTAGTTTCAGCTCCTTTTTGCACACCCTGCGGGCTTTACACGCATTCTTCAAATCAATTTGCTTGTTGTTTTCGTTGGAAATTGGAACAGGTCTCCTAAGTTCCGTCGAATACGATGCGTCAATACGTCTTGCTCAGTCTTCTCATCTCTGTCCTATCGCCAAAGGGCCACCACATCTAAAGTGGCCTAACCACATGTCCAAGTACGCTGCTCGAAGCTTGATTTTAAGCGAATCAGATTTGATATTTCAAAGGAGTTCTTCTGCACCTTTCGCGGAGACTTTGTCTTTAGGGGCGAAATTTGGTGAAGTCACAGTTACAGGAGGCATTCTCCAAACACGATCAGCCTTAGGTTTTTGTTTTCAATTGTTGGGTTTCTTAGCGCTCCGCCAAGCAGGGCAAATCCTGCATTTTGCAGGATTATTTGACGGATTTTGATGGGACCTTCGCATGCACGAGGCCCAATACCAAATTTTCCTTAATTCCAGCAACACTATGCTGTTCATGCTTGTGGTGTTTTTCTCGCTGCGCACGAGCACACAAACACCAACACACACACATATTATATATATGCGGCATCACACATCCCGAAAGATCTCAAGGAAGGAAGGAAGGAAGGAAGGAAGGCTTTAGACATGATAAGCATCTCTAGTTACTAGTAGTTGCTAGTTATCGATCTTTAGAGGCCCCAAAGGCTAAGCAAGCACTGGCCATTGATATCTGCTCAGGTCACGGCCTCAAGGTCGGCCTGAGGGCTCAAGCGGCTTAAGGGGTGCTCAACTCGTGGTTGACCCGAGTTCATCCAAGTTCACGAGTCAATGAGCCGTTTAGGAGTCACGAGTTCGTCTCACTGCTCTGCCGGCACCCCTCTACCCCCCGTCTACCACCTGACGCCACTTCTCAGGTCCTCTACGTCAGGTCTTAAGTGCCATGAGGCACAGCGCGAGTCGGGGACGCAAGAGGACCATGTGCACAAAAGAAACCAAAACAACATCATCAACCTGTTTGCACGAACCTGTTTGACTCCACGGTTGGTGATTTTGTCCAGACTAGTCTTTCTCCGGCGCCTGAGACTCCACCAGGCAAATCGCACAGACCTCAGTCGGGAGCGCGGTCTGATGACGTCTTTGGAGGCCATTGCTATTAGGCTGCCTCTCTCTCGCTCTCGAGTCTGAGTGTCTCTGTCTCTTACTTGACGTCAGTTGCAAATCAGTGCATTTCTCTCCATGTATGCGGCCTCTGCAAAACAGCATCTCAGGATATCTCAGATGCCAACCCAGGTGCCCTCTGGGCCTCAAAAGCACAAGAAGTGAACCTAAACGCCTCTCAAGCAATTTCAATTTCTAATGAGAGCTCCGCTTACCAATAGCGATGGCCTCCAACCTACTGGCGATGGCCTCCACCGAGAGCTCCGCTTTGCGTTCTGAATGACACTTCAAGCCCCGGCTGATGGGTGAACTTATCTTCTTTCCCACCACAGGTTGGCTGCTACGAGCGTCTCGCCGCTCATTTTTGTTGAGGGAAACCCCTAAAGAGGCTGAGGTGTAGCGACAGGCCGGGTGTAGCAGTGTGGCCTGTGCATGGCCTAAATCAAAAGCTTGGGTCCTGGCGCACCGGTGCCAAAGCAGCGATCTGATGTGCTGATTCACGAAGCTCCTGGGAAAGCAATTTGGTGAAGTCAACGGCCCCTACTAGCAACAAGCGCATTACTACTAGCAAATAGCTACTAGTAGTAGCTATTTGCTGATAGTAGCAATGCGCTTGTTACGAGATTTGGTGAGGCACTTATACAACTTCAAGAATCTGATGATTATTGACCCTATCTGAAATGGACCGGGGTATAATTGGCGGCCTCAGCATTTTCTTGCAAGCCAATCTTTCGGAAGCCAAGCTAGCACATCCGCATAGGAGCATGCACGGAGCAATGCGCAGCACAGCTGGCTTATGAGCTGTGCGGGAGCCGAGGGCGGAGTCCGTTGGAAGGCGCTCCAAGCGGATCCGCTAAATGCAAGATGGTGCAGTGAAACCAACGCCAACGCGGTGCGTTGCCAATCTTTACAACTAAAACGCAACAGCATCGCGGCAATGTCATAGTAAGTATAGTCATAAGGTGTGTAAGAAGACCTAAAGGCTGCAAAAAACGTGAAATAGCATACACACATTTAAATCTAACTAACAATTTACGTTATAGTTATAGTTCTCCAAGTGCCAAGCTTTGCAGCTGACTGCCGCTTGCTGCTGTGTGCGGCACTTTGCATCCAGCACACGAGGGAGGCAAACAATGCGCAATTTCAGCGCGAATTCCATGCAAAATGTTGTGCACACTAAACTCAAAGATGCTGTGCTACGTGTGCTAATCTGACTCCTCTGAGAAAACGCAAGACGATCACCAACTCTCAATAGGAAAGGCCAACGCTGGCCACTTCGTAGCAACAAATAACCACCATGGACGTTGTTGACCCACTTCCGGTCAAGACCCCATGAACGATGTTTCCCATGAGTTCGTGCAAATAGTAGAGCAAATCAGAGGAGTCATGCCCTGTGCATACTACACTTCATACCATATTGCCAACCACCTGTCGTCAGGGACGAAGATAAGATATTCTCAATCGTCAGTTGTGATTGGCCAGATGTGATCAAAGTAGGTTAGGGGCCATCGTTAGTAGGGTCCAATAAGTATTTGTTTCTTAAGGTATTTGTTCTTCTCTCTCCATTCAGGCCTGTGGCGGAACCCGAGACTCCGGTGATCGTCGTCTGAAATCCTAGGCGTACAAGAGCTGGGCCACAAGGATCAAAAACATTCCAAAGGTTCAGGTTAGCGGCCTCCATCTTAGAAGCAAACTATATCATTAGACCGTTCCTCCCTTTTCCCTGTTCTTTGTTTCTAATAGCGATGGCCTCCAGGTTCAGGTAAACTTTGTCGACGTGAGTTCTCATTGTGTGTCTTCATTACCACCTCTCCAGGCTTGTCTGTTCACTCCTTCCCAGACCTTCCACTACCTTTATCCAATCTTTATCGGCCACCAGTCCAACCCAGAATGTCCAGTCAACTCTTAGTTCTCTGTTCATGTTTTGGTGCGATTCATTTCTTTGCGTTGTGCTGAACGAGAACGGACTTGAGTCTCGTCTTCTCACCCAGGGGCACTGCGGCAAATGGGGCAAAGCCGCGAAGAAGCACGGCCGGAGAAGGACCATCCCACAATGCAGGCCTCGCAGTCGGGGCCGCCGGACGTCGCAGGCAGCGGTTCCGTTCGGGTTCCGCGTTCCGTTCGGGCCGCCCCGTTCGTAGCGATGCACTGTGTTCCATAGGTAAATACTAATACACGTAGTAGTATCAAATGTAGATAGTCAAATGCTGCATGATGCTCCTGCACCAAACATTGTGTCAGAAACCTCACCTCATTCTCCAGCAGCCTTGGAAGAAGTCTGTCGTACAAAACCAAGGTTGAACAGCTGGTTAAAGCTTTCCAAATGTAGGTGGCATTCGTTTAAGCAGGAAGGGACAGTGGTCCTTCCATGTTCTATGGCATCTGCTCTGAGCCCTGTCAAACTGCAACGGCAATTCCGTCACCCCAACGCCTCGCAGAACATGTGCCCGCAAGGAAGTACAGCTAGTGCATCCCCCCGGCGAAAATCCTCAGCTCACAAGGGCAAACAACAGCCCAGCATCGCACGAGCAACGTGCGAGCGATGTGGGGGCACCCTTTTGCAGGCACTCCTTTTTGTCTCAGCCGGCTGCTTCGAAGGCCCAGTATGGCAATCCGTTTCCGCCGTGCTTCAGGCTGATCAGCACCCCGTGGCCAAGGTGGCAGTGCTCATCGTTGGGTCTCCAGCGTGACGACTTCATTGTGCGGACGGAGAAACAATGCGAAGCATTGTCAACAGTGCAACAGCCTGTTGCATGGTCAACTGCATGGTTGCCGTCTTATTACACCTGCAGGGCCTTTCGTAACTCAGCCAGCGGCCGTGGCAGGGATTCCAGTCGGTGGTACAACTCAAAGCACCATCGCAACTGTTGCACTTTGTCCGCTTCCTCTGGCCTGAAGTAAGGCTAAGGCAAGAACACAAAAATAACAGAAAAGGCCACTAGCAACAAGAGCACCGCAACCAGGAGCAAGGACGAAACTAGTAGCTCCTGGCCTTACTAGTAACAAGAAGCCACTAGTAGCAAAGGGCATTGCGGTCTCTCACAAGTAGTTGATTGTTCGTTCAAGCTAGTAACAAAAATAACACTAAAGGTCGCTTCAAAAGCCGGCCCAACCCATTGGACTCTTCTTGCGACAACGGTGTGAGGCAATGACATGAGCCATGTCCGAAAATGACTCATCATCATGTACCCTGGCGGTCTAATTGAAAACCAGCCCAATCCGAACGGCCTGAAGTCAACAGATTGTAATAGAAAAGGAACAAAAGGAAAAGGAAACATGATAGCCTTGCAATGATAGCCGTGTAACAGTGCCCACTTGGCACCTGGGATTTATTGACAAGGACTCCCACATACTCCCACAAACAGTCTATGGCCTATGGACGCTGTCAGAACGCTTTTCGCAGTACTTGACTTCGTGTGCCTTTCGCTGCCCAGCTACGATCGAAGCTTCAGGAGTTGCTCGTTGAGACCCCTCGCAGATTGCAAGAGAAGCTTTCGCATTAGCTTCATTGGCGGCTTGGGACCATAAAGCAGCCACGCACACAAATTCCTGACTGTGTGGTTCAAGCGTGGTTCCTGCACATTGGGGCCCAGTGATGAGTTCTTGCAGGTTTCAACTTTACCATTTAATTACCATGGGATAAACGGGAAGTGTAAAATGTATGACACAAACACAGTCTCAGATTATTGCTGGGTTGTTGAAAACAATTCCACGATCCAAGGTTCTGGAAGATTTGCATTGAAGCAGTGACCTCGTTCACCACACCATCACCCTCAGACCAGAAATCGTCAGCCTGGCAAGACGATTTAGCAAGCACAAAAGGAGACTGGCAAGGGCACTCGAAAGTGATTATGAAATTATGAAGAACAAATAGGTGGAAACAAAAAGAGATGCAAAAAGGAAGGTAAGGCCCTTCTAAAGGGGGCCTTACCTCTTTTGCTCCTCTCTTTTTTGCAAGTGAGAATTTCTCCAGAAACTTGACACTTCAATCCTCCCAATTTGATCAACGTCACCGTCGGATGCCAAAATTGCCAAGGGAACCCGTCGGATGATAGCAGGAGGGGGTCCGAAAGAAAGGCCAACAACGGAAGTATACTAATTGCAAATAGCATCCAAGACCAAAGGCCTTGCTAGTGCAGTCCTGGCTACAAGTAGCACTCTGAAAGTCATTTTATAAGCAAACATTCCAAACCCAGCTAATACCTCCCCCGTACAATGGTGTTCTTGCTTCAAATCCCAGACATGAATCTGTATGTTTAAGGACATATTTTAGTCTGGCTCAACAATGATTCCGCCTGGCCAGCCAATGTGTACTTCCAGGCCATCTTCCTCCCAGTCTGTCCCCATTCTTTCATCCAATGCCTACACCCTTAAAGAAGGTGTTCTTTGCTCTTGTGAAAACTTGTAGGACCAAGCCCGAACACCAGAGTGTTACTGTTCTCAAACTAAAACCGCTGTAACGGCATGTGGTCAGAAGTTCTAAATTTCAACCCATTATACGAGAGCATTCTTGTGAGCACTCCCGAAGGAAAAGCCCTGCAACACAACTTAGCCAAGTCAACCCGAATAAAGCGAGCTCAAAAAGGGTTAGCAACTCTACGTTTCGTACGATCTAGAGGCCACGACGACCAAAACCCCACCAGCGCCGGAGGCCTCCGCCATGAGGCCCGCCACGAGACGCTCCCGGGCGCTCGACGACCGACGACGGCCCGGTCGGCGGCGCTGGCGTTCCACCTGCGCCATATCGCTGCGGATGGCCGCGGCCATCGCAGCGCTGCCGTCATAGGCCGCCCTGACAGGGGGCGGTGCACTGGGGGGCTGTTTCAAGGGGTTTTCGAAGAATCTAGTCCTGCTGCGTCCAACAGAACGACATAATGGCCATGACACTTGCACACTAGTTGTGCCATAAAAAAAAAATATTGCAGAAGAGATGCCTCTGCTGCAGTTCCTGTATCGAACCATCATCCAGCTTTACCCAGTTGATGCTGCTTTGGGCTCTGCGCACTGCCAAGGGCCGCACCAGGATCCGCGGCCGGGAGATGACCCAAGCATACGCAGCTTGGCCATTGGTGTATTTTTCGATTTCATCCTCAAGCAGTGTGCGAGTCCATGTGACCAGTGCTAACTCATGTCTAACCCCCGTCCAATTGAGGTCGCAACACCTGAGCAGCTTCAAAAACCGCTTATACTTTTTTGTGTGCTCGAGGCTTGCTTCCGCAAAGTTTTCGAAGAGTGTTCGCGACCTGCGTTTTGACTTTCACGAAAGCATATGATTTTTATGATTTTTTTTCAGCTCGCACAATTGTCCATCATAGAGGCTTTTGAGGTTGCTCATCCGAAAAACAATCAATTGAGGGAGAATCGCTCATCCACACAAAGCCGAAACCTAAACGAAAACATGCTAAACCGAAACCTGTGGCTGAGCATCATCAGGAACCAGGTGAAAACGTTTGCCTCCTGAGAGTTCAGCAGGACTGCGCTTCTGGCAGTCGACAATCCTCACCAAATGACAGGAGCGACTAGCTGACTAGCTACAGTATCTTGTGGCAGGTGAGTCCAAATGAAAAAAGGCCGCAGCTTCCACCTATGAAACCGAGGTTCCCTCTCCTAAAGGACTTTGGCGTTGTTTTCTTAAGTAGGAGTCCCAAAACAATCCCGAGTACATTGTAAACACTACCATATAGAAACCCCATGTCGGACACCCCCAAACGACTTTTTGATTATATGTCAGGTTTGAAATATAAGCCTAAACTAAATTCCTTACTTTAACAGTGACAGTAACGTACGAACGTAGGTATTTCCATGTATTTCCCCACCTGCCAGGTGAGGCTTAATGGAATTTTAGATTTTCTGATTTTATCAAAGCTGTCCCAGTCCTCCTCCTCCTCCCCCTCCTCCTCCTCTTCAACTGCACAGAGGATGGGAAGACGAGACAGGAAAGAAGAGACTGGGAAGAAGAGAGTGCCACACAGGACAGCAAAATTTAGCAGAGAGACAGAGAGAGAGGCTAGCAACAGAACAATATTGGCCGTCTCGATGCCACAAACAGAAAAACCCTTGCTTCTAGAGGTGTTGTATTTGACTTCAAGGTGCAAAAATTCTGGACCCAAAATGAGAAAGGCTTTTTCGTAGTGTGCAGCAGCCGCCACCACAGTTTCCATCCACCCTGCCCATGCTCCAGGCGCGTTGAGGAGGACGAACTATATAGGTGGAGAAGGACGCGAGCGAAGACTCCGGAACCAAATTGTTCCACCACGGCTCATAACAACTGGAATGCCGTTTGAGGTAGGAAATGGTGGCAGCGAGACTTTGTCCACTTGTTTCAAGCAAACAGTTGCCCTGTGCACTACTCTTCACACGGTCATGCCATTCCTTCTTCGGGACCTTTCTGTGCCTTGCCTGGCAGCTCGCCACCGCCGAAGCTGGGGCTTCTACGGAAACGCGCAGGGCATGCCTTCATCTGGGGGCTCATATTTCTCACCAACCTTTGGGTTTTTTCTTGACCGGCACAGTTGCATAGAGTGAAGTCCTTGCTTGCTTAGACGATGGGCAATCTGCGCAGAGAGGTCAGGCTGGCGTTCGCCCCATGGTTCTTGATCGGATTGATCGCCCCATGGCTGTCATAGTGAACTCATCGAAGTGAGTTCAACGTAATCAATTGCGTCATCACAGTGATGTGAAAAACGACGTTTGCGACTAGTAAGCTGCAAGTTTGCGCTTTTCCGGAAGTAAGTTACTGGCTTGGGGGGAAGGGCGTTTAAAAGCCAGAATCAATGCTTGCCTGACCCTTCCCGCAGCACGGGGCTTACCTACAACTAAGCATATGGGATTGGAAAAAATTGTGCGCAACATGCATATCGTCCAACAAAAACTTGCAAAAACCACAATCGCCGAGCAAAGCTCAGCTCTGACCCTTCGCAGTCCATTTTTCCCTTGGCAGCGAGGAAAGCATCCAACATGGCTGTGGGTGCGAGGTATCAAAAAACAACAATGGAAAATATTACTTGGGAAACTGTATTTAGGAGTGTCCGACATGCAGTTTCTTGTTGTGAGTTTGTTACTTGGGATTATTGAATGTGAAAATGCCATTGCCGGGACACTCCACAAAGCCATAAACGAAACTGCTGCCACTGGCCATCACTGCAACATCCCCTCGCACTCGACAATTCTTGGTCCGGATCTCCCAGGTCTTTTCACCCGACAGTAGGAGCGCAAGCCACTGTGATTTCACCGTCAGGGCACTTCGGTGGAAGGCCATCGACCCAGAACCACATGGCAGTCCCAGTGGACTTGGTGTGTGGAGTAAGGAACGAAGTTGTGAATAGAAGTTCTCAACGTTCTTTTTTGTTGATGAGCTTCCGCTGAATGACGGCAATCTAGACGCCTTTCTCAATTGGCATTCGCATGTGATACACCAGCCAAAGATGTTTTGTCACCTGGTGCGACCCAAAAAAAGGTACCATGTGTAATCTGCTGTGTCTTTGGGCCGGACAGCTGTAAGACCATAGATTGACAGAAACGGAAAGTTATGCACGCTATATAATCAGATGTCCAAGACCAGATCGTAGTCGTGGGACCCACGTTGGCTAGCATTCTGCCACCTGAAAAATGCAACTCCAAATCAGCGAACCAAGCTTGAGTGTGAACACATCCCCCCTTGCTGGTAGATACACAGCCTTTATGAACGAAATTTGAGCAAACCATGCCTTTTGAAGCATATGAGAAGGAAAACTTGAGAGATACGCCAAAAATTGACTGACTGCCTTCAAAAGGTTGAAACATGTTGAAACCACGCCCTCCTTGGGACTGTCTTCTGCGACGTGTTAGCCCTCTCAAACAAATAATAGGCAATAGGTTGATGATCTCGAACAAACACTGAATATATTCTATAAATATAGTCAATTGAAAAGGAACCAGTGCATGAAACCGCATCACTATTTCAGGGAACCCGCCAGGCCCACTGCAAAGACTGCAAAGACTGCAAAGGGCATGGCAGTTGGGTTCGATCCCGTCAAAACCCGGGTTGGCAAGCAGTTGCCAAAGCATTTGGTCGTGAGGCATCGAACTACACTTCACCGAACGGCAGGAAGCCCACATGCCCAAGCGTCTGTGAGGCAACAAACGCAGTTGGTGGTGCTGCACTCAACAGCGCACTGCTCCCCAATGAGCCCCACATCCTGGATCATTCCTTTGCCGCCTTTGGTCCCAGCGATTCGTACGCGGGAGATGGCCTCGGTGCGCGTGTCTGTGGTCCAGGTCTCAAGCGGTGGAGCGAGTCCAAAGGCTGTCCATGTGGATTGAGTATACTGGTGTTTTTTCTCACATGAGAAACAAGAATTCCTCAATAATCTTAATCTCTCAAGCTAGTAGGTTGGAGGCCATCGCTAGTAGGTTCCTTTTGCTATAATGTATTGTGAATGAGCCCACTCACTCAAGCGGACATCATGGTGAGCCACTGAGGGGCTTCGATGCTCAGGGGACCAAGGAGCACGACTCTCTTGTGATGCTGCTAGAAGTGTTCGGCTACACCATTTGCACTCACATCCCAAAGGATGATGTTGCAGGTCGGGTGGACCCTAACAAGTGGAAGCTTGAGAACTGCGGGACTGGGCTCAGTGGGCTCATTCACCATACATTAAACAAAAACGTTTGTCTTAGCATGGCTCAGCCTTACAGTGACAAGTTACCAAAGTTCGATGTGCAATGTCCGCATCATAGGCGGTTCGCGCCCAAACCCGGCTCACATGGTACTTCTCCTCGCTCTTGTGAGGCACGTGTCGCATCAGGATCAAGAAAAATATTGCCTGCAACGTGAACTCAAGAACCTGATGGCGATGGCCTCCAACCTAAGAGCGATGGCCTGCAACCTAAGAGCGATGGCCTGCAACCTATGAGCGATGGCCTGCAACCTAAGAGCGATGGCCTCCAACTTAAGAGCGATGACCTCCAACCTAAGAGCGATGGCCTCCAACCTAAGAGGCATGGCCTCCAACCTAAGAGGCATGGCCTCCAACCTAAGAGGCATGGCCTCCAACCTAAGAGCGATGGCCTGCAACCTAAGAGCGATGGCCTGCAACCTATGAGCGGTGGCCTCCAACCTAAGAGGCATGGCCTCCAAGAAAAATGTTGCCTGGAACGTGATCTCATGAACAGGTATGACCCCGCCAAGTGCGTGCACACCTGCAAAAGACCTGCGCCTTCCAACAATCTCCCTCTCCAAACCACGTAGTAGTAGCATTCCAAAAGCGTTTTTCCCTAACCCTGACTGCTAGATTGCACATGTCGCTGGCGCCAAGGGTGATACAACTTCCATCACTTTTGGTATGGGCCACTGCATGCCTTCAAGGAATGGGGGATCTCAGGGATCTCCATCTTCTGTGCAGCTTGGTGGCGGGCATCATCAAGCAGCCCAGGACGACATAGACGAGATCCCAGGGGCTCGGGATCATGTGATGAAAGGCAAAGAGCGATGAGCTCATCAAAGCCCCCAAGAAGAGCACGATCTTGTCGCACATATTCATTGGCTTATTGAGGCTCTGCCAGACCGATGGACGCCTACGGACCTCAGAGAGATCAACGGACTTGGGGTCAGAATTGCAGTACGTGCAATAGTGGTTCCTTGGCATCCGTTGGCTGTTGCTGAGCAGCTGACTGCTGCTTGAGGTGCTATGCCTCAGTGACCAAACTCAAAGAGCCAAATAGGGTGCTATGCCTCCGTCAGAGTCAACTCCCGTGCATTTCTCTTGCACATTCAATCCGGCTGAAAAAGTCCCAGGGTCGCGGTGGCTGTGGAGACAAATCCAAATGTAGGAGGCCTCCCATGTTGCCGAGCACTTCTGCCAGGAAGCCAATGTCTTTGCGTGCACACGACTCACCGTCACCGTCACCGGTAGTAGAATCGATGCGGTCCAGTCTGGAGAAACTACCCATCCTCACAAACCCTTCAGTCCAAACAGTTGAACTCTTTAATCCAATGAGTCCCCAGTTGTAGTAACAAGTGCCACGCTACTAGTAACAGGTGCCTTACTAGTAGTAACAAGAAGCTATTAGAAACAAGTGCCTTACTACTAGTAACAAAAAGAACTTAATTAGAAGCTACTAGTAACAAGTGCCACTAGTAGGAACAGGTGCCTTACTAGTAGTAACAAGTGCCTTACTACTAGTAACCACGAGTCCTTTTGATTCCTTTTTCACCTTCGCTTCCTTGACCCGGCCTCCAGGGACATCGCCCCGATCAACGGCCATGTTCTGTCTTAACCGTGTTAAGAAGATCGAGAAAAGAATGCCATGGATGCTTTTGGAGACAACAAGGGTTGTCTCATGCGACCTCCCCGTGATGTTCTATGGTGGTTTTGTGGTGTCACGTGCTGCAGAAGCTCTTCCCGCTTCTTGATCCCAACCTGCGCGCCATGTCAAAAAGGCCTTTTAGCGCAAGGACACTATGCCGACATCCTTGCTGAACCCAGCAGCATCTTCAGTTACATATGTAGTGTGTATCTCTTGCGAAAAATCTCTGATGCCAGCTTCATCTTGGACGCCAAATAACATCTCTCTTTGTGGTGGTCGGCGCAGTGGGTTCCTCCAAGTTGCAGGGCTCACCCATGAAGTTCATGGGGTGCGGCAGCCTGCAGGAAGAGGCAACATGTCTGATCTCGGAACAGCGAAGAACGTGTCAGATCTTAGATGCCGGCGGCCGTGCATTTGGATCGAAGCAGTGAGTTATGACTTTCCTTGGATGGCTTCGAAACCGGCCCAACGGTGGCTTCAAGGATGACTACCAAGCGTTTGTTTTTGGAAGAGCTGGAGCCGAAGTCCAACGCTACATCCTTCGCATTCTCCCATGCTTCCACTGAAACGGAAATCCTTGATGGATTACACGTCGTCACGTCGCATACAAAGACTGATTTCAATTGATCCCCAAGCTCCACCCTGACTACTCCTCAAAGAGACAGGGCAACAATCAAAACAAAACTCGACTGTTCCCAACCCCCCCTAAGTCATTGGCACCCTGCAATCGTCATCGCCTCAAATACGTCCATGTACAAGTGTGATGCCATGTGTTGCCGAGGGCTTGAGGCACTGACCGTCACTGGCAATGGTGCTCGCATCGCTACCCTGAGAAACTCACGCTTGCAGCCCTCTGGGGAGGCCATGGCCATCGCTAGTAGCTTCTTGTTACTAGTAGCGATGCCCTTGCTACTAGTAGCTTCTTGCTCCTAGTAGTAAGGCCAGGAGCTACCTTCGTAGCGTCCGATCGCTCCTAAACATCGACGAACATGTCTGCCGAGGGGGCTCAGTCCGCCACACTGTCCACTCGAGAACGGTTCAGTCTACCTTGAAAACATGAAGTCAGCACGCGCACCACGAATAACACCACTCAGCCTCTTGATCTCTCAATTCAAGTGTGGAACTGACAATGATATGGTGGCTATATAGATGATATGAATAGGACATAATTAGGACCATAAATTAGGAATTGAGGCCATGGCAAATCTGAGCAGCTTTCACCAGTGCAATGCGTGAAGCTTCTTGAAGAACCTGGTTGGAAAAGCCAAGTGTTCGACCAAGCAAGAAATAACTTTGGCCTTTGGGTTCATCCTGGAGACATCACGCACATTACACAATGTGTAGACCTAGGTAGACTGCGGTTTCTTGGGGTCTCTGTCTGTTTTGGTCAGGACAACTGACCATTCAGTCAGGCTCCCAGGAAGCCTCCTCTGGACACGGAGCAATGGGTCCCCACCTCGCTTCGCAAACCTTGGACGGTGGACCATGAGTCAGTCAAACACGAAAGAGAAACGGATTAAAAGCAGCTACGCACGGAACAACGGGCATCGCTATTAGGAGCGATCGGACGCTACGAACGTAGCTCCTGGCCTTAGTACTCGTAGAAAGAACCCAAAAAAAAAAGGACCAGAAATGAACAGAACAAACAATTAGACTGTTCACCCTAAAACAAGCGATGTCAAAAGTCTCTGCCTGTATTCCGCGGCACTCTCACCCGAAAGCTCCCATAAGCGTAGAAACAAAGAGAAAGGCCAAATCAAAGGATTCAAAAAGATCAAAAGCTGATCAAATGGATTCGTTTTATAGACAGACTAGTATACATTATGTATATATATATATAAATACATAATTTCGTTTATAATCGTTTTGTGCACCCCTGCCTGGCCCAAGCTTGGGACCTTGGTATCTTGTGAGCAGTCGCAATGAAGTGGTGCAAAAACATAGATCTCAGGAGCTCGGAGGATTGCAGCGTTGAAATGAATGGAAGCATTCCATGAGTCCATGAGCAAAAAATAGCAACAACATGTAATTGAGGACTGCAAAGGCCTCTGGCAAATGAGCATCCGGACACTTGCAAGGAGTGCCCACATTAATTCAATAAACTGGAACATTATTGGAGAAGAAAAACAGTCAACCGCCTATGTCAAACTACCGTCTAATCTATTGTCTCCAGCCGGCAAGTGGAGGTTGCCAAACACATGCACAACTCTACAATAGTTCTTGTACACATCTGATCCACAAATCATTCGCACACTGGAAACGAACACTTTTGGATTGAATGCCCTATTGGCCCCGCACTCGGCTCCGCCTCCATGGCCTCAATCTCGTCTATATGTATAGCTCCCCGGTCTCTGGGAAGGGCGGCATCAACATCTTTAGTGAAGAGTGACTCACAAAGAGCAAAGGAAACAAAGGGACAACCCCAAGTGGTTGACCAAAGTATTTAAACCACGATCCAAATGCTTCAAACATGCTGACTGTATACATCATATACATCTGCACTGCCAGTTGTGGACGTGGAAAGAACGGTTTCGTTCAGGCACACCGGGATAGTGATGCTGATGATGTCGAAGAAGGGAGTGATTGATTCGGAATCCAACATGGTTCAATCACCCATTTTTCAGGTCATGTCCCGTTCTCTATTAAAACTGTTTAAAACTGCATTACCCCTGTTGGGGAACGGTCTTGTTTGACCCTGCGCACGGCGAATGGGAACAACGACAAAAGAAGGGTCATTGACGGTCCATGCTTTGCCCGCTGGCGGCGAATAGTGTCTGAAGGGCAAAGCACTGCTCAAAGGATTTACCCGACCATGGACCCAGTGGACTTCAGGATCTCAAAGATCTCTTCCGCGGCCCTTTCACCTTCTTCCAGTGCTCCATGCGCGAAGCTCGCCTTGGTGGGGTGCGTGGCCTCGCCGGCCCACAACAAAAGAGCTCCTCGGCCCTCTGCTCTGCAGCTTTCTGCCAAATCGGCCCGTAAAGCAGCGCAGTTCACTGGGCAATAGGAGTAGGCCATCTTGGCAAAGGGATCTGTGTCCCAACGACGGACTTCGCTTTTCAGCAGGAGCTGCCGTAAATCTTCTTGGCTCACATCTTTGCGAAAGATCACCGCCAACTGCCGCAGAATCTCTTCAGTTAAAGCCATGTCGTCTAATTTCAACAATTCTTCGTTGGCCCTGCGACCTCCAAAGTAGGCTGTCAAAACGTTTTGATTTCTTCCAGGCCAAAAAGCTTGGGAGGACATGCTGTGAAAAAGGAAGGCCAACTTCTCCGGCCAAAAGCGCTTCTTGAAATTCAAATAGACTGTGGTGGTCACTCCTCGGCCCAACTGATTGACGGCCATCTGCTTCCTTCCAGGTAGGGCGGGTTCAAAACGAATATCATTGACACAGGCCAAGGGTACCGTGACCACCGCGAAGCGTGCAGCGAAGACATGAGATCCGTTTGGGGCGGATGTGGAGTTGGCAGGTCTCGTCTTCACACGGACCTTGGATCCAGACCAACGGATCTCATCCACCAGCGTAGTGAATCGAACATCCAAGCCTTTGGACATCTTCTCAGCCAGGCCCTGGTGCCCACCCAAGATGCGCCAGTGTCCTTCGTCGCCATCGTCCTGGAGGATGCTGGGCCTGGACTTGGCCAGTTCTTGAATACGTTCGCTATAAAGGTCATCCTCATAAACTCCCACATCTGCCAGATCTGCAGCATGCCATTCAGCCATCATACCCTCCATCAACAAACGCTCATCTACAGTGGGTGTTACATCAAAAGCTTGTTCTCCTAATTGCGACATGCTCACATCCTCTCGGCCATCTTGGATCCATTTCCTTGAAACAATCGAGGCGATTTAAACAAATACTTCCCCCTCCTTGATCAAAGCTCACCTTATGTCAATGCGCACATTTGCAATTCCCTGCGGCTCACTAGCCATCGTTTCAGGAATAATTCTGCCCGTCCGTGTCTGTTTTCCCCATATATGTCTGGAATCCGAACCGTCTATGGGCCCTACTCTTTTTGCCACGCCTATCATTACAAACAATCGCAGGCTGCAGCTCAGCCCCACGTCTTCTTGTCCCCTGACATTCTTGCAGCCTAAAGTCCTAAAGAGTTAGCTGGAGGTGGGGGAGAATTAGAGCCCATGGTGATTTAGGCACCCTTGAGAGTTGGCCCGCCCAGCCGCAAAAGGTGTGTTCTTGCTTTAGAACTGCTCAAAATTGATCCACAAAGTACCGTCCTGATTGCTCCAACAATGGCTAGCGGCTAACTGTCACATGGAGACGCATCATGGATGAGTGGTCAATCATTGCTTCTGGAGCTTAGTGATCTCGATTCAAAATAACAATACATGAATTCTCAAAGAGGGATGAAGGAACCTTGGTCGTGGTTAGAGAGCTAATGCTGCCCTCCTTCCTCTTCATTTCTGGTCGTCCATGTCAAACACATTTCTCTTACCTGGGAGCGAAGGCTAGTAGCCGCCTACCAGAATACCGTCCAGCACGGCAACTTCACAATTTCAAGACCCAAGTTTAAAGCTTCAAGTTGCGGCCGAGCATCTCAATGAGCTCATCAAACTTCTGGAAAAATAAACGATTCGGCTCGGAAAAGACCCGATCAGGTCCTCGGAGTTCCCCATCCACGTAGATCCAACATTCAGGACCACCAGGAAGGTTGCTGTCCCACCCATTGCTTGACCCATCCATTTGCATGTTAAAGCGTTTCCTTAGGCTCTCAAAAGGAAGTCCGCTGCAAGGGTCAAGTCGTGAACACCTTTGTGTCAATCATACCAAGCCGGGAAAACACATGAGATACAATGAGACTCTGCGGGTGGCAAAACGCCACACTTTCCCAAAGATTCAGCCAGGCTTTCCCTTCAGAGGCATCGCGGCATCACGCATAAGACACTTACTTAACACAATTGCGAAGGAAAGCAGACTTCTTTGGGCTTCCTTGGCCGGGCTTCAAATACCGCCAAGTAGCCACATGCTGGCCATGGACCCAGTCAGCGCCCCCCCGTGAGGCGCGGCCACCCACCAGCGCTCGAGCCTCCAAGATGACGGGTCTTAGCCCTTGATCCTTCAACCGCAGGGCGCACGCAAGGCCCGCCAGACCGGCGCCCACCACGATCACGTCAACCTGCCGTGAGTGAGAGTGGGTGCCACGAGTGTGGAGGGAGACAGGCGAAGAATCCTCATCTGGTTGGTTTCAGTTTCGTCTTGAGACTCTCATCGTCTAGTTAGGATATATAGGTCGAACGTATGGTCTAGTTACATAGTCCGGAACAAGGACTTGCTGGACTACACTCCAAAACATGCCGAAAACCATTGACAAGAGGTAATTGAATGGGAGCAAAGTGAAACCAGGAAACCGCCGCAAGGAGATTGGCAGTAAAACATTGCAACACTCCGTCTCACCATGATTTCGATCCAGTCATCCAACCTCCTCCCCAGGAGCCAGAATGGGAGCCAGAAAATCAAAGCAGCAGGTCATGGCAAAGCAGCCTCTGTTTATCTTTCAAAACTCTCACCGGATCGTGATGGTTTTTCTCCTCTTCCTGATGCCAAACATCGCAGTCCAGAGTGGATAACACTGCTTTCTAAAGATCCTGTTTGCTGTCTAGAGTCTAGGCCTTCACTGATTACACCCCGCGCTCTGTTCCAATGCTCCTCAGAGTCTTAGAGGTCTCAGGTTCTCTCTCTCTCTCTCTCCTTGTCTATGTCATGGAGGGCAATGCAGTCTTGCAAGATACCGCTGCATACCGCGCAGAAAATCGTGGCCCAATCTTGTCAGACAATGGCGAGTTAGATAAATCTAGACACGGGCAATGTGTGGCTTGAGCCGCAAAAATGACTGGCTTCGAGGTTTGTTAAAGTGGTCAATTGCAACAGGGGTGCGCTTGAAGCTGGTAACATGGTCTCATCCTGATGTAGCGTCTCAGACCCTCCAGTTCTTCATCCTGTCTCAAATGGCCCTGAATTCGTCGGTCAGCTTGCAGAAATGAGGCTCGCACCCCCAGCAGTGCCTCTCAATCCTGACTTGACTGGGCTGGGGTTTGCAGGGTGGATGGGAGTTACAGGCCTTACACTGCCACCATGCCAAACTTCTGAATCCGAACCGGTCTCTCAAGCCCCACCCCACTTCAAACAATATCACATTGCGTTGCATTGTCTGTCAGACCTTGGGGCAACAAGATGTAACAAAGAACTCGCATGTCTTGCTTTTGCTTGTTGCTTTTGTTGGGGGTAGTAAGCCAGGACATTATACTTGAGGCGGGACATTGCAGCGCTCTCGTGAAACAAACGCTCCGGGTTACCAGTGTTGCTAGTAGATACGAGTACAAATTGATTACATCAAAGATTTCCAGTCTAGTGCAAAACCCGTCAGGAGACCATTGCTATTAGGTTGGAGACCATCGCTGCTAGGGTGGAGCTGAGGCCACGTCTCTCGCAGTCGGTCCAGGCTGCTCCTCAGCGACGTCTTCGCGTTTGACGTCTTCGTCCCAAACCGAAAGACCGAGATCCGGCCTCGGCACGCCCTACTCCTCGGACGAGCCCGCCCCCCCAGTACCAAAAGCAAACCAAACAACTCACAATGCCAGAAAGAGAAAAAGAAAAAAACAAAAATAGCACTTATCCTGGAGGTCGTTTCTCCATAAGACCAAAAGTCTGTCTGAGTACGCCTCACCTGTTTTCCTTAACCCAAGTCTTGGAACTAAGCACTATAAAGAATGCGTCTATATATTTTTTACTATCTCTTTTACATACTGTGTGACGTCACCGCTTTACCCTCACCTCAGGTCTTTGACTGAAGCCCTTACTAAGCCTCACTCCAAATCCAAGAATGGAAGCTCTGCTACTACAGACTGCCCACATCTAGTTTATTCTAGTTTCTCACATCTCCCAGGAATATCAAGTAATGCTGTTTTGATCTGCTTGGCTTTCTCTTACCTCCTGTCTCACCAAGAGTCTCACCATGCATTGAGCAGCTTTTTCGACAAATGGACGCGTGCACTCAAGTGCACTGAGTTCTGAATTCTGGAGTGCTTTCCAAGCCGAGACAAAAATATCACGAAACCTAAGGAAACGTTGGTATGACACAACCTAATAGCAATGGCCTCCAACCTACTAAGCGATGGCCTCCCTAATATCACGAAAATATCACGTTTGTATGAAACAAACGTGATTATAACCCCAAAGAACTTGACTGGGGTCATGCGACACTCCAAGCTATGGGGCGCTTTGGGAAAAGCCTATGCTACCACCTACCCGCTCGATGCTCCCTCAAAAAGGCTAAGGCTGCTTGCAACAGTCTCTAGAATAAATACCTGTCTGGTCTCGAAATGCATTACAGGGCGTTTTTGAGGTGACAGGATGTCTCAGCTTCTCTCCAGGCCAGCTGGTTTCCAGCTGCACTTCGCCGAGTGGCAAAGCCCTAAGATTATGCCAGTGTTTCTGTGCCATGAAATTTGCGTGAACAAAGCTTCTAGATTTATCATCAATAAGAATATGTAATAGGTCAAAGGGTTATCAAGCCTGCTATGGACCTCAAACAAATATGCACCATCCAGTCCGTATATCACAACTCTACCCTCCAGGTGGTGTCAATCTACGTTTGCAAGGCACCAAGAGCATTCAAAGAAGAAGGCGGTTCAGGAAAACCGTTCATCTTTGTGGCGCATTGCAAGGGGCAATGGGCCGGGCGTTCACATCTGACGGTGTTCCCAAGGCGCAAAACTTGCATCAGTGGTACGTTGGCAGGCGATCCATGGATGCCATCGGCAGGTCACCTAACAAACAGTCCAAAAAGCTCCTAGTAGCGTCCTTGCTCCTAGTAGCGATGCCAGGAGCCCCGTTCGTAGCTTCTTAGTCCAACTGCTTGCGGCGAACTTTCAACGTGGAAACCTACAAAGTCAAGTTGCCACATCTTGAGACATCATGCACTGGCACACCCAATTGGTCCAAGTGACGAGTTGGTCAGGTCACTGACAGTCTCCCAGTCTATCTCAGTCTACTCTGATCACTCGATCCTTGCGACGCTCACGCATCTGCCGCCGCTTTTCCTCCTCCTCCTCAGCCTTCTTCTTCGCAATTTCCTAAGTTGGAGGCCGTCGCTCTTAGCTTCTGCTGTCAAGAGTGGGGAGCCGTCCAAAGCTTCGAACTGCGCTTTGGAAAACCATGTCCCCAAATCCCCACGTGTTTGTCCATGTCTTCTCCCTCTCCATGTTTTATAGCTTGATCTAGCATCTTCTTTTGACAAGCCTGAATATTTCTTTTTAATCTTTGGGCGTTTCTTGGCTTCTGCTTTGGCAACCGCCTTTCCTTGCGCCTCCGTCGAGCAGGATCTCAATTTGATATCACAAGGCATGGCAAAAATCATGACAACAAGGCATGCCAAGGCCTCGAGTTTCCTTTTCTTGGCCTTACGCCAGGCTGTCAGGATCTGTCAGGTGTATCGTCTTTTTCGGGGGGAGCCGCTTGCGACAGTCTTGCGAGCACAATGTCCCACCTTGGCACTCTCTGATTCGGAGGAGTCCTTGTCGTTTCGGTCGGTGGCGGCCGCGCCAGTGAGCCATCCCTGAGTCGGTGGCGGCCGTGCTCGAGCTGCGGCCAACACATCCATGACCATCCATACCCTTCCCGCTACCCTTCCCTCATATCGCATCTCAATGCAATAGCCACCTCGGCATACCTTTGCCACCTGTGACTGTGACGTCATATGTGACGCCAATTGAAGCCCAGAAACCGGCAAGTTCGTCTCGCCAATAAACATACCTCAGATAACCCCAAGTCACAAACACGGGCTTTGTAACGTTGAAAAGAACGGTGCTTGATGCAGCACAAAGAGCCCTCCGAGTGTGTTTCATTCAAGGTCCAAGACACCGTTCACAGGGCCTGCAGTCCATTGTCTAGCCCAAGGTGAAGACGAATCTGCTTTGAGTTCGACAGTGGGCGGCACATAGCCCCGGGCACTGCCCCGGTGACCTTCCAAGTGAGACAGGCTTGGGAGCAAGGACGCTAATTACTAGTAGCTCCTGGCACTACTACTAGTAACATTAAATAACAAGAAGCTACTGGGAACAAAGGGCATCGCTACTGACCAATCACCAACAAAAAGTCTCGGTTCAGAGCGAGAATCTCGGTGTTCGCGCCTGGCAATAATCCGACAGCTGCCTGTGCCAGAAGGTTGTACTCTTCAACCGTCTCAGGCTTTGGACAGTTGCACCTGAAACACGGTGAAGACGTCGCATGGTGGCATCAAGCGTCGCATGGTCACAGCACACGACAGCTCTGAGCTGAATTGACATGCCATACTTGAAGCAAACCTTGTTTCAGTTTGAGTTGTAGATGATAAATGTTCGAACCCAACATGGCCACCATGCGCGATGTTTCTACGTGCCTGCCACAAACCGGATTCCGGGCAAAACAGGTGGTCTTGCACTTGGGGCACGTCCAATCCCCAGGCTGTCCTGCAAAACGGCTGAAATTCAACAGGTTCTCGCGAAAGCGATTGAAACCATCCTGTCGGCGTCCTGTCGGGGATTGAAGTGGATTCTCTTCGGCCGCCGGCAGCGGGGTTCCGTAGGTACAAGCAACGGGCCTTCGCGCCCCGCAATCTTTGCAGGTCAAGTCGCCTTGGAAATATCAATCGCGGGCTTTGAATCAGCAATTGTGCAGTATTCTGCCGACAAGCTGGCATCTCTTTTCTATGGAAATAGTATATTAATCGACCCGCTTCTTGCCGTCTGTGTGACGGCCAAATTGCACCTTTTTGCAGAACTGACAGGGCCAATCTCCAGGATTGCGAGCGTTTGGCCCCGCCAAGGCTAATGTTGTCACAGCCATTGCGGAGAAACAGGACTGCAGGGAGACTTGCTTCAAGAGATGTCAATCACAGCGGTACCTTTCAAACCTATGAGACGGTGTGTGACATCTAGTGCCATCTAGTGCGATGTGTGGTGAGATATGCTCAAGCCATGCCAAGCTATCAACATGCATGGGTTCGTCAAGAGTTTCTTTCTTTTTGATGTGTCAAGAAGGGCTAGCTAGGCGTTTCCAGCGGCTTTCTTTTCCTCAATCTTCTGGATGACTCGCAGCCAAAGTGCAAAATTGTTTGAGCCTACAGATGGGAGTCACGAACTCAAGCAAGCACCAACTGACTCCAGACCGGTCACGCCGGTTGGGTACGTCGGACCTTGGGCGCCCCAACGGGGTGAAGGCCAAGAACTCCTGGGAAGGCGGTTCCGAGCCTCAAGACCCGGCGGGAGGTGCGGAGTTGGAGGAAGTTTGTGCTGCACCTTCTCTTCAAACCCCCAACCACTTGAAAACATCGTTTACCTTCACACAAACAATGTAAACAAACACATGGATGCCAACCCGTGAGTGCGTGCTTTCAATTGATGCTATGTGCGAGAGGTTTGATCGCTCAGCTGTTGTCCAACATCAGGTACGAATACCTGATCGTTTAATCCGCCGACCCCACACCGTGGGGTGAGGCGTGACTGTCGATGTTAGCCTTAGCCTTAAGCCTTAGCCTTAGCCTTAGTCCTTAGCCTTAGACCTAGACCTTACCTCCCCTACCCCTCCGGACCCTTGTTGCAGTGACGAAAGTTCTCCAGGAAATTTCGCTGATTGTGACGTGGATTGTCCAAGATTCTGCCATCCCAATTGATTTACATCTTGGGGCACCCTCTCGACCCGCGCGGGAAAATAAGCACGGTCCAAAATGGTCCTGGGCTCGAATCCCGGGCTGGTCGCGGCGTGGTCCCGGCCAATGCCCTTGCTTTTTCGTAGATTTTGTCACGTTTTCTGTTTTTGCAGCTTGGCCTGCGAGCGGTCCTCGGCGAAGCGATGACGTCCGATGGTACATCTGGGAGGTACCCAAAAAGTCGACTTTTTGGGTACCTGCTTTGGTGGTAATGGGTTGGGTCGCCGGGAGAAATCGATCGATTCAGCACAAGTCCGGGCGCCGACGCTTGTGGCACTTGAATGTACCCTAGACCATGGGCAGCGCCCTGCGGCCCCACAGGCCGCAGAACCCAACGCGTCACGGGGTTCATGCAAGAGCTGACGTCCGATGGTGAATCGGCGACTTTTTGGGTACCTGCTTTGGTGGTGCTGGGTTGGGTTTAAATTCTTGGGCAATTTATGGGGACGAGGGTTCAGCATTACGGGACTTCTTGGGTACCTGCTTTGGTGGTGAAGGGTTGGGTCTAAATTCTTGGACAAAGTCGACTTTTGGGGTACCTGCTTTGGTGCTGCTGGGTTGGGTCTGCACTCTTAAGGCTAAGGCTAAGGCTAACATAGAGCAAGGCTAGCGCTCAGGTTCTATCCCTTAGGGGTCGGCGGCTGCAGGCGGTAGCCTGGTAAATATAGACGCGTCAAACGCGTACTTGCTCATTGATCTTGTTGTGCGAGGCAATGAGGGCAGCATCAGTAGACCCTATAGACCTGTTGGTGGTTGGGTTGGATCCTTGTCAAAGGTTTCTTCAGAAGAATGCTTCAAAATGTTTGACACTCTTTGGAAACCATTGTCTATGACTATCTACCGTGTCATCTGTTTGCTGCCACAGGGTGCAAAGCGCACGAAGGCATAATGCAGCATAAGCATGCACAAGCTGTGGCCGCAGCGAAAGGCTGCGATCAGCTCTCCGCTCCGGTGTCGCCGCCTCAGGAATGGGCACGACAAAATCACGGTGCATCGTTCACCTTCTTCCCCAAAGGCAGTTATGTTCACACAATGATCTCAATTTTTCTTAATTTGCCATGCTGCAGTTTACAATCTCTCTCTGACGGTAGTCTGTTTCCACGTGTTCACGCCATCACAGGCTGCTGAACCTTGTAAGCCTCCCCACAGCTCATACTGGCCCCAACCTGAAATTGCATCCGTGCTCAATCTATGTCTTCCTCCATGTTCCTCTTTCCAGCTTAAGCCGCTAGTAGGTTGGAGGCCATCGCTAGTAGCTTGGAGGCCATCGTTTCTAGGTTGGAGGCCATCGCTAGTAGCTTGG
>CAXAMN010000670.1:296464-346683 GCA_963970005.1 Durusdinium trenchii
GGGGACGAAACGAAAAGCGCTTTTTCCCTTGCCTTTTCTGGATCTCATTGGGTGCCTTCCAAGCCCCCCTGCCCTTCCGCCTTTGGCAGGAGGCTCAAGTGACGTGATTCGTGGCTGACGGAAAAAACTACTACAAACAGTCAAAAAGGGACGTATCCGTGCATCAGAAGTCGGAAGTTTGAGTTGACTGAGGACAGCCAACCCTTCGTTGAGGTAGATTCGGGCACTTTTCTGTGTGTGCCACCTACCTTGAACTAGTATGCGGTCTAAGTTTTGGTGCTTTTGGAACCAAAACGTGGCCCCTCCCCTCCGGAGGGAATAGGGTCGGAACCCCATGTCCTGAATTTGGAGGCCTTCAAGGCAAGAATTGAACAAGGCTCGCCACTTTGGTGGGGAGGGCGTAAGCCGAGTACTGGGGGAACCGGCTTGTTTCCACGCCTTTAAAACTTTCACCACGGGCTCATATCCTAGGACTACACTTTCAGCAGCCCCATGGCGCTTGCCTCCCTTAGTAAATCCCAAGTTCACGAGGGCTTGTCCACTACCTGACCCGAGTTCCACATGGCTTGACACAATGCCCAAGATCTCACCTGTACGCAACATGGTGTAGAACCCCAAAAGTAACGAGACAGCAAAGGAGATCCAACCGTTAAAAATTGCCCACCCCGCCATGGCGTGAACCAGATGCTCCGGCAAGGGCGGTGCGCGGTTGGGTATCTCATTTGTCTGCCACGTCTTCAGGAGCCTCCAGGCTGCCGGCATGTGGGTACGAAGTCCAGGTTGAAGGTCCTGTAAATGAGCCAAAGTATCACATGCAAGGCCACGGCCCTGCCCTGTGGCCCATAGGTGTTCCAGGTAGTCACAAACCAAGGGGTCTAGCCTCTTCTTATCAGTAGGCAATGCGATGCCTTCCTTGCGCAAGAAGCCGAGGAAATGGTCGACTGCCTTGTCATAGCGCTTACGAGTAGCCGGTTGCACTGTCAACTGTCGAAGCGTTCCTAGCTGTCTACGGATCTTTGCTCTATCCTGCTGAGTTCCACCCTCCAACACACGCTTAGGCATGCTTCTGCTTGCCGCGGATGCGAGTACCCCACCGACTTGGCTTGTCAGCAGGGTTGCTATCTGTGTGCGCGTAACCCCACAGGATCTGAGAGTTAGAACAAAGCAGTAATGAGTTGATCCGAGACATAGAGCTCCGAAGCTTCTTAGAGCTGGTCCTTCCACGCGTGAGGGCATGTAGGCAAACCAGAGAGTCAGTCAAATGCAGCATGCGCACACCTTGGTGGTGCTGACGCTCCACCCTCCAGCGAACCGCGTTGAGAATCGCCCTGAGCTCCAGCGAGTTGATGTGCTCCCGGCCTCGCGTCCACCTCCACCCTGAGACAATGCGCCAACGCCACAAGCGTGAAGGTACTGACGCGCGAAGCCGATGGAACTTAACCAGCTGCGTACTCGGAGTCGAAATGAGGATATCCTCGCCCTTGAGACTGATGAGGTTTCCCAACTTGAATGCAAGCTCCGCCTCACTTCCCGAAGTTGGAGGCACGCTCCGAATCGGCATGCGTACCAGCCGTCCCTGGAGCGCCGTGCTGCCATCGGCACGACATTTCAAGACAATGGCTTGGGGGCTCAACTCTGGGGAGATGCCCAACTTAGAGAGCAGCTGATTGAGTAGCCACGCCACCACAGGCACGCACCAAGTATTCCCAAGTAGAGTGAGCCGAATATCAGAGTAATGAGCACCCTTGCGTTCTGACTTGCCGCAACATGGGGCTGTGTAATGGAGGGGAAATCCCAACATTACCTCCCTTTCAGCCACCGACGGAACCCGCAACTGGCCTTTCCTGTTGACAACAGCGTGGATCTGCTGATACTGGTACGGCGGGAAGCGATGAAGATCAGAATGCCAACGACTCAACTCCTCCTCGGAACAATGTGCAATCCCGGCGGGCTTCCGCCCTGGCCGCTCAGAAGGTCTTGCTGTTGTGAAGGTGGGGAAAGGCTTGCTGAGCGCCGCCTTAGTCCACCCTGGCTCCAAAACGTCCTCAACCGGCTGCTCTGCCACGAGATGCCAGACAGTAACCTCACCAGAGAGATCACACGTTGCCCCAACGCCTTGGCATAGATCCCATGTAGTCCAGTACAGCCGAGGTCGATGACACCACGATATGCCCCCTGCGTCGATGTGAACTGGGTCAGAGCCAAAGTCATGAGACATGATCCGCCGGTCGGCCGCATCCATCGAGCTGACTGACTCCATCAAGCAATGAACCTGCGCCCAAGGGAAGAACCTGCGGATGAGCTCACGCACCCTAGAGACGTGGGTGAACAGGGAGGACCTTTCATCTCGGAGTGCGCCTTTCCGATCAAAGTTGAGTCCTGAGACCCCTTGACAAGGGGGCCCAGCTCCCAGCACCACCAAACTGCACTGAGAGAAGCGTAGGCTCCACTCTTGAACCAACTCCTCGGAGATGTGCGCGACATCCTCAATGTGGACCACCCCGGGATAGTGTGCTTCTACTACACGCCTGGCCTGAGGGTTCTTCTCAACCGAAATGTACCCTAAGACCTCAACGTCCTGAAGATCCATTGCGACCCTAATGGCACCAATGCCATCGAACAACCCAACAACGAGTACCCCATGCTCAACCAGAGGCAATGGCTCCTGCCCCCGCAACTCTCCTTGTGCCGCCAAACTCCCGAGCGGTGTGAGTCCGTCAGAACGGCAAACTCCTCCTCCTGTTGTTGACGCATCACTGCACGTCACCATGGGATGCATCTGCAACCTGAAATCCATACGGATCAAAGGCAGAAAACTAATGAACCGCAGGATCTCAAGGCGACAATCAACGGGCAGTGGGCGCCACTGGACCCCACCAGGCTTGAAGGATTCAATGAACTTCCAGACCGCATTGAGCGAGCCAAGCGTAGGGCGCCTGAACATCGAGAAGTAGACGAGACCGCCACACACCACCTGGACCTGCCGCTGTGACACCAGCTGCTGCCCACACAAAGTCAGCGCGAGGCTGAGGTACTTAGTGAGCTTTGACTCCTTAGGGAAGGCAATCCCCCGCACGCCATCCACTGTGGCACCTTGCAGTTCCGCATACGCAGAGCGCTCAACCGCCTTCTTCTCGTTCCGAGGCACCTGCCATACCCCGTACTCATGCCGTAGTGCCAGCACTCCCGCCGGCACCGAACCCTCTACCTCAACCATGCCGGTGGCCTGCACCTTCTCGAGCAAGTCGTAGTTGTCGAGGTAGACCCGCCACGAAGGATTGGCCACAGTAAAGGGTCTATCCTTCCGTAGCTCTGACTCAGGAGTGTTGACATGAGCGACACTGTGGGACGACAACTTGACCAGGTTCCGATGGACGTTTTGAGCAAGGCTCACCGAGTTCAGAAAGCCCATAGGCAACACCTGTGAGGCCAAGTAGATGTTGCGTCCTTTGAGGTCCGCGGGAAGGCAGTCATCCGGGACAAGCTTGTTGAAAGCCAGGAACTTGACCCAGCACCTAGGTACAGCCATCGTATAAAAGAAACACTTCACATCTTCAGAGGAGATCAGAAGGTTCTCGTTGGGCTGGAGGAAAAAGGGTGACATCATGCTCCAAGAGGGAAGAGTGTCGATGTCTCCGCCAAGGGGTTGACAGATGTTATTGAGTGGCACCAGATTCATAATCAGGCGACAGATCTCTGTCCCGTCTGGAGTCCATTCCTCCTTGGATACTCCAAACAGGCCGTTAAGGAGCGGACCGCTCCCGGTGTCGAACACCTGATCCTCTTCAAGGAAACAACACACTCCAGCTGACACCAACCCCGTGCAGAGCTCCCCCCAAGCTCCGTCCTCTACCATCACCCGAGGGCCCTTTGTGCTCCCCCACCTTTCACGCGGCTTCAGAAAGGAGTCGAACGACAGAACATACTCACGGCAACCCTGGGTGCAAACTTCGTGAAGCGGGACACGACCTATCTCTTTGGGCAACGCGGGGGACACATTCTCCCAACGAATCCACCGAGCCACTCTGACCTCGTCTCCCTTGTAGTCGATGCCCTTGATAGAGAAGAAAGCCTGCCAGTCAACCCCCACAGTTTGAACTTTAAGTTGACAGAACCGTTCAACCTCTTGCCGGATCATGTCCAAGCACGCACTCTGTCCCGGTGCAACGTCCTCCTCCGAAAGCACTTGTTCGCCCCAAAACGAATTCAAACCAACGGTAACACAAACCACCCAATTCAACGTCATCTCATGAATGTCAGGCCACAAGTTCTTCAACACCCCCATGGAAGTAGGCAAAGGAAAGAAGGCGGCCTTTCCCCTACCAAAGGACTTGCTGCGAAGTGGTGCAACTTCCATGAGTTTCTGAAGAACGATTGCCCCGATTCGATCGACCGGCGTCCCATCAAGATCCAAAGGCTCAAACGAATTTTTCAGTCTCGGTCGGCAAGTGTCCAAAACTTGAAGAGCTTCCCCCGCTGGATCAAAGGGCGGAGGAGCTGGTGGAAAATCATAGCTCCTGGCGACGGCTGACGTAGCCGCCTCATCCACCTTGCCATCACGGTGAGGTGGGTCACAAATTCCCACGCCAGCCTCACCCGTCTCCATCAGCGGCCTTTCATCAAGAGGACCACGAGGTCCCGACGGGTCCGGCTTCATAGTCCCAGGCCCTTGAAATGGGCTTGCATAGATGGCTGCTATTTCGCTGCCTGCTCTTCCTTCTGCTTCCTGCTGTCTCCTTTCCCTGAGGTGCGGCCCTTGCCCTTGTCGAACTCCTTGCGAACTGGCTGGCCCTTGTCTTTCTCCTTGCCCTTGCCCTTGGAGCGGCGGCCATCCGGCAGGCCTGCCAGATAAGTCACCTTTGCCTCGTCGGCTGCGGCACGTTGGGCTGAGGAAAGCTCCTCCTTTGCTGCAAGGCTCATAGTATCCTGCGGACAAACCTCTAGCCTCTGGGAGACTGACCAGTGAGATCCACTGAGGCTGCTCTCGATCGACTTGATCCTCTGGGCGATCACATCGGCGGCCCGCGCAGGGGATCCCCTGACCAACCAATCCAGTGCTGTGCATAGGTTCACAAGTTCCCGTTGTACTGGACCTGTAGACCGGCGAATGAGCTGCTGCCGGAAGTACGCCAAGCCAACAGGAGCCAATGCTCCCGGGCGATCGGCCGACCCAATCGACTGGAGGAGCCCTGATCTCATGGCCTGCAAGGCTTGAGCAGCCAAAGCTCCCGGAGCGAACTCTGCAATCTTCTGTAGCCTGGTGTCCGGGTCGAAAAGAGTCGAATCCAGAGCCTCCCCATCGTGACTGCTTGAAGCGCTCGATGAGTTCTCCTCTGAGGACCCCGACTTGGTGTCCTTGGCCTTGCGCCCCTTGCGGCGAGCTCTCTTTGCAACTTTCTTTCGGACTTTCTCCTTCGGGTCGAGGCCTGTCCCCGCATAGAGAGCTTTGAGAGGCTTGATGGAGGCCGAACGCGGCTTCCGCCCACTCAGGTCGACCGTGCTCGAAGCCGAAGACGAAGTCCCTGACGCAATGTCCTCTCTCTTGGCTCTCACATCCTTCTTCTCCTTGGCCTTCTTGTCCCCGGAGCTGAGGTCGCCCTTCTTGCGCTTTCGACTCTTCTTGTCCTTCTTCTTCTTCTTGTCCTTCTTTCCCAAGGAGCGGGCCCGCTCCCGTGCCCCGACTGCTGGTTCTCCTCGGCCGGCAGGTAGGTCTTCTCCCCGGGCACGTAGGTCCTTGAGATCGTCGTCGACTGGTTCGACTGTGACCAGATTGTCGATCCAGCCCTCTTCCAAGTCGTCGGACTTCCTCAGACGGGCTTTCACGCAATGGATCAAATCCTCGGCAACTCTGTCTCCTGTACAGTGCGCATCGCACCGGTGTATCCTGACCAACCCCCGAGGCTTCCCCGAGGCGTACTTGAGAAGATTCTCGTTGTTCGTACCCGACAGGTTGGCGTGAAGGTGAACTTGACCGGACTCGATCTCGACTCTGTCCACAACCCCCGCTGCTTGACAAGGTGCTGTGAAGTAGGATCCCTCTGTCACTACCACCTTCACACCGCGGCCCAGCTGCTCGAGCGGAACATCCCTCAATGAAGCCAGTCCACCATCCGACCAGGGCTCCCGATCCCCAGGAGCCCCACCCACCGGAGGAACAACTGCTGGTCGTCGTAGAACACCTCGGGGTCCGATACGTCTGACTGCAGCCTTGGGTTTTGCTTTGGCCTTCACACGGGCCTTCGGCTTTGGTTTTGCTTTGGGCGGCATTCTGTTCAGTACCGTCTCCAATTGTACCCTCGCTCACGGTGCTTGACTCCCTTGGTGCCCCTAGGGCGACGTTGGATTGTCCAGGATGGGCTCCTCGAAGGGCTCCTCGGACGGTCTGCACTCGCGTGGTGCGGGGGAGGATAACTGGGCTCCACAGGTCCTGATCGGACTGGTGCCGGTGGAGGTGGCGGTAGCCGGGAGAAATGGGATGCGACGCTTCCCTTGGGAATGGGTGCAGGTCCAAGGAAGCTTGGGTCTGATTCAACAAGTCCCGACCAATCGGGCTCCTTCTCGACCTGTGCAACCTCCTTCTGAGTGGACTCCTGCTCCTCAACACCCTTTGACTCCTCACGCTTTGCCTTCCTCTTGCGCTTGGGCTTCTTCTCTGCCTCACCTGCCTTCTTTGAGGACCTGTGCCTCTTCCTCTTCTTCTTTTCTGCTCCCGGATTACGGTTAGGAGCTGCCTTCTCCTCAATGCCTGCCTTCTTGTCCTCCTCGACGGGGGCTGGTGCGTCGTCTTGGATGTCCTCGTGAACCTCGGCTAGCGGCTCCTTGCCCTCCTCAATGTCACCCTCACGCTTGACTGCACTGACCTCAGGAGCACTCGGGCGTCCCGTTTCTGGTGCAATAGGCTCAACGGGAGGTGCAACAACTGGCGGCCTCGAAGGAAGGGGATCCGAGTTGTAGCCAGGCGGATTAGCCGCCACACGCTCAGCGGCCAACCTCGGAGCTGCGAGCTCCGCCAAATCCAGAAGCGCACCTGCCGCCACTCGCAGGATTGTAAGGGCCTCCTGTTCCTGGTCCCTGCAGAGAAGCGGAGCCTCGACCAGTTCACGAAGTCGTCCAATTGTCCGGCAGCACAAGCAAAGGGTGTTCTCCGACCGTGGAAAGCAACCACACCTAGTGCAGGACATGCACCGGGGCCAAGCTCAGAACCACGATCACTGCGGAACAGGCATTCATGAGGTGCATCTTAATTTACGGGGGCGAAAATACATATGAGTAGGAGGCCATTGCTACTAGGTTGGAGGCCTTCGCTACTAGGTTAAAGACACATATACAGGAACACACGTGTGAGCACACAACTGTGAGATAACCCATATGAGGGCATGAACCCTCGTGTGACAGCCCACACAGGAGCACACACACACACATGAGAGCACACATATTTCAGGACACGTGGTCCAAAGACACATATGAGAGAATCGTCCAACTCCCTGGCCCTACTGGTTAGCTTTTTGGTCGTTGGTCCCATAGGTCCATAGTTCTGCCGGAGATTACTTGGTAATAATGCCACCCAATGCAGGTGCCATTTCCACCTGAACATCCTTCAATCTAATCTCAGCATCGAGCCCGCGTGACGATGATGAGATGTCGTGCCAGTGATGCTCCCCTCACCTAGCTGCCCAAACTTCCCACATCATAACGCAAAGCAGGCCTACCCTTGTGAATAGCCGGACCATCTGACCACTCTGAGAGGCTGGACAAAATGACTAGAGGTTGCAATACCAGCTTTTGATTATGAGGGCTTTCATGAAGAAGGAATTTGTTGTATTAACATCGCAGCCAGAGTGAATCCACAAGACGCTACCAGGAACAAAGGGCATCGCTACTAGCAGCAAGAAGCTACTACTAGCTCCTGGCCTTACTACTAGTAACAAGAAGCTGCTATTAACAAAGGGCATCGCTACTAGTAACGAAGGGCATTACTACTAATTAGTAGCGTTCTTGCTACTAGTAACAAGAAGCTACTAGTAGCCTCACCAACTCTCTGCACCAAGTGCACTCAGCCTCCGACCCATGAGGCCAACAGGCCACGCTCCACTGCGGACGCCTCATCCTGAAGCCACCGCAGTTGACATGGAAAAGGAAGAAAAAGGAACAGCCAGGGGTCCTAGCCGCTGGGGAGGAGCAATGAAAAATCTGAAGATTTGGAGATGACGAAGTGACGAAGGCAAACACAAAGTGTCAAATGCTGGGTGATCAAGGTCAACCACAAAGAGCCTTGTGCCATCTTGGGCGATTCAACGCTGGCACACACTTGCGATCTCAACCTTCAACATGGTCCAATTGCCAATCTCACTTGGTCCAATTGCCGGCAAAGCTCCTCCAAGGCACGTTGGCATAAGAGCTCTCCTCAGCCCATCTCAACAGGTGCATCAGCATGGGGAGTGAACCACACGTCAGAAGCTGTCGAAGCACCAGAAAAGCCATGTGGTCTGGCGCGTTCTTTGGGGAACCATTCAACTGAGTGATTGTATGTGATCATAAGGAGACACCAACGGGCCTATGGCTGACACGAACATTGGATGAGTTTTGTCTGAGGCATTTGCTGCAACGCCCTTGGATGTGCCTGAGTCGAGATCGCTGGAACGCAAAGTGAACCATCATAGAAGGAGGATGGCGTGATTGACCCGTGATCTGGGGCCTTGCCCCCCCCATCCGCTGGCAAAAGCATATTCAAAAAAGAACAGAGTCCTAAGATGTTACCAAAGAACATCTGGCAAGCATCGGAATGTGGTCAACACATGCATCTTCCGGAAATGCTGTTATCTGTTCTTTCTTCGTTGTGGTGAGGTGATGCTCAAGATGCTTGTCAGGGAAGGCCGTTGGTTGTCATGATCCGGCTTCGAGTCCAGGTGAGGCACCGTGGTGTGCAGGGTCTAGGGTTTAGGGTGCAACATGGTGCAACCTAGTAGCAATGGCCTCCACCGGCTCCACCGCTGTTTTCTGGGCTAATTGATTGGGCTCGGCTGTTCCACTATCTTTGGGCACCTTGGAGTTAGTATTGGGTGGCTAACTCTGCACAGTGTGTGCTTTTGGGAGTGTGCCCCCAAGTGGCTGGTGTGCGATTCAGCAAGATTCTTGCGCAGCCTGTGGGGTCATGGGGATCAAGGTCATTTGGGTTTTGGAGATGCCAGCCCCAAATTCCTTTAGACTGCCGGGAGAGTGTTTTGTTGGCCACGAACTATGGAAAAAAATGCTGCTGAGACAGTGAGACATGACGAAATCGTGGACGAGTTGAGTGTGTTGGGGATGTTTGGGGGGTAATCTGGGCAATGTGAGCGTCATAGAAGCTACTAGTAACAGGTGCATCGCTAGTAGTAACAAGTGCCTTACTAGTAGTAACAATGTTTGCTACTAGTGAGCATATTGTCATAGAACGATCAAGAATCGCCCAACAGTCACCGTTTAGCTGGTGAGCCCTGGGTTGAAATCGAAGGGATTGTCCGGTTGTTGATCTTGGAAGCTCACCCAGTTTCTGCTTACTAGTAGTAAGGCCAGGAGCTAGTAGCTTCTTGCTCCGTTCGTAGCGATGCCCTTTGTTCCTGGTAGCGATGCCCTTTGTTACTAGTAGCGATCCTGGGAGTCTGCAGAGTCCTATATGATGGGCTGCTGAAGGTGTGTTGGGACTCCGGGCTTCGGATTCTCCTCTTGATCTTCTCCTTCGATGGGCATCAGGGTCCGCCTGATCAGATTCAACATTCTGTTGAGTTTAGTGCTGCCAAAGAAAGTAAATAATCAAAAACTGCCAAGAATACAGGATTTGCTTACTTGCTTGCTTCCTTACTTACTTGTGGTTTTGAAAGAGCGCTTCTAGGGCTGCAATGATCTGCCCAGTGAGAAGCGGCCTGCAAGCGCCGTGTTGCAAAATGATCTGATTTGGCAAATCGCACACGAGCCAAAATGGCTTGGAGCGGAGACCTCCCAATGTGTGTTTTCCTCGGTCCTGGACCTTTGGGACATTTCGTTGCTGTCCAAAGCCTGACATCCACATGCCTCAGCATGTGCCACTTCTTTGACGCGAACATTTGCACGCAGCCAGCGACATCCACCGAAACTCAACAGACGAGGCGAATCCACACACCCAGGCGCGACGCGAATCAATGCCGCCCTTTTTGATCCTTTTGCCGGGCCTTAAGGCCACACATCTGTTCCAAAGCTGCATCACCATGGGTTGGCGACGTCCCTTCAAAAAGGCCGCCATGTCAATCATGTGAACTGCTTTAAGGCTTCACCAGGTCCTCGATGTCCAAGTTCTTCCTTTTCTTGTTTCTGTGTGTTGAAGAGCGATGGCCTCTCTCCAACCAATAGGTCTTAAGTTACTGCCCTTTGTTTCTCCAAATGTTGCATTCATGCAGAGAGCATTGCTCTGCTCACCCATTGCCCATGTGAGAGCTGGAAAAGGCCAAGGACCAGCGCGACGGCTAGTGAAAAAAATATTATCTTAATACATGTGGGAAAGGCAGTGTCACTGCAAAACGCTACAAATTTGTGTCTATAAGTTATAAGTATATCAGTATATCCTTTAGTAGCATCTAGCAACTCAGCAAGAGTTAAGACTGCTGCAACTTCGGACTTTAGAGGAAGCTAATGGTTGCTGATTTCCCACACGCACACAAAAAGTATTCCATGCTGGCACCTGCTGCCAAGGAAGCATTTAAAGCTTAACAATGTGGTGCGCATGGGGCTCGTTACAATCTCTAATCAAAGGCTCTCAAAGAGTCAAAAGGAGGCGCGAGCTCAACCTTGACAAGAAGTTAGTTTCCAATGCAAGCTGCAAAGCATCCCGTGCTGGACTCAAGCCGGCAACTCATCAAAGCGGCCTCACGCTTCGAGCAAAACAGCTTCTTGATCCCTCAGCTTTCTCTCCTTAGAAGTTACTGGAGCATCGAAAAGAAACACATCTCGGATCATCGCTGGCATGAGAGTCACTCCTTCCAGCTTATGGAGTGACATGACATCTTAATGGACGCCGCGTGAAGTTTCTACAATTTGATGAGGCTCAGTTACCATGGCCATTGCTATTAGTTTGGAGGCCATTGCTATGAGGTTGGAGGCCATCGCTATTGGGTTGGCATCACTCTACTGGATTTGACAACCTTGACGAGCTGACACAGCACATGTTCAAAGTTGAAACGGTTATCTCGGTCATGATGTAATTGGACGAGGCAGTTGTTACCTCCCCAAAAATCGGCCCTCAGGAACCAATCTGAAACTGAAAGGCCAAGGCACGAATCCACTGCCCAGGACTTCACCACCGCCAAAGGCGATGGGTGTCTTTCCCTTGACGCCCATGGGATCTTTTGCCACCTGAGGCGGAAAAATGAGAACACCTAGTAGCTTCCAACCTGCAAGCGATGGCCTCCAACCTAGGAGCGATGGCCTCCACCCTAGTAGCGATGGCCTAGCCCGCTCCCCCCGTGCCTGCCTAATTATGTAGGCGACTAGTTTGCTAGTAGCTACTTAAGCTACTACATACTGGACACAGGATAGCCCGCGCTCTTCAAGGAAGCTCCCCCGCCGCCTTTACCTTGAAGAAGCGCTGGGACTAATGATTTGGTTCCTAGATTTCGAGGAAACCTCAAAATAAGTGCCACTAGGTTGGAGGCCATCGCCACTAGGGTTGGAGGCCATACAATGGATCCTTGTTTGATCCTAGCTTTTGCTTCACTTGAGTGACCCTTGCAGTCTCTTGCTGCGAGCTGCAAATGTGTCCTTCTTCGCAAGGATGGATGGGTCAACCTCCTTCAAGCCCTGCGAGACATTGTCTTTGCCCAAGAGGGAACAGGGCAAGAATTACCGTGAAATGCTCTTGCGCACACCAAAATCAAAGGACTGACAACCAAGCCCTAGCTGCCTTTACCTATGAATCAAGGGACAGGAAAACCACTGTTCTTCAAAAAGGACAAGTTGTTCGGCAATCGTCTCTCCAGAAAGTCTGTACCCTCTCCATTGAGAAGCCTGTCCAAAAACCTGCCTTGAAAAGAGATACAAAGAGAACTACAGAAAGTTTAAAACCTATCCCAAAGGTTTGTTTTAAAGGAAAACGTACCTTAAAGAGTGAAAATCTACGAATACCTGTGAGAAAAAACAAAGGACAGGCGGTCTGTCCCAAAAGCCTACCGAGATCCACCCAAGCACCTGTACTTAGTTCCTTGGACAGCTTGTCCCCAAAACCTGCCTTGTTTCCACCTAATCGAGTTGTCAAAGAAAAGGAGTCTATCCCTACGTTGCTGTCAAAGGCTGAAAACCTAAAAGGTGTTCGAAATGTCTGTCGCAAATTCAATGCCCAAACGGATTGAAACTGGCTTTTGAAGGCACCATGTTTTCGTTTGGCACACTGCGTAGAAGGAACGAAAGGAATTCGTAGGGGAAAATCTATGCCTTGGTCGGCTCACCAGCCGCTTTGCAGGCGACCTCAAAAAATCATCATCAAAGGTCATCAGTTGACGTAGAAACTCCAGTGAGCAACCCTTTTAACCACAGCCAAAAAAAGCAAAGAACAAAATAAACCAACATAAACAATAAATCAAAAGAAAGCAACAAGAAAGAAAAATGATTCTATATTATATAAAGGATAAAAGACTGTGGACAAACACAAAGAACATCATCAAAGCTCGTCAATAAATCTCCATGAGCACAGTCCAATGAGCAGCCCTACATGAATCACTGCTCTTGTGCTAAACAACCTAATCTCTCGTCCATATATACATTATTACATATATCCCCACAACTCTCGGCTCAAAAACGCTGTGGTCTTCCTGGCAGGGTTGCACAGGTGCAATTCCTTTGCCTAACATGGTTGCTTTGGTTTGGGGAGGTCGTTCCATTTGCAGCCAAAGCCACCACTTCTGCTGCCAACTTGCCACCGAGAATTGCACCCTCCATGCTCCCCAAGAACTTCCTAAGATGCCACCAACGGCCCATAGTGGATACGGAAAGAGACTCATAGAGAAGGTATTACTGTCTATATGGTGTTGTTTTGCGATCAACTGCCAGTTTGCATCATTTTGCTACTGTTTTTCATCCATTGTTTCTCAAGTTCTGTTTCATGGAAGGCACTGGCTGGTCCAATCACCCGCGAGTGTGAAGTTTTTGATGGGAGTCTCCTGATGCGTGACTGGCAAAAGCCCAATATTGCCACAAATTCGCTGCTTCAAGGGCTGGCATTCCAATGCCTGCTCCAGTTTCTCTTGTGACAGAAGTAACACTTGCCAAAACAACGCATCAATGCGTTGGAGGCCGCTATTAGGTTGGAGGCCATTGCTTCTAGGTTTGCTTCCAAGAAGTTGACCGCAAAAAACCGTCCTGCGAAGGGCGGAACTTGTTTCGGCCGGGAATGGCTGCGTAAACACTTCTGGGCACCTGGCGACAGGGCCTGGATCCAACCCCGAGTCAACCCCAAGATGTTGCGTGGTGTCTCAATGCAGAATTGGTCGTTTCATCTCTAAAGTAACCGTTCTCATTATGTCACAATTCACAATCATTGGGAAGCATTTCCAAGCACCAACCAAGAGGAAAATAAACCAAAAACACAAACTCCGGCGGTTGAAGCCTTTACCACAGCGTGCTTCAGCAGCTTCGCTCCACCTGGGCTGGTGAGCCCCGGTTTCGACTTATATATGTGAGTTGCTGGTGGCCTGTTTTGAATCCTTCCCATCGACTAAAAACAAAGCTCACAAGCTGGGGGCACTACCATCTGGCAAGTGTTCCCCGATCTCCGTGGGAAATAGTCTTTCCAGCTCCTGCCGGGTGGTTCCATCGATGAAACGACTCGTCTCCTAGTCATTCCTGGTGTTTAGACCTTGCCTCGCCTGCCCCCGAGTCTGTCAGGACCCATCCTGCCTTCATGGTCGCCGCCACAATCTCCTCGTCACTCTTGCCCATCCTGAACGGCTTCTGACGGAACGTCGCCAGGAAGGAAATGCACATGAAACACATGGCATTGTGGTGACATGTCACACGCCAAGAGTCCAATTGACACCTCCCCCTGCAATGGGTGAGCATGGGGCGAAAACCAGTTCTAGCATGGACTTGTCCTGCCCAGCGCAAATGACGTGAAGCCACAAATAAATAGACCAAACATGATGGAGATGTCTCCACATACCGTGCGCGTTGTGCAGGCACCGGCTCAACAATCTGGCCTAAAGTTGCCTTGATGTAGCGACCTTGCTCCTAGTAGTAAGGCCAGGAGCCCCTAGTAGCTTCTTGCTCCTAGTAGGGAACATTAAATTCCCCAACCTCGCCAACTGCAGCTGATCTACAGTACGCGGGTTGGTCTTCTGTCCTGGTCCTCATACTCTTTGCCTGAATAGAGTGTTCAGCTCAAAGCTGACAAAGGAAAATAACAAATTGAGCGGTCTGGTGACAACTGGTACAACACAGCTCGCAGTCAAGCTGCAGCAGGTGCTCATATCAGCATAAACGGAAAGAAGAGGGCTCCTGCTGAAGCACAAATGATTGACATTGAGGAGCCTCAGGGTGCCAAATCAATCCATTTATAAGACTGGCAGCTTGACGCGCTTCACCTTGCCATTATAACCATCCGAAAAAGCAATTGCCTTCCCACCTACTAGTGATGGCCTCCAACCTACTAGCAATGGAACAAAAATCCAAGAAAACACAAATTGGTTCGGAATCAAGGGTCTTTCTGTCAAACCAAAGATGAATGTTAATCACAGGGATGCCCTCCAGCTCGTCAATCTGTCTGAAGAATGGGTCCGTAGACCAAGCTCGGGGCAAAATGCGTTTCATGATGTCGCAAGGTACCTTACAAAAGCAGAGTGAACGAGATACTGGCATCACGGAGTTCTACAAGAATCGACCCAAGGTTCCGCTTCATGCAGCAGATCAACTATCAGCCCAAAGCAACAATTCATGAAAAAAGAACCTCTCTGATAACCTGCGAACTATCTGATTCTCTGATCACCTGTCAGCCTTGAGACATTTGGAAGGGCTTGATCATTCGCGCCTGAGCATCCTGAGCAAAACAAAAGGTTCTTTTTCCACGCAGGTGGCCGCGCAGCATCAAGTTCTCACGCAGGTGGCCACCGTCACGTTCTCATTGAGAAATGCTTGTGCCCGATCGGGTTGACTTTCTTGAAGGGCTACGATCCACTGAGGAGTCGTAGAGAAGAAACTGGAAAAGGGCCCTCGAGAAGCTTGTGAAGCACAAAATGACTTGTACATAATTTCTTCTACAAACCTGGTGCCAATGTAGCTCTGAATCCTGTTGTTGACATGACTGGCCATGTCTTCAAATGACATCGCGCTGAGACGCTCTTCTAGCGCTTCCGCCCGCTGTCTGGAGTCCACCTGGATCGTCACCAGAACGTCAGACGTCATTGATGTCACGTTCTGGTCGTTCGTCCAATTCATCACCTCGTACATGACGGAAATACTGCTCCTTTTGATGTTGGCATCGGCGTCAATTCCAGCCAGGCCAAATCTCAACATCTTGTAACAAGCTCTGTTCACCAGCTTTAATCGGTTTGCAGAACATCCAACAAACGTCAACCTCATCCGGCCCCCCACGCTGAAGCTTTCAGAGCTCAGCACATCGGCCTCTGAGTCCACATCAGCGTCTTCGGGCGTGTCAGGCTGAAGAAACAGAATCAGAAGACAAATCAGCCCACCAAAGACTGTCAACAGAACCAGCACACGGACAGCACAGCAAAGCCAGGATCTTCTCTTCAATGGTGGCACTTCTGTTTGCACTTCTTGCAAGGAGTCTGAATCTACAGGGAGCCCTATGACAACATTGCCAAGCTCAGATTCTTCCTCAACTGGCCTGTAATCTTTCAGGCCTTCTCTCTGTGCCATTGCCGGCTTCTCATTATGCTTTGCTTCGGCGGGGGGCCTCTCCTCTAGTGTGCCTTCTGGACTGTGACGCCGTTCTTTGGGAACGTCTTGAAACTCCCCCGACATGGCTACGCCAGGCGGAAAGGAAGCCAATGACGCACCCTCTCTCTATCTCTCTCTGGGCCAGCAGGGCCAAACGTCATGCGGAAAGAATGCGTCTCAGCAGTTTCATGCCGTTTCTGGTGCTGTTCAGCCACTGCGAGTCGCTAAAACCATCACATGCAGGGGGAAAAACGCGTTGTTGTCATCCGGGAGTCACTTTAGCAATAAGCCTACATATATATATATATATATGTGTGTGTGTGTTATATGTATGTCTATATAATATATATATATATATGTCTGACTCTATTTATGGCTCTGGGCTGTGACGAAGGCACTGAGGAGACATACTCGTCTGCCACAACCTCCTGGCCATTTCGCAGCTTAAAGCACTTCACAGAGCCATCTTCATTGGTCTCAATTCCTGAAGGCCAAGAGAGTCTCACCTTCTCCAAGAACAGCGCATGCTCTTCAAGCTGATGTTGAAATCGAACTGCTTAGGTTGAATTCTGTGTTGCCACTCCTTTCAGCTCAATTTTAGCATCACAACGTGGCCACGCGGCATTGCCAAGGTGCTGGCCAGGGGCTTCTCGCAAAGAACTTGGCCACCTCTTGATTCAATGTATTCCTTCAATGGCTCACACAGACGCACTGTCTGATTTCCATCGATGAAGGCCATTTGGAGGCCTGAAGGAGGTCCGAGCAAAGGGGAACCACCTCCGTTCGTAGCAATGCCCTTTGCTCCTAGTAGCTTCTTGCTACTAGTAGTAATGCCCTTGTTACTGATAGCTTCTTGTTCCTAGTAGTAAGGCCAGGAGCCCCTAGTAGCGTCCTTGCTCCTAGATATAGGTTGAGAAAGGTCAGAAAATTGTTGGAAGGAGCTCCAAGTAAGGTTGCATCATCTCGTCTTTATCGTTTCTTTAGGACATCTAGCATACATTGCATATGTATGCATATGATGTTGTAATGAATATTCTTTGTGAGAGCCAGACTGGCAAAGGGAGCTGAACCACAAGCGATGGAACAAAGCGAGGACATGGCCATGGGTGACATTTTGGTCTCGATTCAAGGCACCATCGGTCTCATTCAGGAATCGGTTCATAGCAGTAAGGACCACGGTCATGGAGAGCTTCTCGGGATCAATAAAATCCAACGCCTTTGCCATCGCAATGAAGACCTCCGTGTTGATCCTCCAAAAGATCGCCCTCTTTGACACCGAGCGATGCCCGTATTTCTAGTAGCGATGCCCTTTGCTACTAGTAGCTTCTTGCTACTGGTAGCAATGCCAGGAGCTACTAGTAGCTTCTTGCTCCTGGTAGCGATGCCCTTTGTTAATAGTAGCTTCTTACTAGTAGTAGCAGAAAATCCTCACAAGCTGGCCTGTCAGGCATGCCGTATTTCTCCATAAAATTCAAGACCTCATGGCATGCCGTATGTCCAAGAAATCGCTTCTACTGGTCTCCCTCTAGCATCAGCAGGTCGGGCGGGATTTTGCAATCAGAGTGGCTGAGAGCTCGTCTTGCAAATCGATGAACTTCTGCCCTTCCACCAGCATTGGCAGGAGCGCTGGAGCAGTTTGGAGCTTTTCAGGGAGTGTAAGCATCTTCCTGGGATGTGCATCTGTCGTTCTCGTTCTCTCTCTCTCTCTCTTTTCTCTATTCACCTCGCTACGATGAACCATGGCTTCTAGGAAAAACCGAATGTTGAGGACACTACAGGACAGATTTGAACAAGGGACTGATTCAGTAGGATGGACAGTCCAAAATTGAAAGGTGCTGGAATGCCCTCCAAGAAGTCGAAGGTGGTAAACTCACCCGGCAACTCCTGAGCTTCATTGTGGGTGTTCTCATGTCGTGCCTCTCTCCTATCATGTGCGGCCAACAGAGAAACACAAGGGCAAAATGCGACCACGAGCAGTCGACTAGAAGGGGCAGGTGGAAGTTCCAGTGTAAAACAGCCCTGCACAGCGCCTACTTTTCGCAACATGTTTGAACTGCAGCGCATCCTTGAAAAGTGAATGTGGCTTTGGATTGCATTCACCTTGAACTTAAAACCTCCCGAAACCAAAGGTGCTCAAATGTCCTCTGGATTGGGAGGAAAACACACGGGGAAGACTCCAAGAAAGTGCAACCGCCCCGCCTCGAGAGGCAATCAAAACCCAAGGGCACACAAAAGGAGCCGCGGGTTGCGACTTACTAGTACCAGTAGTAGCAAGGAAGTTACTAGGAGCAAGGGCATCGCTACTAATAACAAAGGGTATCATTTCTAGGTAACATCTTTGCCGCCACAACCTCACAGGCATGACAGGGTGCCCTCGCAGGCATGATTGGTCCACTATCACAAGCATGTCTCAGACAACGTCGCAGGCATGATAGGACCGGCCACCATCACAAACACGAATGACCAAAACACGCCGTCACACCGTCACAAGCATGACCGGGACCCATCACAAGCATAGCCAGACCACGCTAAAGCACTACTGGGGAACGAGGATTCTGGTCAACAAGGATCTTGAAGCCAAAAACCAGCAGCACAAAAGCCGTTGCTCTTCTTACATGCTCAGGGCTTGCCCACCTGCATCGCAAAGATCATCTGATGGCGTTTCCACTGCAAACGGTCTTCGATGTCCAGCTCTGAGAAGAGGTTCATCCTGGGCACCCACAACATGCCACACACACCGCACAGTGAGAGTTCAACATCATTTAAATCAGTTCTCATCAAGTCCTTTCGCTCGAGAAAGCCAAGATTGATTTTCAATATGTATTTCCTTCTTGACTCTCAATGCTCACATGAGCTCTTTTAGCCTTTCGCAGAGCTTCATGTTGGGATAGGCGCCGAAAAATATATGCAAGCCTCGAGAAATCATTGCCATTTATCATTTATGTAACAAGTCGTTTGATCACCATGGCCACATCTTTCCACATCTTTCTCTCCCCCAGGTGTGATTTAAGGTTGACATCAGCAAGAGTTAGTGCTTACCCAGTGGCCGGTCTCCACCCAGTCGCCATCCTTGTCTTTCCAGGCAGAGACTTTGCCCCCTTGCTCCACGCAGCTTTAAAACACACGTATATCAAAACAAGTCATAACATGTTTTAAGCTTTGCAGTTCATAGCTTTCATATCAAAAGCTTTGCAGTTCTTTCTTTCTTTTGTCATGTTCTTTGACACTGATGCACCTCTCAAAAATAACACACGGTCGACACAAGACCTCGCTTCATGCCGTGGCTAGCCGCGGCACCAAGACACATGGCTTCGCCAAGTGGCCCAGGCAGTCGCGAGCTTCCAAAACAATAGGCTTATGCCCTGCATCCACCAAATACTTGGCACATGCCAGGCCTTGTTCTTTTGGCTGTCTTGTGGCAGGTGTCTTGTTTGATAATTCAATTCATCGATTAGATTCACGAAGCTCAGAATGGACACGTGCAAACATAGAGAGGGGCCTGAGAGGCCACCACCAATAATGGCAACCTGAGCGTACTTTTCACAAAGATCTGTTTGCTTCTTGTTACTAGTAGCAAGAATGCTGCTAGTAGTAAGGCCAGGAGCTACTAGTAGCGTCCTTGCTCCTAGTAGCGATGCCCTTTGTTACTGCAAATGGTCACAACATCTCGCAACATGTCGCAACCCAGGCATACCTGTGAAAGGGGTACAGTAATTGAAGTGTCCCTAGAAATCATTAGTGCGAGTGCTTCTTCAAGGAAGCTCCCCCCACCGCCCTAGGGGGAGCTTTCTTGAAGAAGCGTCTTCGCTATCCTGCGTCCAGTTCGTAGCGTCTCAGAAGCTAGGAGCGAACAAGTAGCTTCCTCCCTTACTTAATGAAGTAGGCGCCTACGGAAATCAAGTAAGATGAGGAGGCAAGCGCCAAGCGGGCAAAAAAAGGACAAGTCAAGGCAAGAGACCGTCTTGGATTCCCCCTTGCCCTTCAGTGCCATGAGCTTCTGCGTCAAAGCTTCTGATTCTTTGTAGTTGTCCTTGGAACGGCAACTCGCGGAACCACTGCTCCAAATCAAACTGTCAGCAACCAATCCAGGTGATGCTAGAAATGACAGCGCAAGCAATCAGAACCACCAGCACCTGGAAGCTCACTTTGCTTCAGCCTCAAAATAAGCCGTTCCTTCCGAGGCCTACGCAAAATGTCCTTCCTGCGGCTCAGAGACTGTTTCGTTAATGCAGCTGGGTTTGGGAAAGTCCTTGGGGTCTTCTGGCTCATTTGTTGCAGGATTCACTGTCCTCCGCAAATTTGCTCCCTTGAGACTCCATCATGACTCTGGGAACACGATTGAACAATGCATGATGTGACTTGCGGGTGGACCTCCATAACTCACAAACCTTGAACAAAAACGAAAAGCAATGACTGATGTGTTGGAGGCCATCGCTACTAGGTTGGAGGCCATCGCTACTAGGTTGCAGGAAATTGCTATTATTTAGGTCAGGTCATTGAACTTACGAACCAAATCATGAGCATCTCATGTCTGTCGACCGACACGACCAGCGGTCGAACGACGCTCCAACCGCTCCTGGTTCGTGACTCCGTCGCCAGGACCTTCGTCCGCCGGGTGCGACCAGCGGCCACAGCACAGGCGGCACCGCCCACGATGAGGCTGGAGGATCTCAGACCAGGCAGCTGGGGAAGGGGAAAACAAACGAAAAAACATGTCTGATAAAAAGGCCTTAGTAGGCAACCAATGAAGCTCAGAAGAATCAACTTTGTATTCTGACACTCTTGCGTTCCGTCTGGTAACAGTAGCAAGTGATAAGGCCACGAACTAAGGGCATCGGTGTGCTACCGTGTAAAGGGAAAAAAGACTCCAACAAAACAGTTTCCATTCACTCTAAGCTTGGAGGTCTGATTCGCGCAAAGGCACTTCATGCCATCTGCTGGTGGGGCCTCCGGGTCAGTGGCCGCTCTAGTGTAGCATTCCAAGGTGATGTTTGACATGTGTGACATATGCAGCACCATTGTCATCTCATCTCATATTCTTCCTTATATATATAAACGGTGGACATTGTCAGCATGCATCATACTGGTTACTATACTGGCGATATCCCCATGGTCTTTTCTTCTGTAGGATCATTTCGCATGAGGCCCTTTCTGAGCACTTGTTGTTTTCTACACACATTCGTCAGAACATGGTATACATGTATAGAACATGGGTATCTCCAAAGCCAAAAGCCGCTTGACAGCTCAGCTTGGAGGCGGTCGAAAATGACCTCTGCCTTTCAACTTCATCAGACTGGACACACCTCCAATTGTCTCAAAACATCTCAAGACCAAGACATGGTCACGTTGAAAGATGAGGACACCTTTGCTTGCTTCAACAAATGGGAGCAAGCGGCCTGGACACTGGCCACTTGCCAGCTCGGCCGCCGAAAATGCACAAAACTGCTGGCCGCAACAGTTCACGACCTGCTGAACAAAAAGGTCATCCAAGCGCTGCGTTCACACGCATTCCCTCCTTACTTCGACATCTCACATCTCCATCATCTTTAGATTTCTGTCTCCTTCTGCGCAGTCGCGGCCACCTTCGGCTCTGGCAAGTTCTCAAGGTCCGGTTGAGGCTCCAGGGCATCCTCCTCGTCTGCATCAGGATAAGAATCCAAATACTTAAGCTCTTCAGCAGTGAACATGAACCTCAAGGCCTTGCGGATGATGGCCAGGGAGGCCGTGAAGAATGGGAATACCACGGAGGTCTCCTTGATCGCCTTGAGGCCATAGAGGATTGCCAAGCAAATGAGCTGCACAAAGGTATAGAGGTGCACCCGCTTGACGGGCAATTTTTGGATGTACATGTAGGCGGGGTAGTTCTTGGGTTCCTAAACCAACCACAGGAACAATCGATCAAAGAGGTTGTTGCCTGTCAAAGATGCGATACCCATGTAGAAGAATACTCCTTGAAGTACTGAGCGTGGCAAGAACTTCAGCACGGGCGCCAAGAAGAGTGCGCAGCCAATCAAGACGCGGATGAGGAAGTTCGTAGCTCGTTGCTCCACGACCTTCACCGGCACCTTGCGCTCACCCTTGGGCAGCTGCTGCACCTCGTAGGTTGTGAGGGAGATCACGTGGGTGATAGAAGGCACTGTGGATGCCACCGAGAGCGGCAAACCCAAAATGGCGTAAACGGGGAGCGTCAAAGCACCCCGCACAAAGAGGTCCAGGTGGTAGCCGGGGCCCTTCTTGAGGTTGTTGGAGCAAGCACGGCGAAGCCAACAGCAGGCAGGATGGCGAAGAAAATGCCCCACACAGGGAACTCGGTCTCAATGCCCATAGGGTTCACGATCCAGGGGCGCTTTGCGCCAGTGCTCAAGGTCAGTGCTGGCGCAAGTTCCGCCTCCACGTTCAGCATTCGCAGATTGGTCTCCGTCTTGTAGATGGCGGCCAACGCACTGGCCGTGATGATCGAAATGGTCACGGCAAAGTTGCCAAAGAAGTTCCGCAAGGGTCGGAGCAGCCATGGAGTGCGGCGGAAGTGGGACAGGTAGGTGGCGAGTCCAAAGGTGTAGAGGAAGAGCAATGCCTCGAACATGGCGCTCATCAAGGGCATCGAACTGGTGCCGCCACCCCAACCGTCGGAGAAGTTCTGGATGATGGGCCGAATGCCATCGATGATGAAGATCAAGGAAATGATGCCAGCAAAAATGTCCTCGCTGAACATGGTCACGTGCTTCATGAGGGCACGAAGGTCGAAGAGCGCCACCACGATAGTGAAAAAGGAGCACCACATGCAGGTCCAGAAGTACAAGGGCATGAACTCCAAGTTCATAGCGATGCCCAAGTCATAGACGACCAAGGTGTAGGCGAGGAAGGGGCCAGTGGCACCCAATATTGACAGCGGCTGACCGGAAAAGGTGCTGAACAGCACTCCACTGATGGCCGTGGACATGATCATCTCCAGCACGCCAAATTGGCCATTGGTGCCATCCAAGAAACGACTGCCAAATGTAATGGCTGGCGCCAAGGCGGCAATGAAGAGATAGAGAATGGTGGACGCAGACTTCTGCATGTTCTCGGGACGGAAGGCATCTGTCCAGTCACTCGCATAGAACGGGGCACGGCGCTTCAAGTCAGCCCACAAGCCACCACCAATACGGCCGGTGAAATCCAAAGGACCCAAGTCCTTCTTCGCGCTGGTCACAATCCATCCGGAATGGTCACGGATCACTGCCTCAGCCTCACTCATTCTTCCCTTCGAAGTGTGGGTTTGCAAGAGAGAGAGAGAGAGAGATGATGCAGCTGTTTTGAGTACTAAAACTTGAGCCCAAAATTTCCTGAGTGTAACAAATTTACTGTGAGACTCTTTTTGAGTGATCAAGTGTTGGGCACTTCACGTGCTGTTTTGTTTTGCAAGTGCGTCAAAACATTGGCATTTCCAAGGTCAAAGCCACCCGAAGAATTCATCAATAGGATCCATGCACATTCGGGCACATAGCATGCCGCCATAATTAATGATCGCTTCCGTTCCTTTGAAGAACTCCAAGCATGAGACTACACTACTCTACCTAGACGCCTTGGGTTTGCCACTGCTTGCTGTGCTTGCAAGCTGCTTGCATTACGGGACCTGCCTTTGGCGGAGTCTGCTGTGCACGCAGCAAGGGTAGCGGTGCTGCACCATGCAAAGGCTGGACAAATGCGAGGCTCATGACCTGAGCATCAGTGAAATCAACGCTTTTCTTTTGTAAAACGTGAAAGAGGGCTTCTACCAAATCCTTGCTTTTGTGGGAAATGGTCGGTGGGCACCTTTGCAAGCATCTGCCTGCTGCTTGCGGCATCTTGCGAGACATACCTGACATGCATGTCATGCCTCTACTTTGCACCTAAACTTTCTAGGCATCAGGCCAAGGAGGAGAGAGCTCAGCTTCGCCTTTGGTTGTTCTGACAAAATGCTCGAGCCGAGATGGTCAGCCTCGAGCTCTGGGGTCTGATGAGATTGTAGAACATAAATAGGTGCTGTGTGTGTGCGTGGCCACTAGAAGCCACTAGGTGGAGGCCGTCGCTATTAGGTTGGAGGCCATTGTGACTAGTAACAATAATAAAGCTGTAAAGTTCACGCTGTGCACTTGTGTTTCGGCAGTTCGAACTGTTTTCGACCTTCACTTACCGTCGTTCCCTCTCAAGACTGGGAGGGCAGTTGCCTTGCAAAAGGCGCGGCCGCGGCGCTTCAGTGCGCCCTCTTGTTTTCGTGCTTGCGGACTTCGGGTGCCGCTGCTACCTTTTTCGCATTGGTAGCGGAGCCTCCTCCGGGGGGCTCCGAGTCCTTTGCGCGAAGAAGAACGAGGTTCTGCATAAGTCCTTTGTCACGAACCCTTGGCCGAGCTCTTTTGTTTCCTCGTTGAAGAGCCCTTTCGGTCTTGGCTACTTGTTTGAGAATGCCACCAACGACATCGGCTGCAGAAGGTTCCAAGGATGGTGACTACCTCAACCTGCGCGACTCCTTCGTTCCACTGTTCAGTGGACAACCCCAGGACTACAAAGAGTACAGAAAGAGGCTGATGCTCTACCACCACAAGATGAAGATCAGCAAGCGCTCAGCCGAGTCCGTCCTGAACATCCTGGGAAGTTTTCAGGGTGTGACGTGGCGGTTGTTCGAGGACTTCTCAATTGAAGAGGCTGAGAAAGAGGATGGCTTCAGCAAGATCATCACCAAGCTCGACAAGAACTTCGAGTATGACGATCGTGTGCTCCTTCCGAATGACTTTGAGGAGTACTTCAACTTGTTGCAAAGGAAGCCACAGCAAAGCCTCCTGTCCTTCGTCACCGACCATGACACCGCCTATCGTCGTTTGACTGCCCACAATGTGACTCTTCCAGTCCAGGTTCAAGGATGGCATCTACTCCGACGTGCTGCTTTGTCAAAGGAGCAACGCCAAATGGTGACGCTGAAGGCTCCTACGTTGGAAAAGAATCCTGTCATCGAAGCCCTGTACCTGCTGTTCGGTCAGGACTACAAAGCAGGCGGCTGGAATGCTGAACGTGATCGAAAGTTCAACCGCTGGAAGGGCCGCGGCTACGCCGCATTCGATGAAGAAGATGCCTACTGGTCCGAGCAACCCTGGACAGAAGACGCCTACTATGAGGCCGACGACTGGTATGATGACACTGCCCCTGACGATGAGGCTGACTTTGACTATGACGCCATCTACTACGGCGAAGAGGATGAACCTGGAGAACACCATGACCTGTCCGAAGATCCTCAAGAGTTGGCCGAAGAGTATGACCACGCCTATATGCCACCTACTTGGATGCCCGGCAAAGATTCCAGCAGCTCAAGTTGGCTCGTGGCTACCTGCCGATCGTCGCCCTCACTGATGGCCAGAACGCTTCGCCCGCCTCTGGATCCTCTTCACCTTCGAAGGGCGCCGGCAAGAACAAAGGAAAGGGCAAGAGCAAAAGCAAGGGAAAAGGAAAGAATGTGGTGCGCTATCCACCCTCCTCAGGTGGAAAGGCTGATCCAAAAGGTCGTGCAAAGGCAACTACATGCCTTCGTTGTGGCCAACCAGGTCATTGGGCAGCGCAATGTCCACAAGGTGCGAAATCACCCTCATCGTCCAACAAGAGACCTGCACCCACTGAGGGTATGGCCTTGCAGAATGAGACCGCCTTGGTCCTGTTCCAGGATGAGATGGGCACCGACCGACCGGATGCCACCATGCTTGACCCAGGTGCATCTGCCTTCCTGTGCGGATATGGTCCATTCGGCCGCTATTTGAGCCACTTGCACTCCATGAACTACCCCATCAACACCATCCGCTTTGCTCGATGTGACCGCCAGTTCCATTTTGGTGGCGATGCATCCTCACGAGCTTCATGGACAGTGGATCTCCCGGTGATGATCGATGGCCAGTTCGGCACGATCCAATGCTACCTGGTTCCTGGCAACACGCCAATGTTGATGGGCCGACCTGTGATTGAGGCTCTGCACATGGGCATCGACTTCAGCCAGAAGCGCATTCGCTTTGGGCAATCGCCTTGGACCTCAGTGCTTGTGGGCCGCCATGGCGAGTACTTGTTGAGCCTCACCACTGGCATGGAGGAAGTACCTGATCCCACGAAAACCCTATTCAGCCTTCGCATTGCTGAGGAAACACCTGGCAGCCATCTCCACTTCGAGGACTTTAACAAGCTCGAACATGTGTTTCAGGCTGAAGATGTGGCTCTAGCAGGTGGCGAATTGCAATCCACTCGCCTTCATCGACATGCCCTTCGAACCATGGAGACTCAGTTGGTCACTACCTCAAACTCCACCGAAGCCTATATCACTCAGGAGATTCACAATCCTCCCGACCATCGACGAGTTCTCTGGGAAATCTATTGTGGCAAAGCTCGCACTGGCCACATCGCAGAGGAGCTTGGCATGAAGGTGGAAAGTTTTTCTTTGGACAATGGCTGGGACTTCAACCTCATCAGCCATCAACAACAGCTACTCCAACGACTTGATGAAGAAGAACCTGATGAAGTGCTGGTGGCACCAGAATGCCGCCTGTGGTCAAGAATGCAAACCTTGGCTTGTCGCACCCCTGCACAGCAAGAAGCCTTGAAGGCTCGACGTGAGCACCACCATCGTCGCCATCTCTGCTTTGCCAAGCGCATCTACCTACGACAGGTGACCAATGCACGGCATGCCCACTTGGAGCAGCCCCGACATGCCTTGAGCTGGAACACGATGGCTCTCCGAGATCTTCCTGGTTACCATGCCGACTTCGACCAATGCCGCTATGGAGCAATGTGCATGGACACCGACGGCATCTGGCGACCTGTCCAAAAGAGCACTCGCCTGTTGACCACAAAGCAGGCTGTTTTAGAGGCCTTCCAGCTGAAGTGTGACCATGACCACTACCACTGCCCCTTGGAAGGTTCTGCTCCTGGCTATGGCCGCCGGACCACCTACTTGGAAGACTACCAACCTGGCTTTGCAGCGACACTGGCTGCTGCCTTGGCTCGTCCTGAGACCGCTCAACTGTGGGACACCGCCTATGTGGTCGATGAAACTGGCAAGAAAGAGACCGGACACCTCCTCAAGCTCAAGTCTGAACACCGACAAGATGCTCTTCGAACGGTGCAACGGCTACACCGAAACCTTGGCCATCCGGCACCTGATGCTCTGGCTGATCTGTTGACCGCCAGAGGAGCTCATCCCACTGTGATCGCCGCTGCCAAGGAGTACAAGTGTGTGGCATGTCTGAAGCACAAGAAGCCCAACCAGGTTGCTCCATCATCCATGCCACAGCCCAAGACCTTCAACGAAGCGATTCAGGCTGACGTTTTCTACCTCAAGCCAGCAGACCGCAAGTTTGCAGTGCTGAGCATAGTTGATGTTGGCACCAAGTTCATGGCAGCCTACCTGCTTCATGAGGAGACCTCCAAGTCCTACATCACCGCTCTGGAAAAGATGTGGGTTCGCCATTTTGGCCCTCTCAAGAAGCTGATCTCCGATGAAGGCCGACCTTGGCTTGGTGCACCGTTTGAATCTTGGACAAGCTCACTTGGCATTGACCATCAAGTAGCACCAGGAGAAGCTCATGAGCGCCTTTCGTTGGTTGAGCGCCGTCATGCAGTGCTGCGCCGTGCCTGTGAGGTCTACATGGATGACCGCAAGCTCAACGACGCTGCTGGCATCAAGGAAGCACTTTGCTATGTGATCCCACAGCAGAACGCCACACCTGCAGTTGCTGGCTTCTCGCCCAGTCAATGGGTTCTTGGCTTCCAACCTGAGCTGTCCCACCTCATGGACTCCAACCTCAATGCAGCTCAACTTGCTGGCAACAACAGCTCATTTGAGGAGAACCTTGAGCGGCGAACTGCTGCAAAGATGGCACTGGCATCTGCTGACGCTGACTCCAAGCTGCGACGAGCTCTCAGTCGCAAGTACCAGGGCCAGAATCGAGTTTTCCAGTTGGGAGAAAGAGTATGGTTTTGGCGTGATGCTCGCCAAGGAGCCCTGAACAAGATCAGATGGCTTGGTCCTGCCCACGTGGTTCTTCGTGAAGAAGATGCTGAAGCTGATACTGCAGCTTCAAAGGTCAAGACCTACTGGCTCGCCTACAAAACACAGTTGATTCGTGCTGCGCCTCACCATGTCCGTGCAGACATCCTCGGACCTCAGCACGTGCTCGAAGACCTGCAATCAGCCCTCAACAAAGTGAGACAGCTGAAATCCCGTGGAGTCACTAGATTCTACGACTTGAGACGGGTGAACCGCCAACAGCTGGATGATGTCGAGGAAGATGAACAACACACTGACCCTGATGGTCCTCTGCTGGAAGAAGATGATGATGAGCCTCCCAGGCATCGCTTTCGCCTGGAGCCACCCGTACCGACTGCAGAAGCACCACCACAGATCATCGTGCCCGATGCTGAATATGAGCCTACCTCACCTGCTCATTCCAGCTTTGCACCGACGTCTCCCAGAGCACTACCAACACCAGTGATGGCAGAACCAAACATGTTGCTGCCCATGGCCCCAGCCGAGATCACTGTACCAGGTTCACCAGCCACCACTAGGTCCCGCTCACGGGCTCCTACTGTGGTCGAACCCAGCGAAGAGCCAACCATACCATCTGCAGCACCCACACCACATGCTGCATCACCACCGGCTATTGCAACAGCACCTCAAGCATCAATGTCAGGGCCTTCACTGGACCCTGACACTGCAGCATTGTATGAACCAGTCGATGCTGAAACCTTTCAACAACGACGAGTTCGCTTCAACAGACAGGAGACACTTAGTTTTGGCCCCCTGCGAAGACAGCGCATTGGGTCACCACAGCCATACAACACGACGTCACAAACAACAACACCAGAAGCAGAACACAACAGTGCAGAGCACAACACACAAGCAACAGCGGCAGCCGCAGAAGCGCCAGCCCAAGTATCGGCAGCTCCAGCTGCTTCGGATGATCCTGCTCTCTATGCAAGTCAGAAGGCACCTGATCACGCCTTGCTGAATCATGCCTTCCAAGTCTCCGGCATTGAAGCCAACTGCCTGCCAAAAGGTTGGACCTATGAGAATGGCTACTTCCAGCTCGACAAGAGAGACCGCGACTTCTGGGAAGTCAAAGCCGGATGTTTGATCAGACACCATGTGATCCCTCGACGATCCAAGATGTGCCTGCACCAATTGCCAAAAGACAGCCCCTTCACCTCAGATCAGCTTGATCTGATTCGGGTGACCATTATGTATGACAACAACGGCAAAAGCATCCAACAGACCGACGATGGCTACACGGCTTCCACTCCCTTGGATCGCTCATGGACTGGAGTCACGATCTTCCAGATCAAAGGCGACCTTCGTCGAGAGATGGCCATGTTCGCTAAGGCCCCACTTCAAGGAGCACGACAGCTTGGCAAGGAGACCAAACTCCGGCACGCCAAAAGCTTCAAGAAAGACAAGAACAAGAACAACCTCTCGGAGCGCCACATGACTCCTGATGAGCGAGCAGCCTTCAAAGCTGCAAAGGTCAAAGAGTTGCAATCCTTCTTTGACAACCACGTCTGGCAGTTCGAGACCACCAGAGAAGCTGAGCCCAGTCGGACGCTGACCAGTCGCATGCTGCTGAAGTGGTCAAAGAATCCTGATGGCAGCCCCCGTGCCAAAGCCAGGCTCATTGTCAGAGGCTTCATGGACCCAGACGCTTGGGAAGGAACTGTTCCAACCTCATCGCCCACAACCACGAGGCTGTCGAGATCCATGTTGTTGAGTTTGGCCTCCACCATGCAGTGGCCAATCTGGACTTCAGACATAGCAACCGCCTTCCTGCAGGGTCGACCTCAGACACGCAAGTTGTGGGTGCAGCTTCCTCAAGAGTGTTTGCAGTTGCTTGGAGCCACAGCTGACACCCGTATGTTGCTTCTCAAGCCCTGCTACGGCCAGATCGATGCCCCGAGATCTTGGTTCATGGCTGCAGTTGATAAGCTAAGCGCTATGGGCCTCCGACAGCATCCTCAAGACCCTTGCTGCTTCTTGATCTATGAAGGTGACCTCAACCCTGAGTATGACACCACAACTGAGCACTCCAACCTGCTTGGACCTCATGGCCTATGTGGTATGGTCATCATGCACGTCGATGACATGCTTGGTTGCGGTTCGCCATCCTCCCAGTGCTACAACGACACCATCACCAAGCTGAAGAGCACCTTCAACTTCCGTGAATGGAAAACTGGTGATGATGGAAAGCCCTTGACCTATTGTGGTTGTGACATTCAGGTCAAGGATGATGGTCTCCTCCTCAACCAGACCAGCTACATGGGAAAGGTGAAACCGATCACCTACGACAAGAAGCGCAGCCTCACCGATGCGCTCAATCAGCGTGAGTTGACACAGCTGAGAGGACTTCTTGGTTCACTTCAATGGCCCGCAGTTCAAAGCAGTCCTCACTTGCAGAGCAGCACCTCGATCCTGAGCGGTCATGTCACCAAGGCCACGCTTCAGACAGTGGCCGACACAAATCGCCTGCTGCGTTTTGCAAAAGAAAATGCTGATGTTGGCCTACAGTACAGCCACCTGGGCGAAGTTTCAGAACTTTGTTTGGTATGTTTTTTTGATGCTGCCTTTGCCACCCGCAGTGACGGAGCCTCACAAGCTGGCTATGTGATCCTGATGGTCAACAAAGCTTTGCTTCAGGCCAATGGTCCCGAAGGAGCCTACCACGTGTTGGATTGGCGCAGTTTGAAAACGCCAAGAGTTGCACGCTCTTCCTTGGGCGCCGAAGCACAAAGCGGTGGTCAAGCTTGCGATGCCTTGGAGCATGCCAGCATCTACTGGAGCTTGTTGGTTGACCCTCGCCAGCGACTCCAAGAGCTCTTGGACGCTCCATCCTTGTTGTCACCCACCATGATCACGGACGCCAAAGCCCTTTACGACTCCTATCACCGAGAAGGAGTCGGAAGCTCTGTGGTTGACAAGCGAGTTTCGCTTGAGATCCGTGTGATGAAGGATCGCCTGTCTTCACTGGGCGGTTCTTTGAGGTGGATGTCATCGGAGCGCCAACTGGCTGACGGTTTGACAAAAGAGTCGGCCAGAGCACTTCTTGCGCAACGGCTACGTCACGGTCGTTTGAAGCTTGTTTGGGACCCCTCATACAAAGCTGCCAAGAAGAAGACAAAAGCTGAGCTCCAACAGAGTCTTGCTGAAAGCATCCATGTGGTACCACCACATGTGATCAATGAGGAACCTGAAAGCATCCATGTGGTACCACCACATGTGATCAATGAGGAACCCGAAAGCATCCATGTGGTACCACCACATGTGATCAATGAGGAACCCAACCTCCACGAGGAGCACCAGCAGCCCATCGACGAGAATCCTGCGGAGAATGACGTGAATGTCGATGAGCAGGTGTTTTGGAATGAAGAGATTTTTTCGGAATTCCAAGGTTCCTGTGAATGTCATGTTTGCCAGGACCGACCGGAAGCTTGAGTATGTCTCCGACAGTCCGAGCCATGTCGGAAGCCGCCCGCTCGAGTCCTACCGCGGTCGTAAGACGAATTTCCTGTTTTGGTTTTTGCTTTTGTTCATGGCCCCGCAGCTGGTCACGGCCGATTCGGCCAATGTGGAACCTGAAGCTGGAATGGATTGGTTTGGAACTGTTTTGCGCACCCTCCTTCTACTTTTTTTGAGCACAGCCTTCATGGTTGGTCGATGGAGCCATGATGCACACCACCGAGTACCACCCCAGGTCACTGAGGCTGCAGTCCAAAAGGATGAAGCGATCATCCCAGCTCGCCTTAGAGAAGAAGTCAAACGCCTGAAGCAGGAAGTCCTCCGCTGGAGTTCCAAAGCCGAGGAGTCCCGCCTTGCTGCTGTCGAAGCCACGACAGCGATGAATCTGGTTCGGAGAAACCAGAATGCTGCTGAGACCCTTGCACAGGAAGCCTCCCAGATCCTGAAGATCGCCCTGAGGCAGATGGATGAGCATGGAAATGAGTGCCCCTTCTACAATGGCATGATCATCAGCCGGCATGGCGCCAGATGGCACACGACCTTGAACTGTTCAAGCCTGGCCGGAAGAGATGAAAGCCTGCAGCGACGAGTAGATTTCTGCCGCCTTTGCAGTTTAAGGGTGATTCCACCTGACCTTGTCGATGATCGGTCAGGCTCATCTGTGCGGACCTTGGTCTACCAATGGCTGGACCGGTTCGAACAGCGGAACTGGGGTGATGACGAAGGACTCTCCCCCATGTAAAGTTCACGCTGTGCACTTGTGTTTCGGCAGTTCGAACTGTTTTCGACCTTCACTTACCGTCGTTCCCTCTCAAGACTGGGAGGGCAGTTGCCTTGCAAAAGGCGCGGCCGCGGCGCTTCAGTGCGCCCTCTTGTTTTCGTGCTTGCGGACTTCGGGTGCCGCTGCTACCTTTTTCGCAAAAGCTTTTTAGTGTGTCTTTGAAGCTTTCTAGTAACTAGAAGCCACTACCCCCAAATGCTGATTCCCTTTTGACGCACTGCGGCACTGCCCTCACGGCACCAAGAAGCGCCATCAGCGCCCTTCAACATCCTCTGCCTCGCAGAGCGTCAAACGTTACCCCTCATCACAGAAGTTCCAAGTGGTCAGAAGGATGAGCTCCTCTACATGCCGCAAGTTGCAGGTTGGCAATTGGGAATGTCCAGCTTAGGAAACCAATGTGCTTCCATGGCTGCTTCCAAATCCATGCACAATCGCACAATGCCGTTTGCAAACTTCATATCTTCAACTATGCTCCTTGGCCCGTTTGTTCCGTGCGATACCTGTGCCAAGCGCTATCAGGCATTCCGGGCAGCACCAGACAAGTTGGAGATGTCATGCACACGTGATCATTCGGAATGGTGTCACCCATGCACCCTTGCTGAATTGATATGCACCATTCACACCTTCCCTCACACCATCTCCCGCTCGGATCGGCTCCGTTTCGTCCATCCGGATCGGCTCCCACACATGACAACCATTCTTCCCGTGCCGCACGTGAAGCTGGTGGTCGTTTTCTTGGTTCCGAGCAGTGTGCCTGTGAACTCCTTGGGGGATGCTACGGTCTCCCTAAGGGAGGCGCAAGATGTTAAAAGACCGTGGTCCGGCCAAGCTCATTGTTACTAGTAGCTACTTGCTCCTAGTAGTACGGCCAGGAGCCCCTAGTAGCGTCCTTGCTCCTAGTAGCGATGCCCTGTGCTCCTAGTCCATATATAAAGGGTTTGGCAAACACCTTTCTCTCGTGTGGCGGCCCCTTTTTCTCACACAGGCAAGCCCTCACGTGGAATCTTCTCATCCAGCCACTGCATCGCTCCCAAAAGCATGTCTTCAGGCACCACACTTTGCAAAAAGGACCATGTATTTGCGTTCCACCTGCAACGGCAAATGAAACCAACCATACAACGTTGGCAATGCAGAATGATGCATCAGACTAAAAAAACTATTGACCCGTGGGCTTAGGCTTTGGATATCCTCACATGCTTCTGCTTGCAGCCTGGCAAACTCACGCTCGAGAAGTTTGGTGAGAATGCGCTTCAGCTGCAATTGCAGGTGCTCCTGAGTAGCCGAGACAAGCAAATGTTTCATGAGAAAAAACATGTTCTAGTAGCTACTTGCTCCTAGTAGTACGGCCAGGAGCCCCTAGTAGCGTCCTTGTTCCTAGTCCCTTTGGATCACTTTTGCTAGCTTTAACCCGGGAGAAGGGACTGCACCAGAACCAGAGGGCTCAGAATGCACAAGCGATGCTGGTCAGTGCCCCCCGGAACGGAACCCGTCAACTTGACAACACGTTCTCAATCGCCCATGCCACGGTCAGCTCTGGGTCTAAGTCGGTCATGTTGCTTCCAGCGTCGGGACATAGAAGGCTACTGAAGGCTTCATAAACCAGTGATGCAATGGGTGTTCTCACACTCCCCTCCCTGCCTCCCTCCTTTCCTCCCTGCATCCCTGCCTTCGTTCGTGCCTCCTTCCCTCACTCCCTTCACTTCCCTTCTCCCTCTCTTCAATTCTCTCTCTCTCTCCAAATCTTCTGTCTCTTGGTTCGCATGTTCTGCCGGAAGTGACAAGTACCTACATCTAGTGATCATGAGAAACTCGGACATTGCCTGGCTCGCTTTCAGGTGTGCGCCGACTCCCATCTCGCCGCGGGCTCTTTTTCACTGGCCGCCTGATGTTGAACTAACTCACCAAACGAAAATCATAGAGGCAACCAAAAGGTCCAAAAGGTGAGACATGACCATCGCCATGTCAGCCAAAGACATGCGACAGGCGACCTTCGCTGAGTCCGACGGAGTCCGAGTGCTGAATGCCTGCTGCGACTTTTTGCAGCATGCTGAGCTCACAGGTCGTCCATATCAATGGACTCCTGCTTGCGTGATCCTGCCTTCCCTGGCTTTGAACTCCTCGCAGGTGTCGTGGTGGAAGTCGAGGGTGTCGAGTTGGCACCTTGAGGCGGTGGAGCCGGTGGAGGTGGACCAGGTGGGGGCTTGGGCGCTGACTGCGTCGACTGCCGCGCAGGCGGGGGCGGCATCTGGCCACGCCAGCTGCGGGAATCTCTCCTTTCTGAGCCTTGGGAGCCCATCATGGGCGGGATCATCATGGGGTTCCGCATGCCCATCATAGCCAATGGACTGTTCATCACCATTGATACTCCCATCATCTGAGCCCTCATCATCATAACCTCAGGGGTCATGCGCTTGGAGTTGAAGAACTCCCGGTACTTCTTCTCACGACGTCTCTTTTTTCGACGTCGAGAACGTGACTCAGAGAAACTGCTGTAGTAGTCAGACTCATTAGATGCATGGTCAGCGCGATCAGCGCGATCAGCACGATCAGCGCGGTCAGCGCGGTCCTCGTGTCTCATTTCTCGTCTCCCTCGTCTCGGCTCGAGCACCTCTCTCGATCGAGAGGCCACCCTGGCATCTTCAGAAACCATTCGAGCCCAGGGTGCCCGTTGAATCCTGTGGATGTTGCTCTCCACAAAAGTTGCCAACATCTCCTTGGGAGGAGCAGCACTCCCTCTAGACAATCTTGATGGTATGTTCTTCTTCCAGCAGAACTGTTCCCAAGCTTGTCGCCATTCTTCATCATCTGCATGCAAACCTCTACGAATGAGGCGCGACATTGAGGAGACATCATTGTAGTCAATGCTTATCTCAGTGGGCAAAGGCACGTTTGTGGGAGATGGAGTGCCAGTTGGGCTTCCCGTGTTCAGCGACTTTGGTGGAACTGCTGCTCCAGCTTTTGGCTTGGTGCCCACGGCTTTGTATGCCAATGCCGCTACCGCTTCAAATCTCAGTCGCACTAGGCCGGGTGGGCCTCCAAGATCAAAGGCATCCAAGCGAGACAAAAGCTTTTGAAGCGTTGTAGGTTGCAATGAATGCGGTGGACACTCGCGCAGACTGGGACGGCCCAAATCCCCTAATTCAAGGGCATGGGATTTCAGAAACTCCAACAAGGCACGAGCTAATGGGCATCCAGACATGGGCCATTCTCGAAGTTGTATTTGCAAGGCAACCTTCGCCTTGCCATCATCACTTGGCGCTGTAGTAGATCTCTTCACCGCTGAGACCAAGGATACTTGCAAATCATCTCGCATCTTATCTGCTGCACGCTGTGCTGCCAACGAGAGCGTTGCATTGTAACATTGTAGGCGCCCTTCATGCCAGGTCTCCAAAATGTTTCCCAAGCCAGGCAGCACAAAAAGCTGCTTCTCAATCTTTCTCACCAAAGAAGTGAGATCGGGAATCTGATCTAACCATGACTTGACCAATGGGCTCTTTTGAAGAACCGCTCTAACAAAGCTAGCCACTGCCATCAAGAACTTGGCTTTTACCCTGGACTTGCGGCATTGACGATACCAGCGGAGCTGGGGAGAGGCTTCAATCTCACGAAGCAGCTCCAAGAGCTCTGAAGTTGTCTGAAGAGTGTTTGAACTGTTTGGAGATCCCGCATCACTGAGCCAATCATTGATTTCATTGGTCCACTCTGCCAGGCGTCGGGAGACTTCAGCCCTCAGTGGACGGAAGGCAGCAACAATCTTCTCTTGAGCTTCTGAAGGCAATTTCACCAAAACCTCCTCCAGCCTTAGAAAGATAGGTGCCTCAGCTTCATAGCTGGCATCGTCCTCTTCCTGCTCTTCTTCCGGCCATCTCTTGGCCAGGTCGCACAAGTCCTCCGTGAGCGTGTGCGCCTCATTGCTGCTGAGCACCTCGACACTCCGCGAGCTCCGCTCCAAGCGCAACACCGCGGCGTTCAACAACTCACAGCGCTCTCTCATGGCGCTTCGGGGCGCCAGACGCTTTGAAGCGTCAAGTTAGCTCGATGGGAGGCGTCCTCCACCGAGTCCTGTGATGGCCTTTCTGAGGCCTTGAGCCGTCGAACATGTATCACATGGTTCAATTAGCTACTAGGACTAGCAGCTTCTTGTTACTAGTAGCAGTACCGATGGCCTCCAACCTACTAGCGATGGCCTCCAACCCAATTCGTAGCTTCTTGCAATCATCACAGAAAATGTATCATCACATGGTTCATGCGCATGACATAATGTGCCCAAGTCGGACTGAAAGTGGCTCACACAAGCTCTAATATGCCGATATATGCCGTAAGTTCACACAGAAACAACGCAAATATGCTTCCCGAATCCTCCCAGCTCTCAAAGCTCGATCTTTGCTGGTTTTGTGCAGAACCCAAACGCCTTGGACTGCCGTCCTTGCCGATGGACAGTCCTGGAGGGTGCTCTGGAAGATGGAGAGGATGGCAGACACTGCAATCCTGCGGCTAGGCCGCCAAAGAATAGGATAGTAGCTTCTTGTTCCTAGTAGTAATGGCCTCCTAGCTTCTTATTAGACACATACAGGCGATGAACTGACAAACATGTCGGCCACTTCTGTACGCAGTGCAAGTTCAAAGACAGCTAAGTTTCCCTAAATCACTAGTGCGAGCGCTTCTTCAAGGAAGCTGTCCCCGCCCTCAGGCGGGGTGAGCTTTCTTGAAATAGCGTGAGCTATCCTGGGTCCTAGCTAGTACGTAGTTTCCTAGCAGCTTGCTTCTCAACTTATATAACTATACTATGGGTATTCCCCTACTATCCCCTACTTAATTATTAAGTAGGAGCAGGCTAAAGAAAAAGCAATGAGAGAAACAAATGGAGTGCCAAGAGTGCTGGCGTCCTTGAGAGCAATGTCGCGTCACCTGTGTCCATTGTCTCCACACACTGTCCCGACTATCCATCGACTATCCCCTATCATGGAGCGAGCCCTTTGGGGAAGCCCACTCAATCACAACTTTGGCTTTCGTAATCTTGGTCGTTCAGCTGCTCGACGATGAATTCAGCATACTAATCCGATATGTAGACAGCATGAATCACAAGAAGTGCTAGGCATTGCAGTCCAGCAAGCAAGTTGCCGACAAGAATCTACTATTCCAAGTGCTGTTATCATCAATCTGGCAAGTCATTCAATGTTAAATGTTGGGGCACGTCCACAACACAGATTGAAAACAAAGTCACGTCATGCTAATTAATAATGATTCCTTGCCAAGTGGCTCAATTTGATCTCCAGTTCGGGCACACTAACGCCAAGGCCATCCAGTTTAAGACCAGCATGCCCCAAGACAAATGCAGTGGACATTTTCAGCTCACGGACCGTGACCTCCGCCAAGTCCCGAAGGACTCGATTCGTGGCACTGCCTCCTTACCTTAAAAGGCCTCCCCAAAAAAATCAAAATAAGAAAACGATTAGCGATGGCCTCCAACCCAATAGCCATAGCATAAAAACGACGTAATTAAAAACGTTAAGTAGGCGCCTACTTAAAAATTGAGTAAGCTCCTAGCTACTAAAGCTTCTAGCTAGGACGCAGGATAGCTCACGCACCAATGATTCTTTCCTAGATTTTTGGTGAAACTTAGCGCAATACCTGCAATTAAGTTACTTTCAAATAAAAACTATACTACTATCCAACAAGATCCAACAAGATTGGGGGAGCAGCACAGCTTTGCTGCGCTTGTTGTGTGAAGAACCATAGAAGTTTGTGGATTGTGATTGTGATTGTCTTTTTCTCACTGCTATATTCTGACTGACAGAATACAAACTAAATGCTGCCCAAGTTGGTGCAGAAAACTGAAGGGCTTGGGTTTTTCCCCTCGGTTGTTGTATCTTTGAACTGAACACCGCCAACACTGCAAGAATGGTGCAGTATCTAAAAGCAAAGTGCAAGAATATCCTTTCGGAACAGTTTGCTGGAGCATGAAAAGACCCCTAGCGGCCCTAGCAGTTCTCACATTCGTGTGGCTCCCTTGCATGGACCCCGTGTCTCAGCATGTCGCAGCTAGCAGCCAGTCACTAGTCGGGATCAGATTCATGTCAAATTGCCTTTCGCTGAAGCATGCTGAAGCTGACGCGCCTGGGCGGCAGCAGCCAGGCTCATGTAAGGGAAGCTTGCCAAGTCTGCTTCGCACGCGCATGAGAGCTGCAACTTCAAGGGCTTCATCAACAACAACAGCCTCAAAGCACCCAGCGAGGCACTTCGGTCATTGCACGCTTCTGTTGGGAGTGCATGGAAGCACGAAACTGTGTCTTGACTTGGCCAGTGTGCGTCTGCTGCTGTAGCCACTTGTGCTCTTTCACGGTTCGTTGCGCACATCTTTCCAAGCAAACATGCCAGGTGGCGTGCCAGGTGGCGTGCCCCGCTTCAGCGTGCAAGTGGACCTTCAACAAGAATTCTGCAAGTGAATCAATGCTTCGAATGCTTGTAGGTGGAGTAGCATCCGAGCACTCCTAGTAGGGCCAGCCCCCGTTCGTCACGTCCGATCGCTGCCCACGGTCCGCTGGCTCGCCTGCGTAGGTCGAACCAGGCGACGCGCAACTCTCGCAGAGCGAAGCGCTGCAGCTGCTCCGTGGAACCCAAGACGTCGTCGAAGGGAGCGCCGCAAAGGCGGCGCTGGACCACTTGCCTCGGTCGTGCCTGAGGAGTCCTATTTGGAAAGAAAAGGAGGAAAAACACTGCGACCATCTGACCCCTCCTAGTTTCTTTGTTTAATTGAATCTCTTGTGACTGTCCAGTTGAACATCTGTGACTCACTCATATATAGTATGGACGTGATGTATTGTCTTGACAGGCGTTAAGACAAGGCAGCTGGCTGCAAGGGTAGGGGCCCTTTGTAGGGCTTTGTTGGCTTTAGCTGTTAGCGCCACCCGAACATTGGCCGGAACAATCCATACCGCAAATGGGCTTTCCAAAGTACAGTAGCGGCGACTGCTCCATGAAGGCCAAGCTCCTACGTCTTGGACACAAAAAGAACGGAAGAAAGTCTTGGCCCTCTCCATTAGTATACAGTATACAGTTTAAGTCAAGTACATGGCAACCATGGCAGTTTGCCAAAGACTGAATCACAGCACATGACAATGAACATGATAATAACTCTCTGTCTGAGTGATTAAACATTTCACGGAAACTTGCGCTGATGGGTCCGGGTTTGCCATCCTCCGCAATGGACCGGACTGGAGCACTGGCACCAGCCTAGGGTCAACATGCGATGCCGACATGCGGTGTCAACCGTCATCGAAATGCACTCTTGGCCCTGGCCCTTCCAAATCCCTAGACCCTACAGCGGGACGCCTTGATCAGTTGGTTTTGGTTGGCCAGATATTGATAGGATCAAAACACGCCAGCGCAAGTCTTCTTGTTACTACTAGTAAGGCACTTGTTACTAGAAGCAAGTCTTCTGCTAGGACATATATGACACTGCAACCCGCCAGTCCACCAGGGTCCATACTCGGAGGGGTCAGACGGGCCAGCAAAAGCTCCAGCCAATCGAGCTCCTCGCAAAGTCTGCCCACTGCAGTGCTAGAGATACCGCATATGTATATATATATCTAATATATGTGATCCTCTTCTTCTCCTTCTGTTTCATTCAGTTCATTGAAGCTCTCAGTACATCAGCATCCCTCCTGGATTCTAATTACTATGGTGTTGAGTGTGTGCTCTTTCCTTCTCCGAGCATCTACAGTAAGCATCTTACAGCTGCAGAAGGCACCCCCCACCCCCCACCCAACCCGCTCATCAGTTTGCGTGGCAGAAGTGTGCTCTGAAAGGCGATCAATACATGTGTTTGTGTATGTAAAGATGTCGACCGTGTCCAATCTGGCAACCCTTTCAGCACTTCAGAGTCACACTGTCTGGTTGCTGACTGCAACCCACCCCACATCAGCAGGCCTTCAGCGTCGCTCTCAGCTGCTGCCAAAAGAGCCGGATCAATGAAATAGGCCTCATCACATCCGATTTCGGAAAACGCTACGTTCGAGGGACGCAAAACTGCTGGAAACCACGGTGGTGGGAACTTCTGCCTGCAGAAGCACTCGAAGAAGCCGAGCAAAAGTACGAATCTCCAAGCTATCCGAGTGATCTGGATTCACCACCGCATCCTCCGCGCTCCGGGTCTCTACTTTGCATTGGCTGTGCATGCTGTCTGTGACAAATGACCAACGTTGAAGCCAGAGTCGCAGTAACGTTTTGACCTGCAGGTTCCGTTTCAAGGGGCAGAAGGGAGGCTCCAGCAACACTCTTCTTGCGCACAAAACAGTGGTGCCGCTCCTTGGGCCTAGAGGGCTTTGACTCAATCAGGATGTCGAGCATCGAAAGCAGAAAGCGATCAACAGTGGATCCGCCAGGTGGCCGCACCTGAGGTGCGGAGATTCATCCATTCGGCTCGTTGCGGACATAAAGACAAAATAGCAAACAAAGAAAAGCTAAATCTGAGCGTTTGAGGATGTTTGAGGACTTCATGGGGACACTTTCTTTGTATTGGTGGAGGGGACCTAGGCCGCTCGCAGGGGACGAGTGGTAACAAGCATGGTAATTCTATGAAGGCGTAGCTACACGCACCTAGACGCAAAGCATGAGTGCCCCAAGGAAGGGCCAGCTTTCTGTTCTGTCTTGTATCTAGTCATTTACTGTTTCTAGTGTTTCTCTTTTCTTTTGCCCTCTCAACCTCCATCCGGTTTTGAGGGAAATGACTTTGATCATTCGTGAGATGGTCAAACCAGTGCCTACTTACTTGTGAACTTAGGCCTATCAGCACGTGTGCCCAGCACATTCTTGACGGCTGACTTCCAAGGGCCACTTGGGCCACTTGCCAAAAACAACATGCAATTTCACAAACTTGGAAAACAGCGAACAAACTGGAAGAAATCTCAAGAAGGTCTCAGTATCTGAATGGTTTTGACTTTGACTCGTCGTCTATTCCAAGGGTAGGGTTGAAGTACCTTGCCCTTTGCTTGGTGCAAGCAAGCAACTGAACAGGAGCAGTGCAACGCTTTGGCAAACAGCCCTTTGTGGTCCTCTCGGGGGATGCACGACCAAGCACCTCACTCCCGGTACCAAGAACCGCAAGAATGTCTTGATCTACTGGCGTCTAGAGATTTAGACTGTGTCTTCCTTGGCAGGTGTAGCGATGGCCTCCCACCTACTAGCTTCTAGTTCCGTAGCGATGGCCTCCAATGCCATTCCATGTCTATATAAGCCCGCAACCATCTTCAGGCCGAAGATAAAGAGCACGCGCGTCCGGCCTCGCCCAGGCCAGGTGGCCAAGCAAACCGGCCAAGCCGTTTTTTCCCGAAAAGCCACGTTGACGGGTGTGGCCATATCTGGCCTGCATGTGTTCGCACTCTTCTGCTTCTGTTCGCGAGGCGAACCTCGGTAGCTTCTCCGATCAGGTTGGACATCCATCATACTTCAGGTATGCAAAAAGCACAGGTCACATTTGCTCAGACTAGATTTGCTTAGCCTTTCGAGGGCCGTGCTTTGCAAGTTTTGAAGGCTGCATTGCAGTGCCGCACCAATGAGCAAACTAGCAAGGGTCATCCTGGCATGAGATTTTGAGCATGATAATTGATATGATACCAGCGGCTGTGCTTCTCTTAATTAGGTACAGCAGCTTGTCAAAAAGACTACTTACTACTCCTAGTTGACCACCTCAGGGAAGGAATGTCGGTGAAAACATGCTTTGAAGCACCTCTCCGACGCTTTGGTTGCTTCATCCACTCCATCAACCTCCCGCTCTCCAGGGTACAATTCTCCCAGGAGCACCTGCTCGCGGGGTTGTATGACGCTTCCGGCGTTCGGTGAATGTCGCTGTGAAGACTTACAGCAAAATATAAAAATGGCAAGAGTCTTTCAAGGAAAAGGAAGAAGGAAGGTGACAAAGAGGGAAAGGAGGAGGGACTCCGGGAGAGACTGGAAGAATGAAACGTTTCGCACCATACAATCTGCAAGCACATCTTCACCACACGCATCCCAAGCAGCATTGAAGTTTGCCTCGGACATTCCAAGGTGTTGCACAAGCTATGGTTAGTCGCGTTCTTGATCCTAGTAGCGATGCCAGGAGCCCCTAGTAGCGTCCTTGCTACTAGTAGTAGGGCCAGGAGCCCCTAGTAGCGTCCTTGCTCCTAGTAGCGATGCCCTTTGCTACTACGTCGTAGCTTCTTGTCACTATATAAATGTTTGTTTCTTGTTTAAAGGCCGCTAAGCCAGCTACAGAGGAATAGCTAGTCAACAAACAGGTTCACTGACTCACTATGTAGATGATTCCCGAGCTCCTACGCTGCCAAGGAACCACCCAAGCCTGCCGAGGCATGCGGGATCAAAAAGGTGGCCGGTCAAACCATCCTCTCACTCAAAAGTCCTTTTCACCAAAAGTCATGCAAAAAAAAACTAGAGAACAAAATGCAAAAGAACACACATGAAAAGAGCACCAAACAACAGAACATTGAAACGAAACACAAACTCGCCAGTCTTTTTCAACATTTAGACGACCAAACAGGTGCGGCGTCCAGCCACCGAAGGAGTTTGCCGAGCCTGGCCATCTCCTTGACAGTTTTGCAGCAAGGTCGCCACAGATCGGGCACCTGGCCGTCAGGCCGTTTGCTCAAGATCCTTCAGGAATCACAAACCCAAAACAAACTACCAACCCAGTGTGATAAACTAAACTCCAGATGTGACTCATGATTTGAAGAGTCGAGTAGTCGAGTATGTTCGAGTTCTAGAAGTAGGTCAAAGCCAGTTCATTGTTCCGCTGGAACGCTCTGGAAACAAACTCTTGTCTCAATTGAACCATTCTCAAGGGTGGACGCGCTCAAGTCTCAAGTGTTTTGAAAAGACGTTGCCTCATGTTGTTTCTAATTTTCAATCACTTCTTTCTATTGGCTAAGATCCATTGTTTTAGATTGTTCGAATCCTTTAGACATGTTTGGACCTTTCTGACAGCTCCTTTCTTTGCTCCTTGCCCTTTCTGTTTCTATTTATATATTTCCTTTTCCTTCTTGTGTCAGAACCTTTCGCTTCGCCTTTCGCACCTGCAAGCCGGACCAGAAACTTCACTGCCAGCGGCGGCCCCGCAGACCGCCCTTCACCGGGCTGCGTGCGCTGGAGCAAGTGCCGCATCAGCAAAGAGAAATGCACATACCTCAAGACGTGCATCGAAGAACACATGCGTGACCACAGAAACAAATCGGGGTGTCTCCGAGAGGGTATCATTCGTACCACGCATACATTTATACAAAAAACATCAATTTTAACAAACCAACAAAAGAACAAAAGGAAAGCCAGGAGTTTGGATGTGGATTCTGACTTGGCCGAGCATTCTTTCGGAGAGTTTTTTTGCCGCTCTTTGCCCTTTTATTCTGGGAAGCACCTGAAAACCACTCTCAACAAGGTGCGCCAAAGGCATACCCTCCACCGCCGTTGGACAGGCAGGCTTCGAGCGCACAAAGAACACTTGCCTCAGCCAACTGTAAGATTTAAAACAAGATAGTCAGCCAGACCATGAGAAGTTGATTAAGAAAAAAAGTAAGAGTGGAAGCAAGCTCAGGTCTCAATAAAATAACACGGAACAAAAGGAAAATAGATCTCAACGGTTCAAACAAAAACAAGAGAAACCTGTATTGAAATGCTCAGTATCGCCTGTAGAGATTAAATGTTGAGGCAACTCCACAAAGGACGCTACTAGTAACAAGGGCATCACTAGTAGCTAGAAGCTACTACGGGCTCCTGGCCTTACTACTAGGAGCAAGGACGCTACTAGGGGCTCCTTGCATCGCTACTAGTAGCTAGAAGCTACGAATGTAGCTCCTCTTCGGAATCACTGGACTCATCTCCCAGCAGCACAAGGAAGATCAAAAGCGTGCACGGCAAGGGCGGTGGCACGGGGTTCGATGCCAGGACAAAGCTTCGAAAGCCTGGTCTCAAGCCAAGCTTCACAAAGTGCAAAGTGATGAAAAACAGCTTAGGAAGTCAGGAATGAGCCATTAATAGGTTGGAGGCCATCGCTACTAGGTTGGAGGCCATCCGTAGTATGTTGGATGAACAGAAGCTCAAGGATTGAGCCCCTAGTAGCGTCCGTGCTCCTAGTAGTAAGGCCAGGAGCCCCTAGTAGCTTCTTGTTCGCAATATCCAGAAGCAAATGTTGAGACATTCTGGACATGTTGTCCGGGCGCACACACCTTAGGCAGGAAGACGACGAAACCGACGGTCTGCCTGCACCGAAATCCAGCAGCTGCCGCCAGTGAGATGCTTGCAAAGGCAATAGCGCTTCAACAACTTCCTGCCATCTTCCTTTGAGATAGACCTCGTACATCCTCATGTGCTGAACTTGAGATGGTCCAACCACAAACAGGCCAACAAATTAGAGTCCGTTCTGCTCAATTCTCAAAATTCATCAAACCTCTGATGTCCTGCACACTCAACCAGCTGACTTCCCCTCAAACCTTGTTCAGGAACATAAAATGTTCCAGGTCGGGGAGATATTGAGGGCAAATATTGAAAGAGTTTCACTGATCTTTGACGAGCTTCTGACGAACTGCCTTCTGCCAGAAGGAAGATGCACTCTCCCCTGTTGCCAACACAAGTGTCCCATCACTCCCACCCCCCAGCTTTCGGTGCATGTCATATTCACAGCCCTTACTAGTAGCAGTGCTCACGAAAGACAACCATCGAAACCAAACCTGATGAGGTCTCCGTTCGAACGCTCAGACTCAGTGGCATCGCTCCGTCTCGGCTCCTTCTTGGGTGGCATCGCCGCCGCTGTGCGCCTCTGATGGCCCCACCTCGCATGGGAACATCATGGAGGAAGACAGGGCCGAAGAGGACACCCAACTACTTCTCATGTGCCTCTCAGGAAGACATTGAAATAACTATTGACATACGTGACTTAGCAACACCCTTCCATTTCTGATAGATATACGGACATGGCGCAGAACATTTAGGCCTTGGTTCTGGCACCACTTAGTTGTTTCGACACCTCACGGCTGAAACAAAGCCTAGGCCACCTGTGAGAGGTGGCATCTTGTAGCCCCAGTCCGTCATAATATGGTTTCATGTTCGATGAAATTGAAAGCTCAGACTGCCAAGTCCGGAGCAAAAAACTGGTCCAGCCTTGCTGCTGGTTGCAGGCTCAGGTTCTTTTGGCTCCTGAAGGCGACCCTACGCTGAGAATAGAAGACACAAAATGAGCACCGGCCAATCACAAACAGACATTCAGATTACTGTGTCCTTGTTTCTTCTGACCTTTAGACCCTTTGTTACTAGTAACAGGTGCCACGCTAGTAGTAACAGGTGCCTGACTACTAGTAACAAGAAGCTAGTAGTAACAAGTGCCTCACTAGTAGTAACAAGAAGCCAAACATTCCTTTCTGACCTTTAGACCCTTTGTTACTAGTAGCGTCCTTGCTCCTAGTAGCGATGCCAGGAGCCCCTAGTAGCGTCCTTGTTACTACTAGTAAGGCACTTGTTACTAGAAGCGATGCACTTGTTCCTGGTACAGACCTTAATAAGAACCAAATGAATAGCGTGAGCTATCCTGCGTCCAGTTCCTAGTAGCGTACTGGTAAGGTACTAGCTACCTCTCCCTTACTCAATCAAGTAAGCGGCTGCCGCTTAAGTAGGGAGGGGGGAGCGAGCTAAAAGAACAAAAGGAACAAAAAAACGGATATATACAATTCAACAAGATTATATATCACTTTCAGGGGGGCGGCCTATCACTTTTTCAGGCCCCACACTTTCATCATAGCTGAAGATATCGAACAACTGCGTCGACATGGTTATTGCTGTTGAGGGGGTTGGCCCTTACAGCTTGTTACTTCTCCTTTTTTGCCTTTTCGGGGCAACCAAATACAGGAGCACGCACTACTCTGCGCTCTTTCTTTCAGATGCTGAGGTCTCGGGTGCCTTCCAAACGACACCAACTGCCGGTGCCTCTGTGCTTCGAGGGCTTCGAGGGCTTCTGAGGCTCGGTGTAGGACTGGTTGTCCTCACAGCTGACCATTCAATCCTTGTTACTACTAGCTTCTTGCTCCTAGTAGGAAGGCCAGACCCTAGTAGCGTCCGATCGCTCCTAGTAGCGATGCCCTTGTTACTAGTAGCTTCTTGAATTTACAGGTGTTTCAAGTCACAGGCTTCTTTCATTGTCTGTTCTTAGTGAATGTCCTCGGAACCTTCGGAGTCTGTCCCACGGTAACTTCCGGCCTTGGCCAAAATAGAAGCCGCAGCATAAAACGGCCACGACATGCAACGGCAAACCGCTTGGGCTAGGTGGCAAAGCATGGCAAAGCTAGCTGCTCGTATCTAAGCATCCTTAGGTCCTTCCTTCTGCCGAGCTGCTGCGGGGGTGGGCTGATGACCACAGGTGGTGGCAATGCACCGAGCTGCAAAGGCACATGCCGCATGCCATGGGAGCGGAGCGCCAAAGCGATCACACATCTCAGGGTGCTCAGGGTGCTCACGTTGGTGTATCCAGTATTCACTCACTTGGACGGAACAAAGTAGCGACGGCCTCCAACCTAAGAGCGATGGCCTCCAACCTAGGTTCAGGTTAGCCATTGTTTCCATCTGATTGGTTCTGATTGAATAGATTTACGAAACATCCTGTCGCGCCAGCCCGGTTGTCACGACACAGCACACATTGGCACATGATCGTGCCACATGCTGACAACACACGTTGCCCAAACCACTGTTGTCATGTTGTCAACATGTGCCTACTCCGATGATGGTAATTGGTTGGGTTTGGTTGGCATACCAAGCTTTGGTGAACCTTGGGCGACAAACTGCAAAGTCCGCGCGACCAACTCCAAAGGCTGCCCCACCGGTGGCTCGTGCCCCCAAAAAGCCGAAAGCAGTCCGAGACCTTCGTTCCACAGCCCTGTCTTAACTCATCCTGTCTCATATGTCTCGAATTCTGTCTAAGCACATCGGGCAGCACGTCTCCCTTTTCTCCGCCTTCGCTTCGCAGCCTCTGTGAGCTTGGTCCACCGAGCCGCCTCTGTGAGCTTGTCGCAGACTTCGAGCGCCATCTGTCGTGCCAAAGCGCACCATCTGTCGTCCCAAAAGTTCCGTGTCAAAAGCCGGTCAAATGTCCACCAAAACGTAGCACTCAAAGGGGTGATCCACAATCTCAGGATGAGCTTCTTCTTGTTCCTTGGGTGGAGATAGTCTCACCACGTCTCACCACTAACTCCCAAACATGCATCCACTAATGTTCCTTGGGTGACACTATCTCAACTTATCTGTGCTCAACTCTTCCTCTCCATGCAGCCCAAGTGCTCGTTTTTGAATGCCCTGCTCACTAGCCACCGTGGTAGGAGTTAAAATCTTCATTTGGTGCATGGTGATCGCCTGCAGATTAACGCCTTCAAATGCGAACGTCATGATTCAGCTGTCGCCCTGGGGAACAAACTCCCAAGGGTCGGGCCTTTTGGGGGGTTGATCTGATTCTGCAGCAGCCTATGCCGATCAGCTGGGTGCCTCCCGCCTTGATCTCTGTACCTTGTGGATGCTTTTGAAGATCAAATTTCCTTAGGTCAACAGCAATGGAATACCAAACACCCTACCATGAAGTGGAGCTTCGGGCAGGCTCTGACGGCTCACCTAGCTCACGGCTCTGGCGCCTCTTCTATCTTCTAGCCGCTTCTTTTGGGGGGAGGCAGTGGGAGGCCAGATGGGCTCCATATCCACTGTGGCTGGTATGTAGTAGAAGCCAAAAACCAAAAATTGAATCTTCTGCTCTCTGTAACTGAGTCGTGCCAAATGTGCCAGGTCTCTCACCATAACCTCGTGCAGTTGCTCGAAGGTTTGCTTCGTCCAAATCGACCTCCACACGCCGACAGATTATAAACTCGGTGCTGAAGTTGAAGAGAAACCTTGATGGGTCGCAGCTCGCTCTGCGTTCGGCCATCAAGCCCTTCCCAATCAAGTTGTAGTTGTTAAATCATATGCAAATGATAAAAACTATATATAAAATTGTAATTATGATTAATAACTTTGGTTAAAATGATCATCTTATGGTTTTTCCCGTTGCACCAATCCTGGAGAGGCGGCGTCTTTCACTCACGAGGAGACGGATGAGTTTTAGGCCACAGGGTGGAATGTGGGGTGGACGTGCCTATGCCTTGATTTCGGCGTTTGCTCCGCCCATGTACCGGTTCAAGTCGGCTCATATTTGAGGAACAATCTTCTACCTCTGTGGGCTCTTTTTAGCCCTTGATGGCCCTTGATGCTTCTCGCAGTTGTCAACGCAATTGCAACGCCTTAAGCCTGCGACAAGAGACTAGGTGCGCTATGAGTAAGAGTTGCCACCCAAAGCTCTCTTTTCGGTCTTTTCAGGGTGTTGCATTGTGTTCTTCCGGCTCATGCGGTTGTACATTCGAAAGACTGCAAGTGACATAATTCTGTCGTGGGAAACAATGACCAAGTTCTGAACCTGAGCAAAGTTCAAACATGTTCAAACCAAGTGATCCACCTGAATTCATTTTGGGGCCTCTGGCTGGGCAACATCTTTTGAGATTTTTTGTGCAGGATGTAGTGAAGACCAAGTAGTAGTCTCAGTAGTGAGGTGCAAGGCAGCACACAATTGAGAAAGTGCTCTTATCAAAATAGGTTGGAGGCCATTGATATTAGGTTGGAGGCCATCCAGGCCTGCAGGCTTATAGCTTTCTTCCTGGATACGTAGTGGGTAGACGGGTAGACATGGCACCAAAGAAAATCCGTTCAAAAAACACTCGTAGTGGGCGGTCGCGGCTAGGTCATATCATAGCCGTGGCGGCCAACGCGTCTCTAATTACAGTATAACTCTCTATGATCTAACTTGCTACTAGTAGCTTCTTGTTACTACTAGTAAGGCACTTGTTACTAGAAGCGATGCACTTGTTACTATGCTCTTTTCATGCGAGTCACTCGTCAAGGAGATGATAAAGAAGGTCGGTTAGGTCATGTCCAGTTGCCTGAATGTCGACTGATGTGACCATGCTCACTGTGTCCAGGTCTGTCAAATACGAGAAAAAACATACCTGATCAGCACGGAAGCAAGGTGCGGAAGACATGCGCTTGTATTTTTTGGAAAACCTTGCCCTGCCAATTCGCCAAAGCTACGCAGCACTGCTCAAAGGCTTGTGACAACGTTTTGCCCCAAGAGTGTAGGATCACATCTGCGGTGTGATCCTACATGGAGCAGGAGTCAGTCATTAAACCGCAGTAAGCACTGCTCATTTCTTCACTCTTTTGCTTGAACCAGGTACGGTTGGATGCAGTTTCCTTCAAAGTCCATGTCGTTTTGGATGCAGTTGGAGAGGTATGGAGGCCGCATGGAGGCCAACGGCGCAGACAAGCTTCCAAGTACTCATAGAGGCGAAGCTCTTCCGTCGAAGGGATGGCTACTGCCATCACAGGTTGCTCAATGTGAGTCTCGTCTACGACTTCTGTGACCACAACCTTTCCGGCCTGAAGAAATGCCACATGTTACATGCATGTTACATGCATGTTGGACGTGCACAAGTCTTTCATGCCAATTTCAGTGGGCACAATGGCAATAATGATGGAAATAGGAAACATTGCACATGTGTGGACAGTAACTAATAATATCAAGGGCATTACTACTAGTAGCAAGAAGCTACTAGTAACAAGGGCATTACTACTGGGTCAACTAGTTAAACACGTGGCAGCGGACTGCCTTCTCTCCCTCGGCTGCATCAGGCGCTTTGCGGCGACGGCGATGGCGAGCAGGCAAGGAGTGCAGCACCAAACCCTCCACCTTCGACAGCTCAGCACCGGAAGGAATGGAATCGGAATCGTCACCTACTGGCTGTCACACAATCTTACACACACTGCAAGGCTACGTGGCGCTTGACCCCTTAGCATCATCATTGAAATCTAGATAGAATAGAGAGAATAGAATAGAATAGATTAGATTAGATTAGATTTAGTAGATATCATTGGATCACATAAGGTATCGCTTTATAACTACCTTCTTTGAATGTTCCAGGAAAACCTTAGCCCTAAAGTTTTCCTATTGCA
>CAXAMN010000670.1:356683-372676 GCA_963970005.1 Durusdinium trenchii
AAGTTAAAGCCACCATGTATAAAGCCACCACACATCATCTTCAAAGAAGATAGGTGGGTACATAGATACATTCATAGATACATAATTATAGACTATAGATAGCATGTGTATATTATATGATAATTATATGATTATGTATTAATGCTTTTATAACTACATTGTCATGAAAGTGTTTCAAGGCTTGAGCTGGACCTCTACAGTGCTGACCGCTTCTTTAACTTCTTCAAGCGGAAGGAGGTCGTAAAACCTCGCAAGAAAGCGTTCCAAAACTAAAGACCTACGAACAAAAAAAGGCGGTGGGGAAGAAGCACCGGCCATTCATAAGATTGAAATGAATTAAACAAATCCAGCGCCTCATGATCTTTTGTGCCTCCTCTTGGGCCACTGCCACATCTTCTGGTGCCCCACACAGAGTCAGCCTTCACAGCATTCACTTGTCCAGGTTTGTTGCCTACTCCAGATGGAATTAGGAAAGGAGTTACCCTGTGGCAGGAAATCTGGCCAGAGCTGGGAACCAAGTTCAGGACGTCCATTGAAGGAGCACCCCGAATCCATGTCGAACATGACCAAGTCAAGTTGGTTATCTCGAACGCAATTCGCGCAAACCCCCAGTGCCTGGCCGAGGCCGTGGTGGCTTCTGGGCAATGCAACTCTGCACGCAACTGGTGGAGTTCTGCAAAGTGTTCCAAGTCCTCTGACAGGTTTCCGCGCTTGCCAGGCGATAGATCCTTGGAGTCAAGAGGCAATAGCAAACAAAACCAAAAGGAGCCCGGTTTTGGACGTCTACAAGTCTACAGTCCACCACCCAGAAACCTGGCAACCTCCTGCCTCCGAGTTGGCTTCGGGCTTCTACGGGCCTGTGGCAAGAGATAGTGTGACCCTAATGGCCTGATGCCAGGAGCCCCTGTCCTTGCTCCTAATGGCTTCATTTTGTTCCCTTTGTGCTTTCCTTTCCTCCAAGGTCATGCTAATGCACGCCGCTTGTCCCTTGATGTTCGTGACACGTCAACTTCAGGCCAGCCGAGGCCAGCGGCGGTAAAACCAAAGCTAGGGTGATTGGTTGCATAAGTGCGTCCCTGCATGTTCCTGGTGCAAAGAATCAACGATGCTTAACCGCAACAGCCAGCTTGATATGATCTATGATATCGATGCCCTGTGTACGCACAGGGCTAGTGCAGCTAGAGACAGCTTTTGCTATAGGCACCTTTGCGTAAAGGAAACTTGCCTACACTTTTATCACTTTCATATTCAATTAGGGGCACCTTCTACTAGGGGCAACTTTGGGCAATCAGGGGGGGTTGAACCGGGGACCGAAGGGTTCTAGTGAAATGTTACTGTGGTTGGCCTTGGGCCTCCCCAGGCTTGCTGAAGCAGAGTAAACTCATAGCGCTAGCTTTCATGATTTCAACAAGCGGGTCCTTTCATTCTTTTAATTTTCGGATATGTCATTCTGTACTTGTTGGGGAGGCGGTTGTTGTGGCTCTAGATCTGTGATGATGCGTCTGTGCACACAATCCTTGAGGAATCTATATAATGTGTGTATTCGCTGCGCGTGGCACAATTTAAGCTTCAGACTGAGTGATATTGAACATTGGAATGTCAATTTGATAAAGGCGGTTGTGCCACATGTTTGGAGGCTTTGAGCTTAAGGTGTTTACTTGTTTACCACGCTGTCACAACAGTGGTCAGATTCTTCAGATCTGCTGTGGGCAATAAGCAACTGGTGAGTCTCAAATGGGGAATTGGCTTCCAACTGGGTCCTTGGAGGAGTGGAGACTCGCATGTGGTTTTTCAGTTTGTCCTTGTTTAATTCCTACGTTGCCAATTGAAACTAACCCCTTTTTCCAGGTTTCCATCAGCACCGGCCATTGAGCTGTGGAAAGGTGCTTTACAATTTTTAGTGGAGCTCGAGCTGGGCTGGCAGTTGAACAACATAAATTACTTCCCACTTGCACGTGAATGCAGCCTGAAGCCCAAGAAGCTGCCCTCAGCAGGCACGTCCAACGAATTTAGACACTTCAGCACTGATGATGCGCATGAGTAGTGGCCAAATGTAAGATGAAAAGCTGCTGGAAGCGTGGCGAGCGCTTCCCCCGAAGTGGAAATCAAACGTGGAATGCACGCCCAAACTTCAATGTGGCATGGAGCTGGCATCCGCGCAAGCGACTCAAGCGACTCAAGACACAAACCCCACCAAAAGCCAGTTGAAAGCCAACAAACACAGAAGCAAGGATGCTATTAGGTGGAGGCCATCGCTACTAGGAGCAAGAAGCTACTAGTAGCAAAGTGTCTTCATGCTGCTGGCGCCACAGGGCAAAATAAAGAACGCGACATGCAAAGTCCACGATGCCGCAGAGGTCAAGGAATGTTCAAAAGCTGCAGAGCCACTAAAATTCACAGAAGCTACAAGCCAAAGGAACCCACTCAAACAACTGCCAAACAAAAGAACACCCTCAAATCCACAATCCGTACAAAGACCCTGCGAAAAGGTGTTTGCAAGTGGCCAAGCCACCATGCATCCTCTTCAGAATCCATTTCTTCTCCATCTACATTTCACTATATTTCACTCATGTTCTGCTCTGGCGCCGAGCCACCCGGAGCTTGGTGGCAGGGCAAAGGCGAAGGTTCATCACACTGCCATGCTCTAGGACTTCAGCCTTCCAATCACAGCAGTGTTCATGAAGTCATGGTTGTTCTATTCTTAGGACCCTTCCTTAGACCGGTCATTCCTTCTTTCGTGCATGGAAACTACATCTGGTGCACCTGAATCTGGTCGGAGTTAGCTGTCAAAAACAGCCGGAAATGCTAAGCAATGTGAGGGCCTCCGGTGGCTCTATCTCCACAACTTCTGGAAACTCATCTGCCTCGTTGCAGGGGCACTCACCTGCAACATCTGCAGTGCGGCAAACCAGGGCAAATTGTGTGTGCGCGCGGAACATCACTCAAATAGAGAACACACCTTGGGAATCCCTTTCGATGGTCGCACGCCGCAACTCCTACGCCAACTGAGCATGTCAACAGAGCTTGAATCATTCAATGTCTTGGTAGGTGCTAACATATACAACAGGCTGGATGACACTGTGCTGTTATCGTCCCAACACCATGCAGGTCCTCCGCTTCGACAACAAGCAATTCAGCTCCATCCGCAAAGTTCGAGCCAAAGGCCTCTTCCAAGCTATCTGGGTCCAAGGCCAACCTGTACATCAACACTCGAATCACCATCAGAATGTTCAGTGGCGCTCGAACATGAACAATCAGAGTGCTCACGGCACGAAAGTAACAAAAAGCTACTGGGAACAAGGACGCTACCAGGGGCTCGTGGCCTTACTACTAGGAGCAAGAAGCTAGTAGGAACAAAAAAGGGCATCGCTACTAGGGAATTGGCAGACTGACAGACCGCTCCAAGTGGCAAAGGCGTCCCGGCAATTTCGATGATCAAAACTCCAGGGCGAAGTCTTTGGTCTTGGCCCGGCGTCTTCTCCACAGCTTCCACCAAGTAGCCTCGAATGCACAAAAATGCTTAAAGATGAAGAACAGAAGCACTTGCTGTCGGATCCAAGTGTTGAGCTGGAGTCTTCCAGCGTAGTTTCAAGCCAACTCTTTGAGAGAGGCACTTGTGCTTACTCACTGATGTCATTCTTGCGGGGCTTTGCACCACCTGATTCTTGCCCCAAACCAAGTCACCCAGTTCTGTGGCTTCCATTTGAAGGCCAGCTCCATCGTTTCCCACATGCAGTGAGCAACGTTGCAATGATCGCCAAGGCCTCTCCCCTGGTTTCACCAAGTGAGAAGAGAGAGAGAGAACAAAATGTGAAGGAGAGGCAACTTTCCATCTACATCCCTAAAAACTCCCTCGAACTAATATGTGCATGCGCATGCCTCATTGATGCTTTAAAGATTGTCCAACCCACTGTACCTCTAAGTACTGAATCTGATCATCTGATCAGGTCAAACCTGAGCCTCCTGCTATTGGGGTACACGCTGTCGAGCCACTCCGGCACCACAACTTCTGAACCCGCCATGGCAACTAGGGTTGCACGGATTCATCTGCCTCTCTACATCTGCACATCATGCATCTCTCTTCTGCGAGCATGGACAAAGGAGGATCCTTTAGCCGCACTTGGCCGTTGCAGTTGCACACCCTCCAGGACCATTGCAACATGAAACCTTGAGGACCGAGGAGCCTTGGCTGTGAGTCTTTCAGAACAAGGCACCAAATGCTGGGCATGAAGGAAGTCATTCAGTGCCTATGCAAAAAGCACCCCACCCAAAAAGGGGTCATTCAGTCTGGCCCTTCTTGGCCCATGGAGCTATCAAGACCTGCATGGCCATGATTTGGGCATCGCATGGCTGCGTGACGCTGCACCAGACCACTGAACCACGACACGTGCCCTCGTCGGCCTTGAGACGCCGGAGCCAGTGTCTGTCGACCTCGGCGAGGGAAGTAAGTGTGCTCCGAGGTCTCAGGAAGTTTCATGAAAAGAGCTGAAGCTACTAGTAACAAGAAGCTACTAGGAACAAGTGCATCGCTACTAGGAACAAGTGCCTTACTAGTAGTAACAAGAAGCTATTAGTAACAAGAAGCTACTAGGGGCTCCTGGCATCGCTACTAGGGGCTCCTGGCCTTACTACTAGGAGCAAGAAGCTACTAGGTGGAGGCCATCGCTATTAGGTTGGAGGCCACTACTACTAGTAACAAAAAGCTATTACTAGTAATAGCAATGCAACACACAGTGTAACACACAGGCATATGTCGCGCAGCGGCCTTTTCACCTGTTTTCGCCCCATGATGGGACTGATTCATGTCGACTGTGTCAGACATGGGAAGGATGCAAAGCTACGGGTACAGATAGGCGAGACAACGGGCTCATTGAGTCTCCTTTGCCGGTATTGGTGACGTTGATCCAAGTAAAGCTGGCAGGAATAGAAGTGCAGGGTCGGCATAGTAACGTCATGAGTAGGAAGGGAGAAGGCCCTATGGTCTAGAGGGGCAGCGTCTGGCAGCTTTACAAATGATCATATAAAGCGATCATGGGGGGCAAGGTGTTGCAAGTTTAAAACCTGGAAATATAGTAATTCAAGTGATCCCCACCATCGAGGCAATTTGAATACTGATATTTCTGAGTGAAAGTGATTTGTGGCCAAATCATGTGATCTAGCAATCTCTTGTCAATTTGGCTTCCTACTTTCAGAAGACTGGGTCAGTGTAGCTCCAAGGGAAATCCTCTATTGCGCGCCTTCGCTCATGCATGAACCTATAGACACAGGGCGGTCGGCTTGAAGTCGTGCTGCTGATTGACCCCGGAGCAATGGGGGAACAGTGCGAGGTGTGACAGAGACCCGCAAGTAAACTGTGGAAACGTGGATGTGCAAACGAAACAAGCCAAAACTCGAGACACAAGCAAACTCCCCTTACTACTAGGAGCAAGAAGCTACTAGGGGCTCCTGGCATCGCTACTAGGAGCGATCGGACGCTACTAGGGGCTCCTGGCCTTACTACTAGGAACAAGAAGCTACTAATTAGTAATGCGAAGACACTAGTGGTACACGAAGTCCACAAAGTGGGTGCGAGAACAGCGAAAGCAAGAACCGCGATCGCCCTCGACAAACAGCAAGCGCGCGAACGCGCGACGGACCGAGCCAGCTTTTGGCAGCATGAGCCCACCCTGCGGTGGGGGTCAGGTAAAACATGTCTCAAACACAGTGCACAGCGTGCACTTCACACCGGTGGTGCTTTGCCACAGGGACTCATGAGGCGTGAGCGTCAGCCCACAAGCCAGCATGGTCGGCAAGCCAAGCCTGGAGTTCGTCTCTCAGGCAACCACCCATTTCAAAATTCAACCTATCCAGCGGCCCGTGGGGATCTGCGCAGTAGGCGCAGTATCGGAGCCTCATGCGGTTTCGGTCGACCACAGCTTCAGCGCAATGGCACGTGTCGAAGTGCCAGCACTCTCCATGGCGGGACGCCATCACTGGTACCCGGTCGGGGCACACTTCCATGTGGTCATCGATCTTGTTCATCATCTTCCGCAGGAGACGAGCGCCATCGCCCAGCAGCTGGTAGAGCTGGTTGCGCTCCTCCATTCCAAGCTCCATCCCCTTCTGTGCCTCCGTGGCGGCTGCTCGAAACTGAGCACTCCGATCCTGCTCAGCCTTGAGGAGCTCGCGGAGACGCGAAGGCACAATCGCTTCATCCTTCTGGGTCTCGGCGTGGGCAACCACCACAGGCTTTGCCGCCGGTGCAGTCTTGGTCAATCGACCAATCCAAAAAAACATCAGCAGGACCAGGCAAAGGAGTCCTGCCATCACATACAAAAACCAATCAGGCTCAGGGGTGTTCTCATCGGCAGGCGAGCAGGTGTTTTCTGCTCGGGCATGTTGCAGCAGCAGGAGCCATAGTACCCCAACCATGACATTCGAAATGCGACCCTTCTTCACATTCTGCTGGCGGCCAGCGACATGGCTTGAGGCAAGGACATACACAAGAGCGGCTTCGTTGGAAACAAAGTTGACATACTCTGACATGCCACTCTCCGGGATCTCGTGGGGAAGCTCATGCACATGTTCATGTACTTCATGTTCTTCAGGGGTTGGCGCAACATGCATGCCATGCTTCTCTATGTTCTCAAAGCCGGAGGTCGTTTCAGCCAAGGCCTGGGATCTTTCAGCTTTTGACTTCTTCTTCATGGCCTTGTACTCGGGATCCCACGTCAGCTTGAGCCGCTGGTGACGCAAGCGGCTGCTCATCAAGGATCTTGCAGAATCCTTTGTGAGCCCATCGGCGGTTTGCCGATCAGAGGACATCCATTTCAGGGTGCCACCCAACTCAAGCAAGCGCTCCTTCATCACACGGATCTCCAAGCTGACCCGCTTATCCACCACTGAAGAGCTTGTAGCCTCGCGGTGGAAGCTGTCGTACAAAGCCTTCGCATCGGTGATCATCACCGGCTTCAAGGTGGAAGTCACACCAAGCAAGTCCTTGAGGGACATAGCAGGCTCCAGCAAATGATGCCAGTAGCGGCATGCGAAATCAACTGCATCGCTTGCCTGTCCACCAGATTGAGCCTCAGCCCCAAGGGACGAGCGAGCAATCCGCGGCGTGCGGAACGAGCGCCAGTCGATGATGTGGTACTCACCCTCCTCATCTGAATGCATCAGGTCCTCATTCACCAACATCATGATGTAGCCTCCTTGCGAGGAACCATCAGCTCGGGTGGAGAAACCAGCATCAAAGAAACAAAGTAGGCGCAGTTTGCTCAGTGGACCCAAATGGTTGTAGGTCAGGCCAATGTCCTTGTTGTCCTTGGCAAACTTGAGCAAGCGGTTGCACTCAGCCAGAGTGCTCACAGTGCCATGGTTTACATGTGCAGCCATCAAGGAGGTGCTGCACTGCAGGTGCGGTGAAGTCTGCACTGCCGGCCACTGTAATGAACCCAGTAGGCCACGCAACTGGGTGACCTCGCGCTCATGCAGGCTGTCGGTCGCTGAGCGCTTCTTGTCATAGTTGATGGGCTTCACCTTCTCCATGTACTTGGTTTGATGAAGCTTGCGGCCACCGCTGTTGGTCTTCTCCAACTCACAGCCACAGTACTCCAGGACAGCTTGCTCTTCCTTCCATTCACGGAAGCTGAAGTTGTTCTTGAGCATCTCAACGACTGCCTGGTAACGAGGGCTGTGTGGACATCCAGTTCCAAGAAGATCATCTACGTGCATGATGATCATTCCAACCATGCGGTGCTCACCGAAGCTATTCACCATTTCATGCACTGGGTCACTGGCGTCATAGTTGGGGTCATCCAGCTCATAGACCAGGAAGGCGCAAGGATCCAATGCATGCTCAACGGCCTCGAGATACCAGCCACGGGGTGCATCGATCTGGCCATAACATGGCTTCAACAGCAGCATACGGGTGTCCTCGTCGGCTCCAAGCAAAGCCAGTGCTTCAGACGGAAGCTTGACCCACAGTTTGCGATCCTGGCTGCGACCCTGGAGGAAGGCCGTGCTGACGTCGGCAGTCCACATGTTCCAGTTCATCGTCGCCGAAAGAGACAGCAGCATGGACCTGGAGAGTCGTGTAGTTGTTGGAGATGAGGTCTCAATGCTACCTGCCAAGGCGTCAGGATCAGCAAAGCCACGCACGATGAGCCGGGCCTTAGCCCTGGGTGAACCGTCAGGGTTCTTGGACCACTTCAGGAGGATGCGGCTCGTCAGAGTGCGTGCTGGGTCCGCTTCACGAACTGATTCAAAGACCCATACGTGGTGGTCGAAGAAGCTCTTGAGCTCTTTTACCTTAGCTTCTTTGAACATGGCACGCTCATGGGGGCCAAGCAGTCGCTCATTGACACCACCCTTCTCCTTCTTGAACTTCTTTTGTCGTGCCAGCTTTTGATCTTTTCCTTGTTGCTTGGCACTCACATGGTGGTGATGAGGTCCAGCGTACATGGCAAGCTCCTTTCTGGTGTCGCCGTTCAGCTGACAGATGGTGGCCCCTGTCCAGGTGCCATTGACCATAGGCGGTGGTGAGTGTTCAAGACCATCATCAGTGAACAGGCGGCTTTTCCCTCCAGGCTGGTGAATGAGAGTCACCCGGATGGGATCGAGCTTCGTTGCATCAACTGGACAATCTTTGGGAAGTTGACTCAGTGGAAGTCGGCCTCTTCGGGGAACACGATGGTGTCGAATGAGGCATCCAGCTCGGATCTCCCAGTAATCGGTCTCCTTGTCAGAGAGCTGCAGGAACCCGTGTTCGTCCATCCTCCACCCCGTAGGCAACATCTTCGTGTCCAGGTCATCGAGGTAGAAGGCTTGTCCTGCAAGATCATCTGTTGCTGGTGGTGTCGGTGCTGAACTGCTGTGCTCTGCATTGTATGGTGCAATTGCTGCATGTGCAGGTCGTGTTCGCCAGGGTGCAAAGCTTAGTGTTTCCTGCCGATTGAGGCGTGTTCGCCTTTGTGCAAATGTTTCTGCCTCATGTTGTGGTTCATAAAGTGCGGCTGTTGCCGGATCAAGCTGGGGTCGTGATGCATGAGGTGTTGGCTGAGCGGATTGAGCCGGTGGCTCTTCGCTTGGCTCAGAAACTGAGTCCAGCTCACTGGGAACTCGTGGCAACATCTCAGGATCTGTCGCGGTAGTGCCAGGGTTGTTTGTATCTGCAGCTGCCGCGGTGCTTGTTGCTGTGTTCTGTTCTGCTTGTGCTATATTCTGTTCTGCTTGTACTGCCTGTTGTTCTGCCATTTGCTCTGCCAGTTGTGCTACTGCTGAGTTCGCTGGTGATGTAGGTGTGTACTCCCCTGCTGCTACCTGTGGCGGTGCTTCGGGTGCATCTGGACGTGGTGCATCAGGTAGTAGCAGTCGTGGTCTCTGTCGGGGAGGTGCCATCTCGTGTTCAGAGTCTTCCATCACATCACCATCAGGATCATCATGTTGATCGTCAGATTCGATCTCAGCCAGTGTCCTCTTGTTGAGGCGGTGGAGGTCATAGTAGCGAGTGACCCCACGTGAACGAAGCTGCTGAACCGTGGACAGGGCTTGTTGAGCATCATCCAAGGCATGGCCAATGCTTTTGATGTCTGCACGCACATGGTGAGGCGCACATCGAATGAGCTGTGTCTTGTAGGCCAGCCAATACACGTGGACACGCTGTTGACCTTCAGAATCAGCCTTGTGCTCTTTCATCACAACCTGAGCGGGTCCAAGCCAACGAATCTTCACAAGATCAGGTTGTCGAGCATCTCGCCAAAACCAAACCTTCTGGCCCAGGCTGTACTCAGCGTTCAGGCCACGGTACTTTGCTCCAAGCGCCCTGCGAAGACGGCGGTCAGCATCTGCCTCGATCATGGCCTTTTGAGCTGTAGAGCGACGGGCCAGGTTGATCTCAAAGTCCTCGTGGCCACCAAACTGTGCAGGGTTCAAACGCTCTGTCAGCAGGCTGCCTGACAGTTGAGGCTGATAGCCCAAGACCCACTGGCTAGGTGAGAAGCCAGACACAGAGGTGACTGCATTCAACTGAGGAACCACATAGACCAGGGCCTCTTTGATGCCAGCAGCATTGAAGTGCTTGTACTCGTCGCAGTAAACCTCGAGAGCCTTGCGAAGAACTGCATGGCGTCTCTCCACGATGGACAACCTTTCATGGGCCTCACCAGGGGCGACTTCATGGAAGATGTCGTGACCTGCTGTCCACTCTTCAAATTCACGACTGAGCCACCCTCGTCCTTCGTCGGTGATCAGGTGCTGTGGAGGTCCAAACATAGCAAGCCAGCCACGTTGAAAGGCTTTCACCAGTTCCTCAGACTGTTCGTTGTGCAGCAGCATGGCCACAGTGAAGCGAGTTGCAACATCAACCATGCTCACGATCGGGAACTTGGTCGAGCCCCGGCGTAGCCAAAAGACATCAGCCTGCACGGTCTGGTTGAAGGTCGCTGTTGTCGGCATCGCAGCAGGTGCAGCATCAGCAGGCTTCTTGTACTTGGCGCAGGCGACACAAACATAGGTTCTCGCTGCTTCAAGGACCTGATCACTGGCACCACGAGCGGCAAGTAGCTCTTCAAGCTCTTTGGGTGCAGGATGACCAAGGTTACGATGCAGTTTCTGAACGGTTCGAATTGCATCCTGCTTCACCGAGGTCCGCAACTTGAGAAGGTTGCCAGCGACCAACTTCTGCTCGGATGTGGTGTAGCCTGCTTCCCATTGCTGAGGAGGTTCGTCCAGTGAGATGGCCGCTGCGAGAGTGCTTGCTAGTCCAGGTTGGTAGTTCTCCATGTACTTTGTGCGGGGACCCATGCCTGGCATGTGACCTTCGAGGTTGCAGTGCTGATGATCACCTTGGCATTGGAGAGTCATGGCATTCTGTACGGCCTGCTTGGTCGTCAAGATGGAGGTGCTCTTCCGTGCAGGTCGCCAGACGTTGTCCGTATCCAGACACATGGAGCCGTAGCGACACTGGTCGAAGTCTGCACGTCGGCCAGGAAGATCTCGTAGAGCTCGTGTCTGCCAGGATAAGGCATGCTTGGGTTGCTCAATGTGAGCGTGCCGGCCACCGTGAACCTGTCGAAGGTACACTTTCTTGCTGAACACGAGATGCCGGTCATGATGGAACTGCCTGGCAGCACGAAGAGCTTCGAGTTGTGCTGGAGTGCGTCGACCAAGACTCTGCATGCGACTCCAGAGCTTGCATTCAGGTGCAAGAAAAATTTCGTCAGGGCATTCTTCATCAAGTAGATCCAAGAACTGCTGTTGGTGGGCCAAGCGACTGAAGTCCCAACCAGTCTCCAGCGAGAACTGCCGCACAGTCATGCCCAAGGACTCGGCCACTTGAGACATTCGAGAAGCTCCACAGTAGACTTCCCAGACCACCCTCTTCGTCTCGGAGGGGTGCAACTGCTTGGTGACATAGGCAGAGAGGTCATTCACATGGGTGCGCAGTTGCACCGACATCGTCTTCAAGGTGTGGCCTTTGAGAATCTTCATGTCGTTCTCGAAGTCCGGAACCACCTCATCGAGCATGCTGAAGGCCATTTCTGCTTGCTGGAAGTCGTTCAGGGTCAAACCATCCTCTTGTGCCATGTTTGGCTCAGCAGTGCGAAGGCAGAACTCTGGATTGTCAGGGTCGTAGGTGACGTAGTCGTGCTCTGCAGTGAGTGAGAGGAGGTACTCACCCTGTCGGCCAATGATGGCCTCACACCACTCAGAAGAGCCAAAGCGAATACGCTTCGAGGCAAAGTCCATGGTCGTGCCGAGCGACTCGATGATGGGTCGGCCGCACAGCATGGGCGTGTTGCCCGGCAGCAAGAACAACTGCACCGTGCCGAACTTGCCGTCCAGGAAGACAGGCAAATGGGCACTCCACATTGACCAAGAGGCGGCATCACCACCAAACTGGAACCTTCGTTTGCCTCTCGTCATGGCAATCTTGTCGACCGGGAAATGGCACTCGTCTTGAAGATGCTGAAGGTACCGCCGGAACGGACCGTAACCGGCGAGGAAGGCACTGGCACCTGGGTCCAACATAGTGCAATCCGGTCTCTCATGGCCCAAGTGATCCTCGAAGATGATCATAGTGATCTCATTGTCTATGAGGCGTGCCATACCTTCAGTAGGAGCCGGTCGTTTCTGGCCAGTGGACTTGGATGCAGCTGAGCCTTGAGGACAGTTCGCGGCCCAATGGCCTTGTTGGCCACATCTCAAGCAGGTCATGTTGGCCTTTGCCCTGCCTTTTGGATCGCTCTTGCCACCGCTGGAAGGCGGGTAGCGAATGGTGTTGCTTTTGCCCTTTCCTTTGGTCTTTCCTCCTCCCTTGCCCTTGCCCTTTCGTGATGTTGGACTGGATGACGGAGAGCCGCTACCAGCTGCAAGGGTCTGGTTGTCGGTGAGCGCAACCACAGGGAGGTACCCACGAGCCATCTTGAGCTCGTTGAAGCGACGTCGGGCGTCAGTGTAGGAGGCGAATGCTGTGTCGAATTCTTCGGCCATCTGTTCAGGATCCAGTCCGGTCTCGGAGGAGTCAGGCCACGGTTCATCACCATAGTAGCCAGCATCGTAGTCGAAGTCATAGTTCTCCTCCTCATAGGCCTCTTCGGGGTAGTCATCATCTTCATAGTAACCAGCTTCATCACCCCAATCATCAGCATCCTCCCAGTCATCCTGAGCGGCAAACGCCTTGTTGGAGCCCCACTTCCCAAACTTCTTGTTGCGATCATGGTTCCATCCACCTCCTTTGTAGTCTTGGCCCATGATCAGGTAGAAAGCCTCAATGACGGAGGTCTTTTCCAGGGAAGGGGCTTTGAGCGTCACCAACTGGCGTTGCTCGCGAGTCAACGAAGCTCGCCTCAGCAGATGCCATCCTTGGACAGATTCTGGCAGGGTCACCTTGTGCTGGAGGAGTCGACGGTATGCCTCCTCGTGGTCATTGACGTAGGTCAGCAAGGTTTGACCCGGTGCCCTCTGCAGCAAGTTGAAGTAACCTTCGAAGTCGTTCGGGAGTTGAACCCTCTCGTCATAGGAGAAGTTCCCGTCGAGGACCTTGAGGACTTCCTCAAAAGCTCCGTCCTTCTCCAGGCGTTCCAAGGGCCAATCCTCGAACAGGCGCCAGACCACGCCCTTGAAGGAGGAGACAACATTGATCACGCTCTCGGCTGAGCGTTTGCTCAAGACCATCTTGCGATGGTAAAGCTGGATCCGCTGCCTCCATTCGCGATAGTCTGATGGCTGCCCGCTGAACAGAGGAATAAATGAGTCCCGGATGTCTGCAAACGTAGAATCCTCCTTGGCACTGGAGGATGTCGCCATAGAGCCAGTCGCGGGTGCCGATGTCTTTCTTTGATGCTGTTGCCGGTGCCGTTGACCAGACATCCAAAGGGAGCCAAAGTCCGGCCAGACCACTCCACCCCGCAGGGTCTCCAACAAAGAACTCAGCAAGCAGGAGTGTGAAGGTCTCGGCAAGGGGTTGGTGACAAAGGGCTTATCCCGGGCGATCTGCTCGGCGGTGCGAAGTGCGCAGCTGGAGCCTCCCTGGCGGGGAGGCTCCGCTACCAATGCGAAGACACTAGTGGTACACGAAGTCCACAAAGTGGGTGCGAGAACAGCGAAAGCAAGAACCGCGATCGCCCTCGACAAACAGCAAGCGCGCGCGAACGCGCGACGGACCGAGCCAGCTTTTGGCAGCATGAGCCCACCCTGCGGTGGGGGTCAGGTAAAACATGTCTCAAACACAGTGCACAGCGTGCACTTCACAAGTAACAAAAAGCAAACGCTGTTGCTAATGATTCACCAAGTCTTTGCGGCTCAGTCCTCGCCCTAAGGACTCAAAGCCGTTGCTTCCTTAGTTCAAGTGGGCACCCTCAAGAGGTTTACTATTCCTTTGCTTTCCTCGGTGCTTTCCTTTGCTTCTTTAGACCTTTACACCTGTCCTTTGCCTTTTCTATATATATATACTTCTCTCTCTATTCAACGCCTTTGAGCAAATTTGACAGTGGCATTGGCAATGAGTGCTTTCCGAAACCTTCGACTCATGAAAGACATACCGTTGGGCTACTGTGAGGCAGGCACAGTCTGTGTGATGGTCCCAGCAGCATCCATCAATGCTGTGTCTATCCACCCTTCTCGTTTATACTTACCAGAACGTAAGAGTTCTGGGTCTTGGCCTCTGCCTTCTCTGTAGTATCACCATCTAACAAACAGCCTTCAATCGTATCTTAGCCTAAACTTTATCCTACTATGTGGCAATAAGAACTCCATAGGTTGGAGGCCATCGCTACTAGGTTCTCCACATATGTCAGCCAGACTTCGGTGCGTCAGGCGCAAACCACTGGGCGCAGTATGTGCATCCTCGCGCGAATTTGAGCTAAAGCCGGTGGCTTCCAAAAGCGCTTGCTCCTAGGCAAGCATCGCCACACTTCCGGGGATGTGCAGTTTGACCTTTGCAAGAGTTGTTTTTTCTGTTCGCTGGATTTCTTTTATTAAAGCTTGTGTTCCTTTTTCTGTACACCTTTCTTGCTTGTTTGTTCCTTTAGACATGTCTTCTTTGTTCTTAAAAGCCTTGTCCTTTTCTCTTCAATCCGTGGTCTCTTTTTCCTTGTCTCTGTTCTTTAAGACTGTTCCTTTCTTCTGTAGACCTTTCCTCCTTTTTACTTGAGACTCTTCTTCAATTTGTCCTTCTTCCTTCCCTTTTTCCTAAATGTTGATTTTGTTGATACTTTTCATATGTTTGTCTGCTCTTTGTTCTTCAACCTTTATTCCTTTTTTCCTCTGGACTTTCTTCCTTTTATTTCACTTTATTCAAAAATAGGCATCGCCACACTTCCGCAGAGTTTGCGCCCTGGATAGTTTTTTCCGTTGGGTCCTTCCGGAGCAGCTTTGAGCGCATTTCAGCCATCTCCAACTGGTGCTCTTTCAATGCACTTTCAGCATCCTGCCATGGTGAGATGAGACAAAGCTGGTGCACAGCTACATCTCATCGCGAAAAACAACGTCACAAAAAACCAAGCCTTCAACATGATGCGGTTGGATATGTTGCAAACATGCCATGTTCAACTGCATGTGAGGCGTTCATTCCCAATTGCGCTACCTGTTTGAGTGCTAAGCGGGGTCACCAGGCCCAGGCAGTCCTGTCTCCTCTGGCACTCTTGCTGCCAATCTCTTTGCTTGCGTTCTGCGGTGCTTTGAGCGGTGGTCAGCATTGCATTGAGCTGCTTCTCGACACCACCTGCAGTGAACAAATTCTGTCTTGATGGAGCGTCGTATGGAGCCGCTTCGAATCAGAATTAGTTCATCTACGGCGAGCATCCTTGCAGGTACACTTCACGTCTCTGAACAGCTTTGCAAATACAAGGAACAAGTGCATCGCTAGTAGTAACAAGTGCCTTACTAGTGGTTACAAGTGCCTTACTAGTAGTTACAAGATTCTCTTATAGTAGTGCCGCTGGTGACAAGGTATCTCGTCCAGGCAACCCTTCACACCAAAAATGTCAACGCTGGTGATCGTGCCTCTCAGTGCCTCCATCGCTGCCTCCGTATCCCGGGACAAATTCTGGAGTTGAGCTTCTAAACGGAGGAGGCCCTCCTTGCCAATTTGGGCTTCACACGCACTCCAGAAAGTTTGAAGCCTGTTTTGGCAACAGCCGTCTGCAAATGTCAAATGTACATGCTGTCATGGCCTAAAAATGTCTAAAAGTGAGGTCTGCTTAGCCTGCTTGACACCAAGGCAATTAAAGCATTACATCACCAGCGTTCCCCGAAATCAAGGAACCAAATATCATTCGTGCGAGCGCTATCCTGCGTCCAGTGGCTAGAAACTTAATTACCTCCTTACAGTACTTAATTAACTAGGCGCCTACTTAATTAACGAAAGAAGCTAGTAGTAACAAGTGCCTTACTAGTAGGAACAAGTGCATCGCTACCAGTAACAAGTGCCTTACTAGTAGGAACAAGTGCATCGCTAGTAGAAACAAGTGCATCGCTAGTAGTAACAAGTGCCTTACTAGTAGGAACAAGTGC
>CAXAMN010000670.1:372686-390308 GCA_963970005.1 Durusdinium trenchii
AGTGCATCGCTAGTAGTAACAAGTGCCTTACTAGTAGGAACAAGTGCCTTACTAGTAGTAACAAGTGCCTTACTAGTAGAAAAAAGTGCATCGCTAGTAGTAACAAGTGCCTTACTAGTAGGAACAAGAAGCTAGTAGCTTATTGTTTCTAATAGCTTTTTGTTACTACTAGTATGGCACCTGTTACTACTAACGTGGCACTTGTTTCTACTAGCTTCTTGTTACTACTAGTAAGGCACCTGTTACTACTAGCGTGGCACTTGTTACTAGTAGGATCAAAAAAGCTCGACGAACGTGTTCCACTGCCGCTGGTCTCGCAGACCTTCACGTTGCCGTCCTCTCGGAGCCGAACTTCAGATGCCAAGCCCTCGGCAGCGGCATCAGCACGGAGCCGCAGGCCATCCAAGATAGCCTGGCGATCCGTGCTTGATTGAACTTATGGAGCCTATTGCCAATCAGTACTGTGGAACCAATCAGTTTGGTGGGAGCTGAGCAGAAACCAAGAGACATCAAAGAAGCTGCACACTTGCAAGTCACTTGCCTTCATGATGATATTCACATATATTCACCACTCACCACCAAACCAAAACAAGGGGTCGGCATTGTCAAGTGTCATCGTGTCTGACACATCTGCCTGCTCCTTGCTGGCTTTTGCCTCGGCAGCCTGCAGGCCACTGCACAAAGCCTCCATGACACCGGCGTCCAAAATAGTCAAGGACCCAAAGGGTACTGCTTCTTCGTTTCCAGTTCAGGCACGAGCAAACTCCTACACGGCTCGAATTCAGGATTGCTCCTGGCCTGCTTTAAGACACTTGCTGGCAACAACAATGATACATTTAGTCACTTGAGCATGACAAACATGCACTAGGCTTCCACCATGGTCAAAAGGCAAAATGTCCTGCCAACTTCAAGTACTGTAGCCATATTAATGGCTCGTGAACGGTCTGCATTCCCTTTGCCTCCACTTGACTCTGCAAAGCATCAACCTTGGTTCTCCAGCACTTTTGGTGCTGATGTCCTTCTACTGCGATGGTTTCAATTCAATCGCTACGAAGGAAATGAGTCACACTTGAAGCACACAACCAGCACTGCTGCTCCTTGGTCTGCACTAGACATGGGTTGCGAATATATTTCTGGAATTTTTTTCGTTTTTTTTTTTTGGATTTTTTTTGTTTTTCGTGTTTCGTGGCAGGTGCAGTACTTTTTGGACCTTGCAAAGCACATTTCGTGGCAGGTGCAGGACTTTGTGGGCCTTGGAGTGCAGAGTTTGTGGCATGCGCAGGACTTTTTGTGGGCCTTGAAGTGCAGATTTCGTGGCAGGTGTAGTACTTTGTGGGCCTTGGAGTGCAGATTTTGTGGCAGGCGCAGGACTTTGTGGACCTTGAAGTGCAGATTTCGTGGCAGATGCAGGACTTTGTGGGTGTGGAAGTGTAGAGTCGAGTTGGTGGCAGGTGCAGGACTTTGTGGGCCTTGGAGTGCAGATTTCGTGGCAGGCGCAAGACTTTGTGGACCTTGAAGTGCAGATTCGTGGCAGGTGCAGTACTTTGTGGATGTTGAACTGCAGAAAGATAGAAAGATAAATTGATAGATAGATAGATTAGATTAGATTAGATTAGATTAGTTTAGATTGATAGATAGATAGATAGATGGATAGATAGAGGAGGCATATTTGCTTGGTTAGAAAGTTTTGCACCGGGGAGTTCACCTTAAAATATTGATTTCGTGGCAGGCGCGGGTGTCGGGGATGAAGTGCAGATTTCGTGGCGCGGGGGGGGCGCAGCGCCCCCCCCAGCAGCACACCAGATCCAAAGGTGAGCAGCTCGTGCTTGCTTGCTTGCTTGCTTCCTTGTTTGGTTTCGTCTCTGCAACGAAAACAACAGGAAAAGCAAATACAAAAAGAGAAAGGAGAACAGCTGCCAAAAGAAAGAAAGATAGATAGATAGATAAATAGATATAGGTATAGACAGATAGATGGATAGGCCAAAAAGCCAAAAGCCACAGAAGCCACGAAAGCCACGAAAGCCACAAAAGCCAGAAGCCACAGAAGCCAAAAGCCACAAAAGCCAGAAGCCACAGAAGCCAGAAGCCAGAAGCCACGAAAAACAAAAAAAAATCCAAAAAAAGAAACAAAAAAAAATCCAAAAATAAATACCCCTCCCTAGACATGTGCTTCTGAACTGCCAACATCAAAAAAGGGATGCAGTCTGAATCCTTCGAGATGGCTGTCACATGCGATCGCAAAACCTGCAGATGGTCGGCTGAGCATCAGGACTTTTGCAGCAAGACCACTGAGGTGTTGTCGATCCGAGTTGATTCGGTCCTCGTGCGCACATGTCAGAATCAAGGCCCTCTAGGCGAAACCAATTGCCAATCGCCTTCCAACCGTGGGGCTGCTGTCAAGCCCCGTTCGTAGCGTCCGAACGCTCCTAGTAGTATGGCCAGGAGCCCCTAGTAGAAAGTCATCAATGTCATTCAAAATCCACAAACCGGTATATAAAGAATCCCGGAAATTGCACCCGCTGCTCGCTGATATTGATTTCTTATTGAGCGTTGGCTTGTTTTCAACTAAACTGTTTGTCGTTGTTCATGATAGTGTTTACTAATGTCAATCTCTTCTCGTGGTTCTATCAACCATTGCCAAAGGCTACTCGCTATGAAGCCACCAAACCACGACATACTTGGACTCTGAACGTATATACAAGCTAAGAAAGCTTTGCAATCTTTTCATCCTGGGTTCAAACCTAATAGTGATGGCCTCCAACCTAGAAGCGATGGCCTCCACCTAGTAGCATCCTTGCTACTGCTTAGGGTTCTAGTATTTCCGTTGGATGATTGACTCTGTTCTTAATCCAACACTGATTCCTGGAACCCGCCCCCAAGACTAACATCCGTTCATCTCCATTGCATCGACGCTCATCTCCCTTCATCTCCATTCCAGAAAAACCTCCCCAATACACGCCTCAAAACAAAACTTTTGAATTTAGCTTGTTGTCCGTTGATATAAAGCGTTTTGGAGGGCTCCTGTTATCAGAGGTGGGGATTAAGTAAGATATTGCTGATATCAGACCAGTAAATTACCAGCAAGGTGGTAGGGACTTTAGCCTGAAGCACGAGGCAACGACAAGCGAGTGGGAGCAATTGGATATGTTGATATCATTCCGTGTAACACTACAGCACCCTCAAGGTACGAGAGTGCCACCCAAAGGCCTTTACGCGTGTGGCTAAAGTTTGTGTACGCATGAACAAGTTGATGCCGCACGACCAACCTTGTATTTTGGATGCCATCAGCATCTAAGCCTCTAAGCTGAGCCTCTTTGTTTAAAAGGCCTTTGATTTGTTAGTTTTGTTGATTTGGAACGGTTCCCCCCAAAGATGTGTTCCCTCTAAGGTGAAGATCCTTCTTGACGTGGGTGTGGTTTACCCACGCAGCGTTTGCATATGTACAAAGAATGAGGAAAGCATCCTAGGTCCTATAACAGCTCGGAAGTCAAAAAAGAACTTGCGATGTCCTCCAAACCGGGCTGCTCTGCCTGCAACTGCCGCGAACTAAAAAAAACAAAACTCCCACTTCGACACACGTACACACAGTTGATCACAAATGTTCATCTCCAGTTCTCCGCAACATGTGTCCTTTGTCATTCACGCAAGCTACTCTTGATCCATGTGGCTTCTTTTCTTGGGACTCTTCAGCACTTTATGACGTCTTTGGATTGGTTGCCGTGCCTTTTTTTGTAAGTGCTGCCTCATCCTGGCTTGCTCTGCACTGAGCTCCTCCAGGCCTCAAAGGTCAAACCCTATGACTCCCGGACAACTACTCTCATGACACAGCAAACGGCAAATGGAACGAAAGCGTCATCCTTAGCAATCTAGACTGGCACTTGACCACCCAGTGTCTTTGCTACACCAATTGTCTGGAACACGCATACGAAGGAAAAGAACACTCGCGCAAAGGATCACAAATGTTACTGTTTGACCATCTGATCTCTTGCCAAGAACGCTTGGAGTATGAGATCTAAGGCCAAGAACGCTTGGAGTGGTCCGTGTTCGAAGCCCTGCTCAACTCAGCCAAATGCGCCTCCGCAAAATGCGATGTCAGGCCCAAAGTTGCAACAAGGAAAGTGTCGTGCCAAGCAATCGCGACTCAATGACCTGACGCCATCAACTGCACTCAAACACCCGTTCTTTGCATTTGTTTCTTTTTTGTATTCTTCTTTTTTGTTCTTGTTGAGACCTTCAACATCCTTTAACATTCTTTAACCGGCTTCTCTTTCTTGTCTTCCATCTTGTTTCTGCTCTTTGGCATAGAAGCCCCAGAAGGGTAGCCTATGCACAAGTCTATCGCAGGCTAGGGGTCCCTGGGTAGGGCATAGACTACCCCACATGTGCACCCAGGGTACTTAGGGGTACGGACAAGCGTCTAGGTGGAACCCCACCCTAGGTCGACTATACCCCTGTAGATGGGATATCTTTTAATGTTATGTTGATCATCTTCTCTTTCCTTTCAGAGCACCAATTATGTGCTTTGTGTGTTGTTCTGTTGTTCCGTTCCGTTCTTTTCTTCCAAACATGTTCTGTTCCTCTTGCTTTGCCTTGCAAGCCTGACTCAATGACCTGGCCAAATCAAATGCAATATCGCGCAGAATTAGCAATTTCATGGCACACCCGGCTGGCATTCTCTGAGGTGAAATTGCTTCACCCAAGGTTTAAAAAAAAACTGAATGGCCTGGAGTCGGTCCACTTTCCGCACCAGTTCCTGGAAACACGATGCCCCCACCTGCGCCTGGGCAGTTTCCAACAGCAACACCGAAGAGAGGTGTTCGGTAAGATCGCCCACTTTTAACGATGCAATTCTTGATAGGAAGGCCATCGCTCTTAGGTTTGAGGCCATGGCTGTTAGGTTGGAGGCCATGGCTATTAGGTTGGAGGTCATCGCTATTAGGGTGGAGGACATTGCCGGCATGTGGTTACATCCAAGACCAAAGCTGTCATTTGGAAAAACAAGCAAACAGCACAGAAGTCCTGGAAAAATAATCATGATTTCATGAACAATCATGAAAGGATCACTGTCAATGGCAATCTTATTAACATCTATCAACTAACAACGCCGCCCATAGGCATGGCTCCCTGCTGTAGCTTGGTCATACACTGTCAAGATTCCAAGCCTGCTGACGTCTTTCTGGTTCATGGACCTGGCGAACGGGACAGCCCTCCATCCTTCGCTTGCGCACGTTGTATTCTTGACAAGATCCGAACATGAAACACTCACGTAAGCGTTCCAAAACGGGCAACCCACATGCGAAGACTGCAATGTCTGGCTGCTTAGAAACGGAAGACACGGCAACCAGGCCTTGCCTCATCAACAAGTTTCACCACTTGCGACTCGACGGCTTTGCAGCGACTTTCAGCACAGTGGTCCCAGCGACGTAGCAAAGACTCCATCGCCTCCAAGAACATTGAAGATTCAACTTATGTTCTGGAAACCCCTTTTGGCTACCATAGGCACGCTTGAAAGGCTGTGAATGCATCCTGTGTTGGGCATCTTTTCGTGTTGGGGATTGTGCCGTTCCTCAGTTCACTCCTTCGTGCCGTTTGCATATGTTCGTTGAGCCGCTCCTGTAATTGCTTTGCTTCTGGAACTTCTGGCCCGTTGAGTTGACTGCAATGGGTTCGATGGTGGCACTGATCTGCCCACTTGGCAGCCATTTGGCAGCTTTTGGTTTCTACCTTCACTCAACTCTGTCTTGGCCCTTGGTCTAGCACGACGAAGTATTTTTAGAAATATGATTGGAAAGTCAATGTTTTTGTCTCTTGTTCTTTTTTTAACCACTAGCGTTGCTTTATGTGTGCTAATCTATGCTTTTGTGTAGAGCCTCAAGTCGTGGGGGCGGCAAAATGGGGACAGGGAACTTGGGACAGGGAACTGGGGACAGGGAAGTGGGGGCAGGAACTGGGGGCAGCAAACTGGGGACTTTTGTTGCGATGCGGCGAGAAAGTGTGGCGGCGACAGCAGCCAGAGGCGATAGAGTCGATAGAGGCGAGTGTATGCCAAGAATCGTGATTTGTTGGATGTTCTTTGGCATGTTCTGGTAAATCTGGGACTGCTTTGCACAATGCTCAGAAAGTTCACAACCTGAGCTGCTCACTTTGCATTGCTGATGCTCCAGGTCCTCGAGCTGTTCATGAGATGCCTGGCAATTCCATGCTTCGCCAGGGAGATGCATCCCATACTCAGCATGGATGCAGCTTCACGCAAGTGACAGCAATGGCCTCCATGGCCTCCAACCTACTAGCGATGGCCTCCTCTTCACGCAAGTAAAATCAAGTAGAATTAAATTAAGATTAAATTAACTAATAGCTTCTTCTTACTACTAGTAAGGCACTTGTTACTAGAAGCGATGCACTTGTTACTAGTCGCATTTAAGTGTCGGAACCTTTTGGCCCAGCTCCTTCCGCAGTTGTGTGACCATATCTTTGATGGCCTGAGACGGGGAACGTGCGGAGAAACCTGGCAGTCAGGGGTCCATACCGACATACCGACTGCCTGGCTGTCGGAAACCTTTAAAGAGAGAGAATAATGTCTTGCACGTCAAGCTAGTTCTCCGCAAAAGAACCGTCGGAAAATGCGAGAGTCTCTTCCTAAGCAGGGTTGGCAAGATCGGCCGGTGCCTCACATTGTTCATACAGGCTCTGAACTTGCAAATTCACGGAGGCCAGCTCCTTCGCACTACCCGCATGAAAGCAGCGAAAGAAAGCATGCTTCAAGTGCTTGTGGCGACACTCGAGTGTCCTTCTGCAAGCTGCCTTTGAACTCTGCGCTCAACTCTTTCTGGCCCATCGCCATGCTGTTGACTTTCTCCTGGCGAAGGTCTCAAATTGAAGATCACACCTGTGGTTTGTCGAGAGCTTTGGTGACTTCCAAAGCTAGCCATATGTGTTTGACGAACAGGACATTTTTGGGACACTCTCCGGCACAAAGCGGTTGAAGCACAGGTCTCGAGTCAAATAAAGTCGAATCGGATTCTCCGATGCTCCTGGAGGCAGTCTAGGCTTAACCAATGCTCCCGGCTGTAGTTGTTGATCTTCTCATCAAACTCTTTGACCCTCAAACCTCATGTTAATCGCAGGTCACGCTCCAAATGGATCGCAAGTGCCCACGCTTGTGCGAGAATTCAGGACATGGGCCATTCCGGTCCAATGCCTTTGCAAGGGAATAAACATGATTTAACTTTTTCATGGGGCATCATGCAGTGTCCTTCCAATCCATTTCACGTGCTGGCAGTTGTTGGCACTTCACCTGACATCTCATGCATCTTGGGTCCGCGCTGGCTGCTTTGGCCTCTCTGACAGCAGCTAATGAGCTGGAGACTTTGGCAATTGCAGAGGCTTCTAGCGCCTCAGTCAAGTCGCCTGGCGAGTCACCGAGCCATCAGTGAACGGGACCTTTCGCAGAAAAGGACGTTTTTGGAAAACAAAACGCTCCAACGACGAAGTCACGAAATGGTTCACGTGGCGTGAAGCCGTGTCTCCGTCGTCAAACGTGTGGCAACTCGACGGTAGGTATGAATACTAGTTGTTGTCTTGTATTTGATGACTGTCCACGATACTGGCTTTGTGGTGGCCTTTAGGGCCACATCAGGAAAAGGGAAGGGTGTGATTCCGATGTTCCCCGCTCCTGCCTTGCGCATCAATATCTGCCCCCGACCTGCACAGCCTCCAAACATCAAGGCCTCAAACATGCAAAGCTGGTACATGCTCAATGGACACGCCGATGCTATAAGGCTACAGTATCTTATTTGCCCATGCCATCCGCAATGGAAGCTTTCCATGAACACTTGCATTGTTCAACTGATTCAAGTGTCTTCGAAATCTCATCTTTTGATTGCAAATAGGTGCCACACTGTCATGGTCAATGTGTGCGAGCTTCGACTGCACGTCTCGTGCCAAAGACGAAAATTCCAAGAAGGACCAGCACTTTGCTTACCCCAAATGAATCCTAACTCAACTTCGAGCATTGTTCTACAAGGATGTAGTAGCGCTTTTGGAATGGAACGAACACTTCAAAGATGCAAAAGGGCTGTTGATGTCTGTTGAGTTGCAACTCACCAAACCCTGATCACGACACTTCAGGGAAGCTATTTGGCCTGCCTTTGACACAACAAAGGTCCTAGCCTCCCAGACTTCCAGCGCTGAAGTCCCCAAAGCATCGTCAACATCCTCTGCAACCTCAGTGAGGCTCACAAATGAAGTTCCCACTTCGCGGCGAAACAGCTGCAAATAGCATTACTTGACGCAAACAAAGGAATTCAAGGCCAGAACATGGCCCAACAAAAACGTCGCATTTGAGGGAGCGTTCTTGCACCGCATGCCAAACCAGGAAAACTAAGATGAACAACTTTTGAGTTGCGGAAGCAGTAGAATAGCTCTAATGGCTTGACGAGAAGTTGCTCCATGTGCGAAAAAGTTGTGCGTGAATAGCATCGCACGTGAATCATGCGCGCAAAAGTATAAGAGCTAGACTTAGACACATCTCGCAGGCGATTAGGATGCATGTGGACCATTCTCTCAAAATGCAAGCATTTCCACACGAGGGAAACACTTGGAAACTAAGGGCATGTAGGACGGGACTAAGAGAGCAAGAAAAGAAGTGCTGGCAGGCTAGATTTAGTAGTAACAATAAGCTAGTAGTAATAAGTGCATCGCTTCTAGTAACAAGTGCCTTACTAGTATAGTAACAAGAAGCTCGTGACAATATATATTCCAGAGTGGAATGGAATCCGTAGTTTGAAGAGCGATGTGCTGAATCACCTTCTCACGCTTCACGGCCTACCACAATGTACCACGTCAACCAGGCTACACCGCATTGTACTTCCACCACAAGTAGAGTAAAAACCATGTAACCTTAAAGTTTGTGGTGCGTATGGTCAAGTGTATTTGGACACCGTTCACACCACGAAGACTTGTCTGTTCAATTCGGGTCATGGTGAAGCAACGAAAGCTTGAAACTGTGTCCATCTGCCAAAGATTGGCGTCACGTTGCGACGCAAGCACCGATGGGAAAACGGTTACTTTCACACCGGATAGCGTTGGCCTCCAACCTAATAGCTTTTACCTTCGTTAAGAGCTTGGAAAACTCAGTTCTGCTGGCTCACACCTGTCAGACTGGGCCAGCCGCTTTGTGTTTTGGCCGGTCAACGCTCCGAAGCTCCTACTAGTTGGCAAAGTAGTGGAGTTGGCAAAGTATATTTGCTCAAGGCAAATCCGTGAGGGCTAGTGAAACAAACCTGGTTTGACCAGACTGACGTCGGAGATGAACATGAATTTTGGGTGGTTCTATCTTCCATTCAGTGATGTGGCAACGAAAAACATAAGCTGGATCCATAAGATCTAGAGGAGGGCGATGAACCTAAGAATCAGAAAAAAGAATGGACAATGACTCGGACGTTGACATGTGCTTGATTTGTTGCTATGCTCATTATGGTTGCCCGCACCAATCTCAAAAATGCCTCTCTCCTCTCTCGCCTCAGGGCGTGGTTCTTTCGCCTCACCTAGGCGAGAGTGGAGTGAATGGGTAGAATTTCATTACTACTGTGTATATATATTAGCAAGGGCAACAAGTTTAGAACATACCATCACACAATAACAAATGCGTTATATATAAATATTCCATATATGTTTTATATGTTTGACTTGTGTGATCTCCTGTCGGTGTAGATCTGTCACCGGCATTCATCCCCACAGCCCTGTCAAGGTCTCTACTGCCTCACCCTTCGGCTCCGTTCGAAGGTCTGGGACGGGCGCATTTGCACAGGTGGCGCCAGGCTACGCAAAGGCGTTCGCCTGGTCGATGTTTGAAGTGGACCTGCAGTCAGGATCAGTCAGGTGGGCTCTGCTTGAATCCACAGGAGAGAAAATGAAACAAACTAGGGAATGGCAGGAAGGCTCGGTTTCATTGGAGATGGCATGCATAACACCAGGAGGCCTCATAAAGGGCGCTTCTCTTAATTTCGCAAGTGTTACTTTCTTAACAGTCAGCTGAGCAAGAAGAGAGCAAAGACATTGCGGAAAAACACAGCTGCTCTTCCGAAAAAATGAGCAGATGAGCAAGAAAGAAGGAAACCTATGACAAACACAGGAAAGCACAAGGGAGAAAACAAAGGGCAACAAATTGGGAACACAAAGAGGTTCGGCTCAATTTGGTTCAGGAGGAAAATTGGTTGCTTGCAATTCACGTTGCTATTGCCGCCAAATGTTGTGTAGAAAGTGACTCAATCTCATGAGTCCTAAGTTCATTATTGGGGTGTCCTGAATCGGCGAGTTGCAACTAATTAGCGGCCCGGTCTTTAATCGGCTATTAACACCCTTCATGCGGCAGAACAATCAGCGAGTTGCTGAAGCTTTACCCGTCATGGCATTGCTTGGCCTGCCAACGCTTCTCGTCTTCTTGGTGAACCCAACAGGGGCTTGCGGCTTGCAAGCTTCTCTGCAATGTCAATTCCTGGTGGTTCCGCGTTGTTGGTGAACAGTGGCTGAGGAGGCTACCTCAACACCGCAATGATACTTCAAGCCTTTGGAAGCTGGCCGTTTGTGCAAAAATGTTGGTCCGGCCCCAGAGCTGTCGGTTCATGCTCCGTGCTGAACAATGCTTGAGAAGACGTCTTTCAATCCGCATGTGATGGTTCTTCAAACGCTTGGAAGCCAGGGCCTCTGTCTGTTGTCAATGCCAGCCCCATTTAGGAACAAGAAGCTACTAGAGGCTCCTCGCCTTACTACTAGGAGCAAGGACGCTACTAGTAGCTCCTGGCCTTATTGCTAGGAACAAGAAGCTACTAGGGGCTGCAGCCCTGAACAAGGTAGCGGGAGTCGGCCCCGGAAGTATGCGCAAGCAACGGTTGACACCGCAAATGCCAACGCAGGCTCGTGCTTTTGACCCGGGCAACTGCTTTACTATGCTTCACTGCTTCTCTCCTTCTTCTTGGTCTTAGTCCATGCTGCACGTGCTCCGAACCTTCTTTGGTTTGGACAGAAGAAGTGCCGACTGGATTTGGTGGGTTGAAGCTGTTTGATGACTGCACTACAGAAACTGTTTGAGGTTGGAGGCCATCGCTACTAGGGTGGAGGCCATTACTATTCATAAAGAAGCTGGCCATGCCTGACAGGTCTTGGCATTGCAGTCAACCTGACGTGAGAGACACACGTCAAGCAACTTCGATGTGGAAGACCCTTAAGGAACTTGGGCAAGACAGCAACATCAACCATGAAAGATCATGAAAGGCCACGAAAAAACACCAAAAAAAGGTGAGGTGTACCATGATGTTTCATGCCGTCGCGGGGAAACCGCGATCCGTAGTGATCCATGATGCGCGGTTGTAGCGAATCTGTGGTGTTAGTAGGCGATCTATTGCGCTTTTCTCATGGCATTTGATGGTTTCTGCACATCCATGGTGCATGGTTCTATCTATGGCCAGTGATCTTTGATCGATTTCCACACTATGTCCATGATTACATGTGGACAGGGAATCAAAAGGGTTCTTTCAATTGAATTCGCGTGACCCCAAGTGGAGATTGCTGCTTCCGACAGTCTGCGACGTCAAAGCAAAACGCATGTCAAAGCGGCCAAAGGCGGGATGAAAACGCCCTCGCTACTAGCGTGGAGGCCATTCCTAGTAGCCCCGGCCTGATTCACAACTCCTGAATCTCCTGCGGCAAAGTCTTGGAAGTGTCGACCCTCCAAGACAACCACCTGATCGATGTCTCTCAGTGTCTCTCGATGTCTCTTGGATGATCGGCACTCTTGCTTCAATTAGGAGCTGTAAACTCTCTACTCTGGTAGAGGGCACAAGGCGTCATTACAAGCTACTGAGCAAGTAAGTCTCATCGTGAAACAGAGACCCGATAAGGCTACTGAGCAAGTGCATGCAAGAACACTGCGGGTCCACACCATTGCCGCCTTGTCACCAGGCGTGAACGGGGATGCAGGTGAAACAATGTTCATCGGCTCATGCCCCAAGCATTGAAGCCTATCAAGCTTGAGCCCAGGCCATTGAAAGAAAAGGTTAGAGGCCATTGCTTCTAGGTTGGAGGCCATCGCTAGAAGGTTGGAGGCCATTGAAGCAAAAAGTTCCACACTATGCGTTGTGTCCTACCTGGAGCGGAATGATGGCTAAAGCATGTGGAGCTTCAAGTTTCCTGGTCACCTCGGCAATTTGTTTCTATGATGTTCTATGTGTCTTTCTTATTTTCTGTTTGTCACTTTTTCCTTTACGGCATATCTTTAGACCAGTCTCTCGCCTTTTAGTTTCTTGTCTTTCGTTGATCATGCGTATCATGAATCATGGTAAGCTTCTTCTATCTTCTGATTTGAGCTGGTCACCTTGGCAAGGTGATCGCCAACAAGCGCCGTCGTTACGGGAACAGACCCTCCCTCTCGGTGGTTCTGGGACTCGGGCGTGTTGCAAGTTGTCTTTCACCTGAAGTCTCTGACATGTCGAACCGGATGAACTCACCAAACGACTCACCCCACTTCCACTAGCATTGGAGGAAGCCCTTTGAAGACCAAAGGTTGAGAATGGAAGGCTCTCCATGCCTTTTCTGCAACTCTTGCTGTTACTGTGCTTCACTGTGCTTGTGTCTCACTGCTAGATTCTAAATGTTCAATATCCACTACTATGTCAGGATTGGCCTCAGGTGGCTTGTAGCTCAACCTATGTGGCTGGCATTGCTTTTCCCCATTGCCCCAAACTTGTGCGGTTCCTTGTGGACACAACAGAACTAGTAACCCAAAGACCTGTGATCGATGACACAGGAAAACGCGGCAGGGTATAGAACCGTCAGCAAACAGTTGAAAACACGGCCTTCTCCGGACTCACACAAGAGCAGAATGCATGGTAAAGGTCTAGCTTGATGCAAAACACTGTAAAACAAGTGCTGCCCGTGCTCTTGACCTGCCATTGCCATTGGGACTTTGACAGGTTAAGGTGCATCAATCTGCCACAGAACGTCCACAGCTTGCGAGCTGACGTCCAACCACAGAAAGCCTTCCAGCAGCGGTCCCATCTCTAATCAGATAGCGCTCTCCTCGCTTGATTTAATTCACTGGGCACCAAGGTCAGTAGTACCAATGATTCCTTTTTGAAGTTCGGAAGACGGGGCACCCATCCCAGAACGAGCGGAAAGACAGAGCCTTGCTCCATTCGCTTCTGGAATGCCACACGTTGCGATCCCCCGAACGGCCCTGCCTGGTCCGCTTTCAACGAGGCACGCACCGCGCAGCGAGGGGGCACCGCTGAACGGGTGGAAGCCGGACTGAAGTCCTGTGGTGTGTTTTGTACACAGCCGTGAACCAAAGCCAGGAGTTGAGGCACAGCTGCAAAACGAACACATAGAAAAAGATGAAAAAGGAATGGAAAAAAACATGGTTTGAACATGTTTGAACAGTGGTTTGAACGTGTGAAGGCCTGTGCGGAAGACCTTCCATCACGTGCGGATCCTGCGCGCACTTCCTTAGGATTGGAGACTGTCGAGCCTCAGTGAGTGGAAAGGACTGAGAAAGATAAATTCTGGCGTCCGATCGCTCCTAGTAAGGCCAGGAGCCCCGAACGTAGCGTCCGATCGCTACTAGTAGCGAGGCCAGGAGCCCCGAACGTAGCGTTCTTGTTCCTAGTAGCTTCATGGAAAAAAGGCTTGTGTTCATGTGTTTCTGTCTTTTTCTGACACCCTCCTTTCAAACAACTTCCGCCAGTGCAGCTCCTGTTAGGTCTTTTCATGGCTCTTTCGAGCGTCCGATGAGTTCTCACAACGGAAGGCATCTTCGGGTCCGAATCCTTCTTGGCCCCTACTTATCCCGGGGAAGCCATCGCATCACTATACTGTTGCTATCCATGTCAACACCCACCTTCATCGTGGATCTGGTAGTGAACAACCCAGGCTCATTGTTCAACACCCTAGGCCTAGGATCTAGTCTAGATGAGTCTAGGTGGTTCAAAGGAGCAATGAAGAAGGAGCCAAGAAGGTGTTGCTGTGTCCGTTGGGGCAAGCAACCAGTGGTCAAATAAGTCGATAAGTGATGATCAGCGAGCACTTTGTCTTCAGCACTTTGGCCATAAACCCGGCCAACTTCAGGTGTTGCCTTCTCGGCCGTTGCCCAGCTGTGCAGCTGGTCCTTTCTGTTTCATCCCGCCTTCCCTTGGAAGGAGGGTCAAACACAGGCGCAAACGAAGAGTCAAACCTCCACAATCACTGGAACCTGGCATGCCATGACTGTTGCCACGAGCATGATTATTGAATGACCCCTGTCTGCCATGATCGCGGTAGAGACAGCATGTCAGGAAAGTATCAAAAGCATTGCGTCGACAACATGCCACACACGATGACAAAACATTACAAAAACTGCTGCAGCCCCACGATCATCCTCAATGCCCCTTTAAGGGGCTTCAGCCCAAGAGGCAATTCATGCTTTGCCGCATTTTATAAAATGCAGGACGTTCACAGGGCAAAGTTGCAAAATGTCACAGCAAGGCGTTCACAACGTGCTGTCTTGCTGTTGGTCTGCCGCCCTGACAGTATAACAAGCCCCTTCATCGCCCAGCTTCTGTCACTCAGCGGAAGCTGAAGCAGGTGACTGGCGAGAAGAGCCAAAACTGAGAGTTCTCAAAACACAAGCTCGCCAAACATGGCGATTGTGATTTCAGGGTTTGGGACATGCGATAGTGCTACAGCATGCTTTAGCTATGGCATATGGTGTTTGTTGTCATGCTTTACGTCAGGAAGTTCCAAACCCCCCCCTTCGCTCAGGAAGGTGCTGGGAAAACCTTTGATGTCTGGCGCTTCTGGAGCGTCCATCCATTTACAGAGCATCCTTCTGGCACATGGTATGAGGTGCAGTGCATCTGCACGGAACTGATGCAAATCGGATTTGGCACAGAGTCTGCACGGCCGAAGGCCGCACATCCAGCGCCTCTAGAGGAGTCACGGCACACATCGAGGAGTGACACACTATGCTGAACTCTGAATACAGTAAATCTCGCAATGGAGTGTCAAGAATGCCTATCAGGTCCCAATGTCTTACCCTGCCGAGCGACTCATCCACGGAAGGGACCCCTGGCCGTCTGACTTCCCTCCACTGCCGGACTCAGTGAAGTGAAACAATGAACATTATGAAAAATAGCACAGGAAGAAAGAAAAAGGTCTGACCAGCTCTCAGGGAAAAATAAGGAAAACTACATACAAAAGAAAAACTGACAATTCTGCAAAGGTAATGCAAAAGGTGATGCCACTCCAGGGAAACTCAAAAGGGAAAGCAACCTGCAAAAGCACAGGGAAAAACTGGAATTCTGTGGTGGAAGCCCAAACGGCAAATATATATATATATGTATAAACAGGAGTCACACTCTCCACAAAAGGGTGACTAACAGAACAACTTGCCCAATTACCACCAAGCACCTAGTAGACGCCACTAGGCTCCTGGCCCTACTACTAGGAACAAGAAGCTACTAGGAACAAAGGGCATCGCTACGAACGGAGCGATCGGACGCTACTAGGTTCATAGGAGAAGGGATGGAGACGGTACCATCTGTTCTCCAAGGCACTCTTTCATGGACAGGGCCAGTTGCAAAGGTTGCTGCTGGCGACGCTCAACGACTTCCTTCCACAGTTCGCGTTCATGTTTGACGCGCTCCTGGCAGTGACACGTGCTCAGATTGACACGCTCAGTTCTTCGGAGATGTCGTGGAATATCATTGCATGAGGATTGCAGGAGGATTGCTGCTGGGTCGCTTAGACTGCCTCTGGGCTTTTCTTGCTCGTTTCATCTACACAATGCTGAACATCGTCTACAATGTGACATAAGTGTATTCATTTGTACGGTATCAACCCTTAATTACGGCCTACGCAAAGTGCAAAAAAGTACGGTATCAATTTTTGTGCGGCATGTCTTTGTTCTTGTCTGGGCACCAGCTGTGACTCGATGTGCTGCTGTGAGATTTGCAGCAACCGTAGCACGCTGTGGTCCGCCTGGGCAGTGACTCAGCTCTTGCCATCGTTGCGAGTAGTGACTGAAAAAGAAGGAGGCCATGGCTAATAGGTTGGATGCCACTGCTATTAGTTAGGTGTTGTTTGAGCCTGCAAGGAAGACGCTCTAGGCCCTGGGAGCCTTCTTGGCAATCATGTCCAGGATGTTTCGGAAGCGTTGGGAGCATCGCTGGCGCCAAGCTTTATCCACACGGAAGGAGAAGGTTTCAGCACTCTCCTATCAAAGCGCTGGTAGTCTGAGCTCCCTAAATAAGGCCGATTCGTGTTTTTCAGCACCAGGCACTGGAGCAAAGCAAAAGAGATGTCTAGATTGACAATGCGGTATGGGGTGTTGGACCACTGTTACTAGTTCCTGCATGTTCCTAACCGGTAGCCGCCAGAAGTCAATGCTCAATCCTGTTCGATCATCTTCCACTTGGGTCGATGCAGCATCTCTTTCTTTCTTTTCTTTCTTTACTTTTTTATTTCTTTCTTTCTTTCTGTTCTTTTCCTTTCCCTTTCCGTTCTATTCTTTTCTTTTTTGTCAATGCTTCTCTTTCAATTCTGGGCGATTTGTCCGGTCTCCATCTTCCCTCCCAGATCTCGATTCGTCTCCTCCCAGCCCAAGAGCTCCACATCGGCTTCCCCACTCTCGGCCCCCTCAGCATCATCAAAGCGGGGACCTGGGAAGACCCCGACCACCTGGGCGAACTTCACCACACCTGGCGCGAAACGCAACGGCCACGTGTCGGCCCTTGGTTAGGCACTATACAGCTATAGACAGCTATAGCCGGATGAGTCAAAACAAGCAAGAATGAGTCAAAGCAAGACTGGATGTTTCATCAACTTGTGGCCTGCTTGGACACACCAACGTTCAAAAAGCTTCCCATTGTGGTTTGCTCTCCCCACCTTTGGTCAATGACGACACACAATGCTTCACATCCTCAAATGGTTTCTCGTTGACCTGTGGCAGAGGACGCTGCAGTTAAACACAACAGCAAATCTCAGTACCTTCCTTCCTGGTGTGGGTTGGGGACCATCGCTAGTACCTTTCCTTTTTCCTGAATGTTGGATGCTGATTGGTAAGCCGGTCCTCAATAATGCTAAATGTTTCCAAAATTATTCCAGACCCCATGTTGGAAAAAGTTGTCCTAAAGAGTGCTAATTTTTTTGGGGGGCCCTAATTTTTTTTATATTGAACACCTATTTAATGAGGGTTTGAATTCCTTCTGAGGCCAATGATTATGATTCATTAGCTGATAGGTTTCTCTAGGTTTCTTCAAAACTGATAGCTTTCCAAAACCACCAACTCCTAATTAAACCCTTTACAAAACATGGTTCCTAAACAAATTTTCAAGGTAGTCAACCAGGAAGGCACCTGATCATCAATAATAGATTTGTTTTGGTGGTTCTCAATTGTGAAAAGTTTTTCCACTGGAAAAAACTGTTCATGGAATCTTCCTTTACTTAGCTCCTGAGGCCAATGGTTATGATTCATTAGCTGATAGGTTTCTCTAGGTTTCTTCAAAACTGACAGCTTTCCAAAACCACCAATTCCTAATTAGACCCTTTATAAAACATTGCTCCTAAACAAATTTTCAAGGTAGTAGACCAGGA
>CAXAMN010000670.1:390318-402495 GCA_963970005.1 Durusdinium trenchii
ATAGATTTGTTTTAGGGGTTCTCAATTGTGAAAAATTGTTTCCACTGGAAAAAACTGCGCGTGGAATCTTCCTTTACTTAGCTCCTGAGGCCAATGATTATGATTCATTAGCTGATATACAATCTATGAAAGGAAAATGAATACTACAATCAATTACAACAAGGAATTCTCACAGGAATCCAGATTTGTTTTGGTGGTAGTTCATTATAGAAGGTCCCCTATTTGTTTGAGGGAGGGGGGGGGTGGACCCCCCTTTACTAATCAGGATCCAACATTACTTGTTTTCTTTGGACCTATTCTTTGCCAGGCTGGCAATTTCAATCAGTCTCGTCCCGGCAAATCTCTTGCCCTGTCTTGATCAAACTGGAAGGTCCAAAGATTGCCTTTGTTTGTTTCATGCATTCAAGCCGAAGCCTTGGTATCGAGCACGTCATGGATGGCATCCAACTGAGCCTTGATGTTCTGTGCATCCAAATTGCGCTGCTTCTCCATCTTCTTGAAGGACTGGCACGCCGTAGACATATATACACTAACATTCGTCGGGAGGGGCTTCGGAGACGTTTAGCCTGAATTGGTGCTCTGTTTTTGGAGTTGACGTGAGGTCAAAACGTCAAGACCTGAAACCATGAAAAGGATTGGATGATGCAAGATCAGGTCTCCAAAATGGTTTTTAGAATAAATCTAAATGCATGCCACTTACCCTATAGTGTGTCGCCATATTGTGTCCCCATTTGTGGGGTCTAGTTTGAATGAAAACCTGTAGGATCAACTTCATACATAAAAGGACTTGGGCCACCAGTCTTCCACCCCCTTCGACTCCTCTTGGTCCAGGGGTTTGAGGCTTCTTGAATGAACACACAAGCGCATGAACGGAGAAGAAGACACAAAACACCCGTGGTAATGGTTATAGTTATTTGCTTCATTATGTACTCATCTCGCAAGAAAGTACCAAAGCATAGCGCCGGCTAAACCAAGATGGGCCAAGTGGCATCCCCACACTTCGAAATGTCAACTTCGTGGCTGGCGCTCTTCACGGTCAAGCCATTCACCTGTGGACAATTGTTACTAGTAGTAAGGCACTTGTTTCTAATAGCAAACATTGTTACTACTAGTAAGGCACTTGTTACTACTAGCGTGGCACTTGTTACTAGTAGCTTCCAAGCCAAGCCCACGGCACCGAACCAACCACCACCTACCCCTTGCCCGCCCCTGCCCCCTAGTAGCGATGGCCTCCAACCTAGTAGTAAGGCCAGGAGCCCCTAGTAGCGTCCTTGTCGACTCATCGCCTCTTCACGAAGCTTCAGAATGTCACGTTTCTGCTCGCCCAAACCTCCTTGTACGCCGCTCATGCCTTGGACTCCGCGATGAGGCCACAGTCTTCCGGGAAGACATGTTCGGCATGAATGGATATACATGTTACATGGGCGGGATAGAGGACGCTACTAGGATCAAAAGGCATCGCTACTAGGGTCTCCTGGCCTTACTACTAGGAGCAAGAAGCTATTAGAAACAAGAAGAATCTAGAATTAAAGGTAATTTAAAGTCATTAGAATTGGGATGTCGTGAGAGTTGTTCTTCTTCTCCTTCACCAACCGAGCCACGGAGGTCCAATGCCCCTAGGCGCCTAGAGGCTTCTGCGGCCCTTAGCTCCCCCCTGCTGCTCCTTGGCGCGGGAATGTTCGCTCGGCAAAGATCTTTCGGTGCACCTTTTGTGTCTTTTCCTCTCTCTTTCTCTCTTGAAGCTGCAAGGGGAGTGATGTTCAAGAAAAAAATTGTCTTGATGCGACACCCCCTCTAACGAGGCCATGGGGGCCTCAGCTCTTCTCAATGCCTGTAGATGGGGAATCCACAAGATCAGTCATGCGTGCTCAGTAGTGCGTGGCCCTACCCGGTGATCGTACTGCGAAGTCCTCCAGTGCCCCGACTCCACAAATGTCCTCCCAGTAGCCCCGGCCAGTGGTCAGTCTGGTTCATGATGTCAACGATGCACGTCAAGCTAACATGTCCCGCTATGAGAGCCTTCTGGCCATGGACTTCTCGAGGCCCCCCAAAGCCCGTATCTTAATTTTGTCCCCTCCCGGCAACGCCAAGGGGTGTGGGGGGCACAGACTCAGCTGTGCGTCATCGTGCAGGAATGCGGCACTTCACTGCCCTGTAGTGGATGTTATGCAAGAAAATGAAGGAAGCTTCAAGGACAATGCACAGAAATATGTAAGGATTTGAATTAAAAACATCTGAAAGGAAAAGGATCATATCTTAGGAACATGACAGACTCTTGCGGAGGTGGCAAGCTTCGTGCATCTGACGCATGACGGCAAAGGGTGTCGTTTCGGTGGGCATGTCCGGCCCCAGTGCATGAAGGCAGGAGAAAATAATCAAAAAAGAAACCACCGACATGAATCTAACCAAACACACGCACACTATTTCAATGAGGGGGAGGAGGAGGAGGAGGGTGAAGTTGCGTAGACACACGAATGATGTTGACGTTGAAGCAGCATGGATCTAAAAAAAAATAAATTGAGTTCGTGTTTTTGCGGTCTCCTTTGTTGATACGTTCGATCTTGGACACGGAAGGAACACCTTACAAAGTCAAGATTGGCAATGCCTTTCAGCACGCGCTCGTTCCAGCTATGATGGGAAGAGCGGACTGCATCTGACTGCCCGCCAAGCTTCCACATCTCCAATCTTCTCAAGGGTTTCTTGCTGCTTCTGGCGGGTATCGTTCTTGGCTCGTGCCTGCGACATGCTGAGCCCCAACTTGGGTGACCAAACCTTTGACAAATTGTTGTGCCATTGTTGCAGGACATTGCTTTTAGGTTGGGGGCCATCGCTAGTAGGTTGGAGGCCATCGCTTGTAGGGTGGAGGCCGTCGCTAGTAAGTTGCTGGCCATCATTGGCCATCGCTAGTAGGTTGGAGGCCATCGCTAGTAAGTTGCTGGCCATCATTGGCCATCGCTAGTAGGTTGGAGGCCATCGCTAGTGGGTTGCTGGCCATCATTGGCCATCGCTAGTAGGTTGGAGGCCATCAGTAGTAGGTTGGAGGCCATCGCTATGGTTATTGGATTTGTTCAACTGCCTGTCACTTCGTTGAAACGATTTGAGGTCTTAAGCTGTGCCTGTGCTACTCAATAGTGGGCTTCCATGTCCCGTGCATACCTGCGGGCCTCCGTGTCTGCAATGGAGCGCTCCAAGTCACTTCGCACCACTGCCACCTGTGGCACCCCACCCCACCAGCTACAAAGCTCCCTTGGGTGGGCGTTCGTGATCAGGCGGAAAATGTGGGATAACAAAGATCCTATATTATCAACTTAAACGATATATAGGATCTTGAAACCGTTGAAGCCACAGATTCAGATTAGCGGCCTCATTGAAGCAGTCGCTCAAAGAATTTTGCGTGGTGTGGAGGCTTTCCTCGACCACGAGCAGTGAATAGCTACAAGAAGGTTCTGGTGCTGGCCGACTGCACCACTTCCATGCGAACAAAGAACTCGAGAAGCTGATGCCAAACGAGTATGGAGAATGCTTCCGTGGAGGCCATCGCTAGTATGGAGAATGTATGGAGAATGCTTTTAGGAACAAGAAGTTACTAGGAACAAAGGGCATCGCTACTAGGAGCAAGGACGCTACTAGGGGCTCCTGGCCTTACCACTAGTAACAAGAAGCTACTACGTAGGTGGAGGCCATTTGGTGTTCTCTCGGAGTCCTGTGTGGCTGACAAATCCTTGTTGGTGAAGTCAATGCGGCCATTCAACGCGTTGATGGCCTCGGAGGATGAAAAAATCACAACGCCAACTGCCATGCCCTGCTCAAACAGCATGTCCCAATTGACATTGAGGCTAGCAGCATGATCCGTATCCGTTGCCAGTTTGCTCTTGGACTCCTCCAAGTTCGTCTCAACCGAGGTGACGTCATGGCGCATCGTGGAGAGGATCTCATCAACCTTCCAGGTGTCCACTTGGCCGGATGTGACTCCCATAACTTGCCGAAATCATATGTAAATCGTATAAATACCGTTAAATCAATCAAATTCTTGAAGAGGCCCCGTTGGGAAGCAAGTCTGATCATATGCTTGTGCAGCCGCATACAGCCATGTTCGTTTTTCGAATGCCTTGCCACAACTCTTCAAACATGGCAACATGTTTAAGACTTACATATAAGACTTTTGAACATGTGTTCCCTTCTTTTGCTCTGTTAGACCTATCAAGTCACACTGGAACCTCAAACCTCAAACGATGGACCGACTGACACGCAAGCGGAGACCTTGCGACGGCGTGCATCCACATCCAGGCGCAACGAGGAGACCATGTCCCGAACCGTCTTGACGGCAGCGTCCAAGTCGTCGTTGGCCTGACGTTTTTGGGGAGCGGTGTTTGACCAAATGCCTGGCAGAGGGGCTGTGGTGATTGTATGTCTAAAGAAACAGGTCTAAAGAATAGGGAAAAACAAAAAGGAAGAAAGGTCTAAAGAAAAATAGAAGACAGAAAAGAAGAAAGGAAGACAGAAAGGTGTTGAGTCAAGAAAGGTCAGATTGGTTTACAAGCATGGCGCAGCCGGGCATAGCAAATATAGTGACTGTAGTGAAAGTCAGCTTTCCGGTCTGCCTATCCCCATGACGACAAACGAAATGGCATGGATGATGAGCGGCCTCCTTCCACGCAACATTGTCCACTTTGCCATCCAACTTTGTATTGAATTCCTTGGAGCGAACACCAGAGACGGTGGTTTGGAGCGATGGTCCCCGCCCTAGTAGCAGTGACCTCCACAATTCTTCCGCATCATATTTGTCATTCGTGTGTCTTACCTTTTAAGAGCAGGACGTTCTTGAGGTTGATCAAGTCTTCCGTGGTGTTGTCCTCCTTCTCTTGCATCTGCTGCAAAGTGTTCGAGACATCCTCCATCCATGAATCATGATTCTTGAGAGCTTCTTGGATATCTCCGATGTCCAAACGCATGGTGGAAATCTCTGCTGTCATTGTGGCTTCCACTCGCTGGCGGCTGGTGATGATGGAGTGTGTGGCATCCACACGTGCGCGCATCTCATCCAAGTCGACGTTCACGGCATCCATTGCAGCGGTGAAATCTTCCATGTCCCGCTCACAGGCCAAAACAATGCGACGGATGTGGTTCACCTCCCCTTTGCTGTTGGTCAGGAGGTCTTTCAGCTCACCAACATCGAACTTCAACTGGTCCACATCCTCACCAGCAGCTCACAAAAAAACGCTTCCACAGGCTAGCCATAGGGAAAACAGCCCTCTTTGAAATGGGGTGGGGAGTCTTTTCAGCCCTTGGATGGGGTCCTCCGCCATGGTGTCAAGACCTGTCTCAGCACCAACACCATCAATTGGCTTAGTAGTGCCGGTCGAGCGCTGCATGTGTGAGATCTTCTTGTCAAAGTCCGTACTCACGTTCGACAGCCTTGGTGCAGCAAGAGCACCAAAATGTTTCGTTGAAGCCCTCATGAGATACAAACAAGTCCCCCCATAGCAAGGGATCGAAGAAATCCGCCAGAGTTTGCTGAGCCATCTGAGTGAATTCCAATGCTTGTCACAGGTGGATAGCGCTTCGAATTAGTCAGGAGACGTTCCATCTCTACTCAATCCTCACCATTCAAACCTTCCACTGACTGCTTTTTCCCACTCTTGGGAAATGGACAGGCTATGGGTCTTTGTCGTGGCTGGGAATTCGATGGCGGTGAAGCATCCAACGGATCCCTTTGGTCCGTTGAACGTGGTTCGAACGTGCAGCATGATAGATTGATGTCAAAGGCATGCTCCATCCTTGCTGGTGTCCTGTGCAGGCCTGGTGATTTCTTGCAGCACTCTGTGGGTCTGAGTGTTTGAACCAAAGATTTAGTGGCACAAAAGGGTACCAAATAGGAAGCGGAGAGCAGCGGATCGAGGAGCAGCGGGGAGAAGGGAGCAAATTCAACGGAAAGGACTTCATCTGAGAAGACGAATAGCGATGGCCTCCAACCTACTAGCGACGGCCTCTAACCTAATAGCGATAGCCTCCATTGTACTAGCGATGGCCTTCAACCTAGTAGCCATGGCCTCCAGCCTACTAGCGATTGCCCCCGGATTCATAATCCATTCTTTGACACGATGTGCAGCAATTCTGTTGACACCAATTTTGATCCCACCAACTGGAAAAGGGCCCCCATTGGGGCTGCACGCCTTACTACTGAGGTTTGGTTGAACAAACTTCTCAGAAGGCAAAGCGGGCTTGGGGACGCACGTATATAGTGGGTTGAAGGGATTGATTGGGAGAAAGAGAACTAGATGATGTCGGAGGTGTCGTGCCACAACTCTTGCACTTGCATTGAAGAATTGTGCCCACAGGCCAAGGATACTGAAACTTCCAACCTAAGAGCGATGGCCTCCAACCAACCTAGTAGCGACGTTGTATCAGGTCACGGTGCTTGTAAGCTTCTAGAACAGCCGAGGCTCTGCGCAGTGATCTGGGACTCAAAGTCTTGAAGCCTTGTAGCCACCTGTACTTCGGCCGGGCGATTCTTCGGCCACAAAAGAAGAACAAAACGATATATACAACTCCTTTTCTGTGCGAGTTGGTTCTACCGATTTTGCGCTGTCACTCTGTGCGCCTTCTTCATGATCTGCGCTTCTGCTCCCTTCTTTACACCATCATCACCGCTTGGGGCCCCTGAGCCCCCAAATTTCTCCTCCAAGCCCGCCACAAGCTGCTGGAGCTCCTTCAGCAAGAATGCCATAACTCACGCCTAATTATACACTATGGAAGGATAATATAGGAGGGACTTGTTACTGGTAGCTTCTTGCTACTAGTAGTAATGCCCGTGTTACTACTATTGATGCCCTTGTTACTACAGTATATTGTATAGTAGCTTCCTGATACTAGTAGCGATGTCCTCCACCTACTACAGTAGAAGGGACCAGGGACTTTCATCGACTTAGGACTTTCCTAAGTCCAGCGCCTTCTTGTTGCTTTCGAGCTTTTTCTCCATCTCCTTGTGGCCAACAGTGGAGGCAACCAGATGGAAAACCCTCATGCTTGGTGGCCCAAAAGCCGACTCAAACGCTTAGATGCGTTGACAATATCATACACATTGTCCATCCTGACGCTCACTCTTGTGGGTGGTCTCCATCGCGGTCAAACGATGGTGAACGTCCTGCCGACTCAAAGCGGATCAGTTTCCCACTGAGTGGTCAGGACCACGAACACACACACACACCTAGGCTGGCATCTTTTTCCACTCAAACGCGGCAAGCTCCACAAGCTATCTGCTTTCCCTCTCAACTAAAAAGGTCATCGTTGCCTTCAGAGCTCTTCTCACTGCTGCGCTGTTTGGGCGCCACATTTGTTGTCTTGCGCCGTCGCCGTACATCAGAAGTGGCAAGCTGCCCAATCTGAACTCCTTGAGAGAGCACAATGTCGTGGACGGATAACATCAATCGACTTTTCAAGTGCTGAAAGTCTCTGCGGGAGAGGCTTCCCTTGGCAAAGGCATAAATCGTGAGTTTTAGCCCTAGATCGCAATAACCATCGAACATGCAGAGTGGACGGAAGAGCTTGATTCGACCCCCTCGTAGTCGTAGCAAACGCTGAACATCTTCTTCCTGCAACAAGCCTTCGAAAGTATCCAGTCGATGTTGGATATCTTCGACCAACTGCGAGAGGCTTTCCACGCTGTCCGGAACCAGGTAAACTGACTCCAGAATCGTGCGAAAGTCTCTCATGGACATGTTCACCACGACATCGTCCAACAGCGTAGTGTTTGGCACATGCACTAGAACCCCGTCTCGACTATTGACGTGAGTGTTGATGATCCCAATCTCTTCGACGACTCCAATGAGGTTCTTTGAGGCATGCTCAATCTCATCGCCTTCCACAAAGGGTCGGTTCAGCTGAATCAGAAAGCTGGCGATGAGATTCCCAACCACATTCCTTGCGGCCAAGCCTACGGCTAAGCCTCCCACTCCACCGAAGGCAAAGATCAAGCGTGGTCTCAAGCCAAAGAGAAAGGTCCAAGGCCAAACAAAAAATGCCATGATGATCAGAAAGTCGATGAAGCGACTCGCCATGGCCGCACGTCGGGCTAGGATCCGAAGCTCTGCATTGCGCGGGTTTTGCATCGCAAAGACGACTCGGGACAAAGCTTGGCACATAGGAGGTAGCGGCACACTTTGTGCACTTGTACTTGGTACATCATTTCCATCAGCACTTTTGGGCGCGTTCTTGCTTCTGCTTTTTCTCCCCTTCACTTCACTCCAGGGTATCTGATCACTTGGCGGCTTCAACAACCTTAGCAAGCAAAAACCCAACAGGGAGGTCATGCAGACCTGCCAGATTCGGTTGCTTATACTGAAAACGAAGTCGAAGACTTCTTGCGCCGTCAGCTCACCGTTGCCATCAGCATCCAAAAGCTTCAAATAGGGATCCTCACCACACTAAAAGCGGGCGATCCCAGATCGCACATAGTGAAAAAAACACATGTGTTCTAAAACGGGGTTGCGGTTTTCAATTTGTGTCCTTTGGGATTATCTTTTGGGGGCCCCGGGTGCAACAGGCGATAGGGCCTTCATGGGTTTTCTCTGTCGTCTCTCCTGTTTGCCTTCTATTTTTGCAGATTGCTTTTGAAATAAGATTTCTATGAAAATTCCCTGCCAATGTTTGGTTGAAATGCCTTCCCAACGTCGTTTCAAACTGAGATGCCGTTCTAAAGGTATTGATTGAAAGTGAACATGTTCGATATTGTTCCAACCAACTGTTTGCAACAAATTGCCCTTCTAAGTTCAAAATCATTGTAAACAAAGACTGCACTGCAAACCCCGACCAAAACGGCCACATATTCTTTTTGAAACGGATCTGTATTCTAAGTACCACGTTGAGGCCTCCATAGCCAGCGGGATTGAAAAAGCACCAATCATTCTGTGTACTTCAGGACGGTTGTAGCTGTTCTTCTCCCAGAAAGCACTTAAAACAATTGTATTATGTATATAGATGACGTTGTTGCTTGCTGTTGTTCATTCACGTGTTTCTAAAAATGATTCATGTTATATCAAAAAGCTGTTTGATTGGCTTCAGGTTTGCCATGTTTAGTGGCATCACTGGAGAGAACCTCGTGATCTTGACACCAGGCCCTGTCCATGAACCCCCCCCAAGCCACCCAGAATCCATTGAAGCACTGCACTAAGAACCATAAGCAACCAAAAGCTAGCGAAAGCCATCAAAGGCCAGCACTGGGCCAGCCACCAATTCCAAAGTCCAGGAAGCCGAAAGCCCAGGAAGCCATCCAAACACCCAAAGCCAAGAAGCCATCCAAAGCAACAAAACAGCAAAACCCTAGAAATCACCAAAGCCAGGAAGCTAGCCAAACCCAAAGCCGCCCGTCCAGTAGCCAAAAACCAACAGCCACCAAAGCCAAGGCCAAAGCCAACCAAAGGGAAACAAAAAACAATCTGCAAAAAAACCAGTCATTTATATATATATATATATATATTAAAATAATTACATATCCTCCTGCTTATGAAGTGCCTGAATCATTATGCCCTGCAAGCTGCCTTGGGGATTAAAGCATTTTGCAACAAGGCACTGATGTGGTTAGGTCCCAGGTCCACGTATCCGGCAGCACCCGCACGCCAAAATTCACCGCTGCCAAGGCGAGCGTAGTTCGAGAAAGTCCTGATGAAACTTGCGTCATCCCAACTGAACTTGGCAGAACAAAGCTGTAAAGACCCTCAAAATACCAAAGGCAAAAGAATGCTCTCAGCTCCGCAAAACTATGATGGAAGGCCCTTGACTTAGGGAGGCCTTCGACCTGGTCAAGCCTTCAGCCTGAAACCAAACTTGGAGTTGAAACCATTTGGAGTGATTTTTGATGATTTTTGGAAGGCTATCTTGCCGACCACCTTTCTTCTGCAGTCTCTGCGCGCCTGTGCTCACCGAGATGATGAAGGTAGAAAGCTTCCAGGCAAGCCAGTGTTGCATCCTCATCTGCTGAAAGGACTCTGCCATGTGAAGCCTCAAAGCGCTGGTGGTGGCCTCGAAGTTCGTCTTCAACGAGGCCTTTGTTAACCATATGGAGGCGCCCAGGAAGACAATAATTCGGAGGATCATGCGGTGGAACAGCTGGGTTGAACGGTTGAAGAAGTCTGTAAACTTAAAGAGCAAATGAATCACGATAGGTGAAGCCAGAAGCGTCAGCAAGCCTCGAGCCACATTTAAAAAGTGCCCAATTTGCACTCGCCGAGAGGTCCTTCCAGGGGAAGATCCAATCGTTTCAAGGACTGCACCTCTTCTCAGTGGCAATGGCCTTGGTGCCTTGAATCTACCAAGTTCTGGTCGCAAAACAAATGGCAAGGATGGTGATTTCAAAGGCCGAGGCAAAGGCCATGGCCGTCCAGCGAGCCAAACAGGTTCGGCCATTTTGTCTGCCTTATTGCATGTTGTCTTTTTAGAAGTGGTTGCAGAGCTGTATGTTGCATCTTGCTGCCGTGGTTGTGTCCAAATCCTTGCAGTCTCATTGTGGATGCACCTTTGCACGCACTGGTGGGCTAGACTGCACGGAGGCACTTGAAATCGATCATGATCACATGCTGCACTTTGAGCCAGCTATATTTTTAAGTGGTTCAAGCTATAGGCTCGCACCATGGCCATGCCCCGCCATGGGTGATCGTTCCCTGGACTAGATTGACTAGATCTCCCGGCTGTGCAGGTCGCAAAGCAGCTGAAAATACCCACTAAACACATCATGACAGAGCCTGCCAGCCCTTGGCCTGAGAAGATTCAAACAAGTTCTCCCAGCTCATACAACATTGACAGGTCCGACCAGCACAGCCATAGCTCCTAGAACGCCGTTTCACTTTCGCCTCCCCCTTACTTCTCTCAAGGACGCTGTGGAGGGAAACGGCCAGAGACGTTTGATGTCCCCAACTCACCAACAAGCCACAAATACCAGGAGCAAGGACGCTACTAGGGGCTCCTGGCATTGCTACTAGGAGCAAGGAATTTGCGTCCGACGCCGGCACATTGCACTCACCCCTGACCCCCGACACGCACCTCAGGCACAGAGCCTCCACCTTCCCCTCCGGCGGGTGGCGCTCCACCTCAAACCAGCAAAACCGTGCCGCTGCACAAGCCATCAAGTTTGGCAAGCCAAAACGAGTTTTGGAAGGGGTCGGAGGTAACAAAAAGGGCCCGAGGCCCTCAAGAGGGTGTAGTTGTTCCAGCGTCCGCTTTACCAGTATAGATCGAAACCCTTGTACCAGCATTCTTAGGAGTAGTTGGGCCGCAGCGTTGTGAGTTGTTTGATCATTTTGCGCCCTGTTGACAGCGTTTGGGCACGATAGCTACAGTAGTGATATTGGCATTTGCATTTCTGAAACTTTTTCATGTCAGCGGTTGAGCATCGGTCGCCCGCGAAAGAGCGCTGTTTCCACGGAGGTTGGGAAGAAACCGACAACACTAGCGTGATATTTCCTTGGCCCAGGTTCAGTGCAGGGCCCAGGTTCAGAGTCGGTTTGAGCAAAGATCAAAATTAGTTCAATGTTTGGTTCGTTTCGACATGATATCCCGGACAATGAGTGCAATTCATTCTTCAAACATCTTAAAACCCTACAGTCGTCCATCTGCTGTGGACGCTTCACAGGTGCGGCCTCCAGTCCCTCCGGTAGCGGCTTTCTGCTCCAAGGCAGCAATGCGTTCCAGAAGTTCCTGGGCAGTTAATGCTGAGGCTTCAACAATTCTCCATAGAATCTGCGAATGCAAATGTGCCAAAGCAACTGGTCCTCATTGACACTCTTGGTCAAATCCTCTTGCTTCTTTTCAAGAGTGGTGAACCGCTTCTCCAGCTCCTCCCATGTGGGAGGGGACACGTGTCCTTCCTTCAGCTTCTGGGGCTGGTGGAAAGCTTCAAACAATTGAAAAAACTTGTCCTTTCAACAAACCGAATGAAATGAAAGCATCATGATTCTCAAAGGTCTCTTTGATTCTGGAACGTCCGTGAGCGACTCAAGTCGCGAGCGATGTGTCCAACCCCAAACCCTAAACGAGTGCACTCTGTCCGGGATGCCCTCCGCAATGCGTTTGCATAGTTCCTGACAACTAATGCGGTGTGAGAGCAATTTTGAGAATCCTAGTAAGGCACTTGTTTCTAAATAGCTTCTTGTTACTACTAGTAAGGCACCTGTTACTACTAGTAAG
>CAXAMN010000670.1:413244-429478 GCA_963970005.1 Durusdinium trenchii
CTAGTATAGTAAGGCCAGGAGCCCCTAGTAGCGTCCTTGCTCCTAGTTGTAAGGCCAGGAGCCGCTAGTAGCGTCCATGCTTGCAGTAGTAAGGCCAGGAGCCCCTAGTAGCGTCCTTGTCGGGGGCATCGGATCCAAGTCAGGTTGGATGGTATGTGACATGTGGAGTTGTTTCAATCATGGGCATCCGGCTGGTTGGTGTTTCTGGTTCGTGTTGACCCTGTTCCTGGGGCTATTGTTCAAGCATAATTATCACGCAGGAATTATGGAGCAAAGCAGCTTCATTGAAAGTTTTGGAAGCAAAAGCTGCATTTCTAAACATGTGGTTCATGCGCCAGCAACACCAGATTTCGGCAGTCCACAAACGACCCACTCCCATGCTTGGCGGCTGAACCCAACTCTCCCAAGATCCCTCTCCACGCTAGCACAAGTGTAGCCCAGCCCAGGTGTCCATCCCTGAAGATTGACGATGAAGCCAGCAACCGCTGAAAAGAACCAGAGTGCTGAAAATGCAGCGCCGACAAATGTCAGTAATAACATAATGAGCGTCAGCATCAAGGACCAAGAGACAGAGTAAGAATGTGAATGCAATGAAACATTGATATACCAAGTTCCTCAAAACTGCTTTCAAAAGCCTTAGGGTGATCGGGATTAACCATGAATAAGTCTAAGTATGATGAACCCAGTCGGAGGCGCTCGAAGATCATTCGTCAGGTGAATTTCATGAAAACTACACTCCTTGCAAACAAATTGTTTTGCTTGTTTTGCGGTTTGTGGCAGGAGTAGTGGATGGGAAAGGATTCAACGATCTAATCATTGGTTGTAACTATTGGTTGTGCTTTTTCTGCAAGCCGTCTTGTTTAGACAATCCTGCTTGCATCGGAGCAAGCAGGTTCCAGGTCCTCTGGCGGACGAGCCGCTCGGGCACGCAGGAGAGCCAGCTCGACATCTTTCCTTGCTAAGTCCACCATGCAGGAACTTCTAAATGTGAGAAACGTGGTGGCAAATGCACATAAGCATTATAGACACGTTTGCATTGCTTTGCCCCTTCCCCTCTTGTCTTCGACCTCTTGCTACATTGCACGATTGTTACAAGGGAAAGCCCAACATGGTTCAGATTCATGGACAAAACATCATAGCCCTTGGTCAGATTGGTCACTCAAGCTGCTGCCAGAACCAAAGCCCAAACACGACTGTGCTATCTTGGAAGGTTTCGAGTGGATTGTTCTTGGGGGCTTCTAGAAACACTTAGAAGAAGAAGCAAAAGAAAAAAAGTAATATAAGAACACTACCTCTTCTAGCGGCCTACTCCCCCCAGGGCTTTTGAACAATTGATTTGGTTATATACTAGACTCTTAGACTTGAGACTGCTTTCCAAGTCTCTGTGTGAGGTCCCGCTCCTGCTCTTCCAGCTGCCGCTCTAAATCTTGGATGCCTCAATCTGATCGCTCTTGGGTTGGAGGCCATCGCTATTAGGTTGGAGACCTGACACTCGACCTCCCTGGCTGGTTCAATTCACTGCACAGTAGAAGGATGCTTGAGAAAAACTTCAGTCTGGGGATGGTTGGCCTTCGGGGATCAGATCATGGAACTGCCATGTTCAACTGGAACTGCGTCACCCTGTTTCTTTCTGATGATCGGACTGATCGCTGCCATGCCACGAACTTCCTTTGCCAAGAGTTGTCTTCCAAAGTCCACCACCTCAGCGCTTGAAATCGGGAAACCGTCCACCACCTCAACAGTCCCCCACCTCAACGCCGGGTTTTCTGGTCACCTGCAGACTTTCCACCTTGCTGCCTTGGAGGTTTTGCAACTTCTCCATTGTTCTACCACCTTGCTGCCTTGGCACCTCTAGAATTCCCCAGCTGACCTGCAAAACACACGCTCCCCGAAAAATGCTCGAAGTGCCAGCATCCAGCCCTTTCACTCCTGCTTGGACAAGGCTATGTAGGCACCTAGAAGCGATGGCCTCCATTTTACTGCTGTGCACCCTGGAGATAATGCACCCTCTATACTTCGCGCGCTGGCGGCTCACAAACGTCGCATGCACCATTGGACGGTTCTTCCGGAAGCCTCCTTGCATAGCCCAAGAAAGATTCACCAACAACTACCCGTTGATCTTTTGGTCAGGTACATGCAGGATAGTACCAGTCTTCTTTTTCCATCTCCAGCCCATGTCACAATGTGACATTGTTTGACACCGTCTCGCGGTCATGTCGCCTGCTGATCCTGTTCTGCCACGCGAGCTTCCAACTGAGCAATTCGTTGGTCCCGGTCACGCAAGTGGTGACCAGCTTCACTGAGAAAGGCGATCTCCGCCTGCCACAGGTGAACTTCTGCAAGCTTACCTGCTTCTGCCACTAGCAAGTAGCGATGACTCCCACCCTAGTAGCTTCTTGTTACTAGTCGTAATGCTGTTTCAACCAAACCCATTGTGCTGCAAATACTTGAATGACATATGTGGTTGCCTTGGTTTCAAAATAAATGTGTCTTCTGGATTCATTTCTATTCTACCCTTCTTTGCGCCTGCGCGGCTTCCAGGCGCATCCGTATGCACTGACCGGGCCCAGGAGCTTGGTGTGCTTTCAAGGCATCGCGTCGACCTGGTGCCGAGCAGCATGATGCCAGGAGTATCACATGACCCTTTAGGCATTTTGTATATTCACTACAGAACCCATTTGCATATTCATGTTGTGAATCGTACACGTGCGCTATGTAATAGATGTTTTGCAGTACGTTCTTCGGTTGAGTAAAAGTGGCGCTTCTTTGGAAACGATCGGTTCGTGTAAGCATGCAAAACATGCATGACCTTCTAAAAGAATGCTTCCTCTTATGGCCTCTGGCTAGTGCCAGGCACCCTTCAAGCCTACCCTTTACCAACCAAAGGGTACAAAATCCCAAGCCTTTCAAGCCCGGTCAAGCCTGTCCAGCCACAGCCACGTGGACAGGACACTGGCAGCTCATCCAAGAGGCTACGCAAAGCCTGAGAGTTTGAGCTTAAGCTGGGAGCCAGCGAGGTCGGTCTTGAAACAATCTAAGCAGTTGATCAAGCTGTTTGGTGAGGAAGTTCCAAAAGAAACTTTCAAAAGAACTCTTGAAAGAGCTGCCTGGTGAGGATGCAAGTCTGCGAGGTGCATCTCTGCGCGGCAGGTGGGGCAATGCCCTACTGCGGAGGAAGAGGAGCTCTTCTCCTCGCTGTCCTTGAAGCAGCATTTTGAGTTCTTCACAACAACATAAAACAACCCTTTGATTGCATTTGATTGCTATCCGGCAGATAAACATCAATACTGATCCAAAAGAACGATCTGCGATCGGGCAGGAAGAAGAATCGGAAAAAACAAACAGTGTTGTTGAAGGCTCCGGATGCTATAGCGATGCACATTCCGTAGTTGAGTTCTCCAACAATAATCAAAAGAAACACAATAGCGATGGCCTCCAACCTACTTGCGATGGCCTCCAACCTAATAATTAGCAATGGCGTTTGGAGGAAACCGCGACAATCACAAATGAAGCCCCGGCACCAGGGAGGACTCAGCCACCAAGCATTGTTCCACACAGCCGCGGCAGAAGACATGCTGACAAGGCCGTCCACCACAAAACACTGGATCTTCAAAGATCTCAAAGCAGACCTCACTCAGAACTTAGCTGCTTGTCCTCTTCAACTTGAACTAATTCAACAAACATGTTCCAATAAATCAATATGCAGTGGATATGTACCCGCAACATAGTATTAAAAACACCTCGGGTGTTGTCAAGTTCTTCAAGCCCATCAATTTTGTTCAATTAGTAGCGTCCTTGCTCCTAGTAGTAATGCCAGGAGCTACTAGTAGCGTCTTTGCTCCTAGTAGCGATGCCCTTTGTTACTTGCGTAGCGTCCAAGGTTCGGGGCATTTAAGAGTTTCGGAGATGGCTTCTGGGTGCAGAAATTCTGCATCGCTAATGCCCATCGCAGCATCAATGATCGTCCCTAAGCTACTCTAGCATTGAATGCGTTGTCTACTCGGTAGTGTGTTGCATGGCGTGCGCATGGCCCAATCCCACTTACTGTAATTGCTCGTCATAGGGCATCTTAGGCGTCATCCCCTGTTGCTGCCAACAAGCAAGGTTGTTCCTCCTTTCCTTTGTTCCATCTTTTCTTCTTTCCTATGAACCTGAAACTTTAGACATCCTACTTTCTGATAGGTGCCTTGTAATCAACACTTCTACTTGCAGGTGATGCAGTACGACCTCTCCTAGACTACCTAGATCTGCCTTCTACCGCGGAGCCATGCTTCTTTTCCGGGTGTACGCCGACTTTTTGTTCACATGGCTCGAATGCTTGGGCCAAAAGGATAGCAGTGAGTTGAGGAAAAAGAGGGAACTATTACGTTGTTGTTGCCAAACACGTCCAGTCGGCTATCCGCAGCAGAAGCATCCAGCTAGCGTTGGTTCTCAACACTCACAAAACGAGGCTGTGAATAACACCAGGCGAAAGATTCGGGAATCCAGACTCCCTCTTGCTGATCCTCGGTAACTCTGGTGTGAGACCAGGCTCTGACGCGAACAATGTGGCAGCGGGTTGCCGCGCCAAGCTGGGCTGCAAGTTGTTTCCAGGATCCACCTGTCAGCCGTTCTGCCATTCTTATGTGCTTCTGTCTTTTCATGTTACGTCATTTTAGGCCGTTAGACTCTAGACATGTTTTTCTTCCATTCTCTTTTTGTTTGCATCTCATACCAACGTTGCAAAGATTGACAATGTTCATTTGCAATGTGGGAGACGTGGCAACATACATGCACTGTAATCTTTTCTTGAACGGGCATGAATGACATTCAGTGACCGGGCCCCCAACACAGTTGAATGCAATGGGGAAACTCGTCTTCTCGTGCAAAGTTCCAGGCCCAAACTCTTTAGACACCCCTTGCTAATGATCATTTCCTGGAGCTAGTCCTTTTCTCTTGAGATCTCTTGAGGCAGGTTGTCCATCCAACTTGTAATTGCTCCTTTCTACACTCATTCATGCATCTTGCAGCTGGATCTGTACAAAGCTGCCAGGCAAGGGATGACGCCCCATTTTCAGGCTCAACCTTGCCTGCTCGAACGTCTCGAAGGTCTTTGACCGGCGTGGCATTCGCACATTTTTAACATAGTTTGAGCATGTTTGAGCTCAGCAAACTCATGCAACTCTATGAGCAGCGCTGCAGGCTCTCCACATTTGCATCCACACGGGGTGTGCGCAGAAGCAGCCACAAGCATCACCGGGCAAAGAGGAAGCCCCAACACCAGCCAGGGCCAAAACATGTCAGGTTGGGCCTGTGTTCCGTGGTTTCCCGTGGAATACGGATGTCTAATGATTTTATCGAATCTAATATAGAAAGGTAGGGACAGTGCACAAACTCCGTGAACGGGCCTATATACAAGGAAGAGTCTCTTCAGCGACACTCAGGTCGTGAGCACTTCTCATGCGACACCCTGTAAGAAAATGACCTCAGCCGGAAATGTTAGAAAACGACATATATATATATATATATCAGAATCTGAACCAAGTACCAACTTGGAGGTTCATCAATTCCACCGTTACAATCAGTCATAATCTGTTCTGTGAGTTTCCTGTCCAAGTCACCCAAGGCACAGGGACCTCAGATGCAGTGACCAACAAGCGCCCCTGTTGCACCCGGTCGCCCACGAAGGAGACCGCAATTGGCGCCTGAAGAGTGTTTGGCTTTGCATGTCCCAATTGCCTTGTCCCCCTACCTAGAAGCAACGGCCTTCAACCTACTAGCGATGGCCTCACACCTATTGAGACGAAAGGCTTCCAACCTAAGAGCGATGGCCACCAACCTAATAGCGATGGCCTCCAACCTAAATAGCGAATCTAACATAAGAGCGATGGCCTCCAACGTACTAGCGATGGCCCCCAACCTAATAGCGAAGGCCTCCAACCTACTAGCGATGGCCTCCAACCTAATAGCGATGGCCTCCATACAATCAGCGTTTCATCTCTTGCCCACTTCGACATTCGATCTATTTCCAAAGCCGAACACTGAGGCTTTGGCAGACTTCTTCCCGTCCAATTTGAAGGTCTTCTGCGTGACTTGGAAGCTGGGGTTGTCCACCTCACGTTTCGAAGAGCAAGAACTCTAGGATGCTCTAGGCTCAAGGAGAACGTTCGTGCAACGGCTAGACACGCGGAGAAACATGCAGAAGCCATTTGTCAGGTCATTATGTTTCGAACATTTCGGTGATGTCGTTTCGTTCGTAGCCCTTCTAAACGCAAGGCCTTCTAGCACCAGTCATCGTAGCATTAGTCGTGTTCATGACGGGTAGAGAGGCCGAGAATCTTGGTGAAATCAACAGGCACGTGCAGAGCTGCTGACCCCCAATTGTCATGAACTGATGCAACTGATGCGCAATGGTCGAAGAGGTGTCCAGCTTTACAGTCTGGTACTATCTGGTCAAGCTTGGCTTGACACCTCCCCGGGCCACCCTGGCCTGGATGGAAAACTCCACGGACTCCATGAAGGGGTTCTGAAAGTCCACATTGCTGGGTTTTCCCTGACATGTTGGGAAAAAAGTTGAGGCAAAAAAAAGGAAACATCTACACTGATAACTTACATTTAGAAAAGAGAGAACAGAACGCGTTTCTTGTATTTTACTTGTATAAGTCGAGGTGGCAAGTGACAACACAGCTACCACAGGCCTTCGGAATGTCGACCGGACCTTGTGGCTGTGGCGGCTGGGAGTATCCCACCAACAAAGCCTCCAACACTTCAAGGTGCCACAGTTCCAACTTGCCAAGAGTTCCGACTTCCGAACAGAACATTGGGAAGTCACGAAGCGCTTTGCTAGTAATTTCAATTCCAATTCAATTCTTCTTGTTACTACTAGTAAGGCACGTGTTACTAGTAGCGATGCACTTGTTACTACTAGCTTCTTGTTACTACTAGTAGAGTTCCGACTTCCGAACAGAACATTGGGATTCTGTTGGATTCCGTGAGGACATTGACCAGATTGGTCTTCCAAACTTGCAGTCGAACGAACACAACTCTGCACTGCACATGCCACTTCAGTTCCTTGTGCTCGCCGACTTCAGACTTCACGACGAGTAGAGCACGAATCTCTCCCAATTGGGAAGGCTGGAACCGGACCTTATTTGCAACTGGATGTGACTTTCACACTCGATGGAACACTGATCCTATGGCCGCCTTCATTTGGTGCAGGGTGGATGATCAATGTTATTCATCTTTTCTCTGCACATCATCTGCATGCCGGGATACGGCCACGCACACTTCAAGTCCATCTGTACCAGCTGCCTCGGCTTTGATCTCCTGGACACTGCACCGGAGTAGCACAAAAATGGCACCTAACAGTGGAGGCCGTCCCTTCTAGGTTACTAGGTTGGAGGCCATCGCCATCGTTTCTAGGTTGGACGCCATCGCTAGTAGGTCGGAGGACATTGCTATTATTTCGTTGGAGGCCATGGCTTCTAGGTCGGAGGACATCGCAATTAGGTTGGAGGCCATCGCTATTAGGTTGGAGGCCATTGCTATTAGGTTCGAGCCGATCGCTTTTAGGTTGGAGGGCCATTAGTAGATTGGAGGCCATCGCTTCTAGGTTGAAGGCCATCGTTCTTTGGTTGGAGGCCATTGCTATTAGGTTCGAGCCGATCGCTTCTAGGTTGGAGGCCATCGCTAGTAGGTCAATGTGTTGCCCTCCCAACCTTTTGCACCCAGGGTCCTTCGTTTCAGGAACGAAATCTCCAGGAACTGCTTTCTGACCTGATGGCTCTGACTATAGGAAAGAATGTCGGAAAAACAACGGGAGCTTGCCGTTTACCACTTGAGGCAAGACCAAATAAAAGTGGGTGGTGACCGCCGGCTTTCATTCAGACCTACACATGCGACCGGCCTGGCGCTGCTTCGACCGCAGCAGTGAAAGTGAGAGCATGCGGGGCAAAATGGTGGAACCTCGGCCAAGCAACACATCGTTGGTCCGTCTGTCCAAGCTCTGCCTGTTCCAAGCTTTGGGGAACGTGCAAAAAAGACAAAATCCCGTCTGATTGCTCTGAATTGGGTTAACAGGTCCTTAGTCATAGTCCTTGCCCAAATCCCTCATAGCTTGCTTGGTCACGACTCAGGTCGTTCCTGTTCGAGGTCCGTACCGGAAGGGGCGTGTGCAATCCGCAGACCCCAAGGGAGCCTTGAAGATAATGGTCTTGGCCAAGCCAGGCAAACCTGGCAACAAGCTGTAGCAAGAACGCTACTGAAACCTCCTGGCATCACTACTAGGAGCAAGGACGCTATTAGGGGCTCCTGGCCTTACTGCTAAGAACAAGAACGCTATGAATGAGAAAGGACCCTGAAATGTCCAAGGTGCCCTGAAATGTCCAAGATGATCCACCGTGCGGACGAGAATGAGGATGAATGATAAAATATGAGGACGGATGAGAGAGTGAGGACATGAGAACAGAGGATGAGAAGGATGAGAGTCCAAAGCAGGGTGGACTCAGGTAGCCCATGCTATCTTGATCAGGAAAAACATCATCCAAAATCAATTTGATGCACGTGATCCTAAAGCCTCCCTCTCTCGTTTGCCTAAGGGTCTCCCTCTTCCAGTCAAATGAAATGAAAAAGCCCCTAATAGCGTCCTTACTCCTAGTAGTGATGTCCTTTGCTCCTAGTAGCGTTCTCTATGGATATGCTCTGATATCACTTCAGCCCTTTCACCCGTCTTTTGGCCTGAAGGTTTGGCTGCTGGCTCCTCGTACCTCAAGTCGAAACTCTTAAAGCTGATGTATTTCGCCGCTGTGCAAGGCTTCCATTCCACCCTCTGCACCACTTCACCACTCAAATCAGCCGAGTCTCGGGATGCTGTCAGTGACCCCACCTGGCAACTACATTGCAATGCATACTCCTTTTTTAAAGAGGAGAGTAGGCCGCTAGCAGAGGTAGCTAGGTAGCTAGTAGGGAGAGATGCTACTTACTTCAAAGTTTCAGTAAAGTGGCTTCGAGCATCTTTAAGGCGCATTCACTGTCGTTGCTCTGAAATCTCTGAAAGGCAAAGCGACATTTAAAAAGATGCATCAAGAACCTTGCGCAAAACCATATTTGATGCTAATTCATCTACTCCTGCGGGCTGCTTTAGCCTGCTAATGCCGGGAACTCACGTCCTTGCAGATCTTACAGGTTTGGGGATGCCCCTACAAGTGTCACTCGCTTCGACTCGCTCTCTTGCATGTTTTCTTCAAAGGAGTTTTCTAATAGTGATGGTCCTGGCCTCCAACCTAATAGCAAAAGGAACCGATCTTCCTTTCCTTCTCTGATTGTTTCTGTGCTCTCTTACATCAAGCCTTCATCAACTGGTCCGGGCTCTGCAGGTTGGCTCGGTTCTATGGGTGGCCTCGAGGAGGGAGCAGTTGTGGGCTGAGAGCGGGCTGAGCAGTCCAAGAATGTGCTCAGAATTGCTCAACAAGTCTCAGCCCACCTGAAAGAATGTCCAAACAGCGACAAGGTGTAGCCGGTGTCCTCAGGACCTTGTCACAGTTATCAGATCTCACAAGTTCTAGCCACGAGAAGTGTACCGCCGCTTCAGTACCATGGCCTGATGGAATGCGCATCTGCAGTGAAGCACCATCAAGTTTGTGCACATCCATTGGCGAGTACTCTACGATGATTGCCTTAGGCCAACGGCGCTGCGGCTCAAAAATGCTTGATACGCCGGTCCGGTGGCCTTGCCATGCGTCAGTGCAGCTGCTTTCTTATTGAAAATCTCAGAATCGCGCCGTTTCGCTGTCCTGGGTGATGACACCCTGCTCCGGCGTGATGGTCAAATATGGAGGCGCGTCGGATTGTGGGAGCACTACCCGCCCGAAGGAATTGCGCATCTGCCACACAAAATAGTAGCCTCAGCACATATCAAGTCATCATGAACAGCATTCCACACAAAATAGATAAGGCTTGGCGGGTGCAAATATCCTACAGAAAAAGGAAACATAAATTTCATGTGCACCCTTAAACATCTCAAACCAAGTGACGTGCCGGCAACTGATCATCATCAAAGCGAGGCCCTGGTGGGCTTGGACTGCTCAGTTTCAACGTGAAGCTTCGTCGTTCCTCCGCCTGACTCTGTTTGCCGCACACGAAGGGCCCTCCCTTTTCCGAGTGTAAGGCAGGTCAACCACGGACTCGCAAGGAACGAAAGAGACAAAATCGAGTTGTCGGGTTGCAAGACCATTGTGCAATCGGCAATAAAACAGGAGTAAGGCATGATAAGGCATGGCATTCCCTAGTCCCCTGGCAATTCGCATCGATGTTCGCTCGCCTGCACTTCTCCAAAGTCCAAGAGCTCCTTTTCAGTCATTCCCATCATGTGATGACTCATGGAATAATTAATGCGCTGTGGCTTAGCTGGAAATAGCCCGTCCTTGACTCCATTTCGCAATTCTCTGCCTTCCTCACCTTCTTCCACCACCAGCTTGGTATGTATTCTATAGCCTGACTTCACGGCACAAGCACATCCGGAAACATGTCAGACAAGACATCTGTGCCTTCACCCTTAATGTTCAGCAAGACTGGCTTCTGCTTCCGCTTCACCGTGCAAACAACCTGGAAACCGTCAAAACCGCAAGATCATGCCCCTTTGACCTCTGGTGTGAGAAACATGCACCCCCCCAAAAAAAAGGCACAGACTCTCATTTTGAGAATTCGATTTAGGGCATCTTTCTGAAGACTTCGGCAACTGTGTCATGCTGCCAAGTGTCATTCAAGTTGTAGAATTTCTCCTCATTCGGAGAGAATCTCACTTCCACCGGGAAGGACTCACCTGCAAATCTGAACTGAATCACAGATTGCTTCCCCGCAGTGGACCTGAGGACCTAACTCATGTTCAACTCCTTTTCTGTCTCTCAGGGATCTCAAGGCCCTTTTGGTTAAGCCCACCTGGTGGAATGACTCCAGTCTTTGGATTTAGCTTGAGCGCTGGATGCCCTGCAGCACGTTCAAAGGAGAAGTTCAACGGAAGATTTTCCTGCAAGCACGGAAGGAATAGACAAAGTGTGACAAAGCCATATCAGTCACAAAGCATCATGAGCATCATAGTGATTGTTTGTTTGTCATGAGATCGGCATCTCATGAACAAGCACATAATACATGGTGACATGAAAGTCTCGCCGCCTGGTTGATGAGGTTGACCTTCTCGGTCATCTTCGCACCCAAAAGCAGCCGTTTGAACTTGATGCAAGGGACGTCGAAGCCTTACCCCGTCCGCCACATGAGACAAATACATATAAGTCAAAGGACAGTGTGACAATCTTAAACCAAGACAGCATAACATATTGATTTATGTATTTATATACATATGCCAACACGCGCACATGTTATATCTGAATATCACACACACAAGAAATTTTTGAGTTATTGTACATCTACACAAAGGCACATAGCGTATTATCTACTTTTCTGGCTGTAGATATGATATACACTAATCTGAGAAGAGGAAACGAAAGCCAGGAGGAGCCAGCAGGTGACTTTTTGGCGCACATGCAATACACATGCGTGACCTAAAGGGTGCATTTGGTCTACTCTAGTGACTCTAGTGCGGATATGATGCTAGTGATGCAATATCTCATTCACGCATCACCAACCCATCAAACATTACCTTGTGGAAAATTAAAACCCAGCAGGCTGATATGGTTTACATCCACTTTTCCCCATCTGCCCCCCCCCACCCTAAAGGCTCACTTCGCTCGCATAGACCAACTTCAGCCTAGCCTATCGGCTGGCTTTCGTAATATTTTATATAGTTATATGCTTCTACAATGTTATACACACTACCGGATCAGCAAATCCATGCAAACCCCCTCAATGATACCCCAATCCGTGCATCCTCAGCATCCGGTGTTTGCCGAGTGGCCCACCCTTGGTTCCTTCACCGTGCCCACAAGCAGAAATGGTTGTGAAGCCTGCTTGGCAGGAACTGAGAAGACCCAGCGTGATTCATAGGTCTCCGGGTCCTCGGCACCATAGCGTGAACAAATGCTAGTAACAAGTGCATCGCTACTAGTAACACGAAGCTACTAGGTTGGAGGCCATTGCCATTAGGTTGGAGGCCATCGCTACTAGTAACAATGGCATTACTACTAGCAACAAGAAGCTATATCTGAATGTAATTGTCAAGTGCCACAACATCGCACATCTCTCCCTGTGTCCACCTTCACAGGACAAGAACTGCTCCAACAAACGCAACCCTGCTTTCAATGACGCGTGGCCGTTGGCAAGTATTCGAAGAGCATCTCAAACTTCTTCCCCGGCAGGATTGTACCACGCCTGTGGATAAAACTCAAATGCAGAGTTTAAAGGAGTGATTCCCCTCAAATCCAAAAATCTAATACTGAGTCCCAGACTTGGTCAAGCAGCGGAATGGATGGGAGAGTGTTGTTGCTTGCTCTTTTTTCTCTGGCTCTTCTTGTATCCAATTGAACTCGTAGGAGTCAGATGTGGGATTCAACACCTGCGAGGAGCAAAGAGATAGATGTTCTCATGGCAATGGACATCAAGGCGGCCAAGGGGCATAGAATCGCTTGATGTTGCGTACTTTCGTGCCGAGGGACTCGCATTCGATGATCTGGCGTTCCGGATTTCGTTTCACTCGATCGAACGGGCACTCCTTCCGCTCGGTCCGTGCATCGAGCGGGTCGGGTCCGTCGCCTCGTATTTGGGATCCAATGGTTCTTCCGCTTGCCGCATGGCGCGATAGTCACTGACCGGAACCTGTCGCAAGGACGTCCCAATCGGATGTGTCCGACATCGCAAGAAAGGCCACCAGGTTTCAAATCATTGTATCGCATGCGGCCAGGACTTGTGGGGACAAAACCTTATATCACCCTGGCTGGACCATAGAACCACGATGAAACTTCGCATACGATGAGCACAGCCGCCTGAACAACATTGAACACCCGTGCTTCCAGCTGCTCTTGCGGCAAGACACAACCTAATAGAAATGGCCTCCAACCTAGTAGCGATGGCCTCCACCCTAAGAGCGCTAACCTCCAACCTAATAGTAGAAATGCCCTCCAAACCAATAGCATCCGAGCGCCTCAAAGTGGCACCAGGGCCGCAAAGCTGAACCATTTAAAGGGATTCGCAGGGGCTCCTGACGGCCAAGATCCATGGTCAAAATTCTCACAAGAGGGATGTTGAGAGGTGGGCAATTCTCACAAAAAAAACATACAAATCTCAAATTCAGCGCCCCATCGTCTCTCCAAGTCTCTCCACTCCTTAGCCATTGTCCATATGACGTCCGCACCACAGAGCTTACAGCTTACATGGCTTACATCAACCTAACAGCGCTACTAGGCTCGAGGCCGTTCCGAGGTTGGAGACCATCGCTAGTAGGACCCATTTCAACATGAAGATCCCGAGCCCTGTGGCTCTGTGGCATCCGTGCATCTTCTTCCGCCTACGACTCTGCCCCTCCTCTCGCGGCCTACGACGCCCCAAGAGGACAGCGAGTCACTGAGGGAGCCACTCTTTCTGAGGTTTGTTTACTTCTCTGTTACGTCTGTTTGCTTTCCAATTCGCCCGGAATCATCGAAAAAAGGGACTATATAGACTGACAGTTTTGATACTATATAAACAAACTGCTTCCGTGTTCTTTGGGCGACCCCGCGAACCCGAACAACTCCGAATAGCTCCCAAAACAATTGGCTCCTTCAAAGGCATTCGGCTGTCCTTGGATGAAATGTGTTCACTCAGCTGCCAACTCTCGCTTTGCACTCCTGAAAGCCTTTGCAAGGAGGGTCTCATGACCGAAACCTCTCCCTATAGTATAGGGCCAATGTATATAAGAACTTCCACCTCCAAGCAGCCATCCCTCTACTCACTATCATTGAAACACGTCCACTATCATTCAACCACGGAGGCCATCGCTAGTAGGTTGGAGGCCATCGCTATTGGGCTCTTCTTGGAAAAATGAAATACATATATATATATGTGTAAATATGATAATATGATTAAATATATGTGTGATTCACCTAGCTGATGCAGCTGTGCATCCAAGACTGCGGAAAAGTCCTCGACCTCTTTGGGTGCGAATCGGATTTCGAACTCTGCAGAAGCACCCGCCGCAATCGTCCCTCCGCAGGAGACATGGAAATCATGCTCCAGCATGGACAGCAGAAGGAATGGAAAGTCAGCATGGACAGCCAAAGCTGCAGGTTTGCAGTTCGATCAGCATGGCCTTTGGGTGGTGTGATTGAATAAGGTAGAAGCCCGGTGCGTTCTCTCTCCTGATGTTCAGAATGTTTGGTCGCTCAAGGGGGCCCTCTATTCGCATGATCCAACAGCATCTCCTCCATCGGCACCACGCGCCAGTTGTAGGGAAGAGCAATGGACGAAGGGTTCGAAACCTCAAAGTCCAGAACATGCTGAGATCTGGACATTGTCCTAGGGAGCCACAACCCCGGAAAGCAGATGCCTATCCAATTCTTCTGGTCAAACTCCCCACCAACTTGAGACGGGTTTGGAAGGATCATGTCTTGCCAATGCTTGATGGCCATCCGGATGGAGTGAACTTGGGGACCGTGCTGGGTACATCCAATGGACACGATGGCCATCCGCGGAGCACGGGACGAAAAAACGTCACGGGAGCACCACGGGTCGTTCGATGCATTCGATCCTGGGAGCTCCCATCATCGCAGTAAGTGCTTCCAAGGAGCTGTGAAGCGGTACAAGCGGCTCTGGAAAAGTACCGTGGCACTGAAGTAGATGCGCTCAACACCGCACTCATATGACATCTCATCTGCAACTGCCAAAGTCCTGGTTGGACATGAGCAAAACAACCGATATTCAATTTCCAGGTAAATCTACTGGATATCTACAGTCCCTTGCACCTGGTAAATCAACTTCCTTCCCCCCACATTCACAAAGGCAAATTTCACTGTCTTCCATGCTAGCTTGGTTTGGGAACCATTCAGCTGGCCTGAGCGGCATTTCTCGCGCCGATCCATCCACCACGGTGTGCGGAGGTTCTGGATCAACCTAGCCACATCCGAACGCATATGAAAGCTACGCAGACCATGCAAGTTTGCTTGATCTTGATTCACTCCAGGAGAGCCTCATCAGCATCCTGTGTATCTGCCGCTTTCAAATGCCAAGCATTGTCCCAGTCCTTCAGGTTCCCAGTCCCAACATGGCCGTGCATGGCTGCACAGGTCCAAACGATGGTCACATCTTGTCCACCTCTTGTATCCATATAAGTAACGCAAAGAACGAGGCCTGAAATGCTCAGAAATTAAGCCCAAGACCTTGAACTTGTTTAAAGGTATTCTGATCCTTTTTCTGTAGGTCTTTCTTCTTTCATTTCTTCAAACTTATCTTTTTTTTTCTCCTTTAGGCCTCTAGACTCTAGACCTTTCTTCCATTTGTCTGGCTCTTCTCTTCTTTCTCTTCCTTCCTCTTCTTTCTTTAGACCTCTTTGGAAAGGTGTTCGATGCTTCTTGATGCTCCTCACCAAGAACTTATGTCCAAGCCTCACCACAATCGTTCATTAATTACTGAAAGTAGCCATGAAAGTTCAATTGGGCGTCCTCTTCTTCCTCAGGCACGATAGAAGCCTCAAATGTTCAAAGTGAAACTACATCCAATACATGAATCATATGTATTCTGAAATGTCCTTAGTCACAAGAAGCTAGTAGGTTGGAGGCCATCGCTACTAGGTTTCAGGCCAATACTGCTAGTAGCAAGGTAGCAAAGGGCATTATTCGATTGACATCGCCAACCTGACGCTTTGCGTCAGGTCGCAGCTTCAGTTGCAAAGTGCCACCCCCAAAGCGTCCATTGCAGATAGGAAGCGATTTGCACCGGGATCGACACATCCGCTTTCATTGACGCTGGTGGTTCATAGGTGAAGGAAATCCTGAGTGATGAAAAAAAGGGTCAAACGCGGAGTTCGGGAGCAACTCGCAGTCGAAATAACAATACCAGCTTGTCAGACAGCTGCACGAATTGCACAGAAAGAAGTGCAGTTGCCAACAACAATGTGTGAGGTGGGACGCCTGCCAGTGTAGGAAACAAACTGGTGAACCCAAAGGCATCTGTTATGGCCCATTTCACATCAAAGGTTCTGCTTCTTCATGCCCGGAAGAACGTGGCCAATCGAAGGCACGATCCTCATTCCCGGGTCCATGAGTCATGAGTGAGGAATGAAACGCTAGTAGGTTGGAGGCCACCGCTATTAGGTTGGAGGCCATCGTTGTTGGGT
>CAXAMN010000670.1:429488-464852 GCA_963970005.1 Durusdinium trenchii
GGCCATCGTTGTTGGGTTGGAGGCCATCGCTAGCAGGTTGGAGGCCATCGCTCTTAGGTTGGAGGCCATCGCTAATTTAGTTGGAGGTCATCTGCATTACGTTGGAGACCCTCGCTATTAGGTTTGAGGCCATCGCTTTAAGGTTGAAACACTTCTGGAGTACCATCTCTGACACCAGTTCAGCTGCTGAGAGCCGCACTTGATGCCCTCCAGTGGCGGCGGTAGCGAATCTGGGAACTGGAAGCGAAGAGTGTGCGCCGTTGAGTTGTTGATGTGGAAGCTGACGACCTCAAGCGATGCCGAGAGGTCGTGAGTTCCTCACATCAAGATATTGGGATGATCTAGTAGCGAACATTGTTTCTAATAGCAAACATTGTTACTACTAGTAAGGCACCTGTTCCTAGTAGCGTGGCACTTGTTCCTAGTAGCTTATTGTTTCTACTAGCTTCTTGTTACTACTAGTAAGGCACTTGTTACTAGTTACTAGTAGCTTCTTGCTCCTACTGTTCTTCCGATCTTCCTCAAATATTCCTTAGCGCCTCTTTGGTTCACTGAAACCTCTCCCACTTTCTCCCGCTGAGGTTGGCACCTTCGCAGTGCCAACGCCTCAGGAGCGCAGCAAACACGTCACAAGGAAGCCCCAGAACCAAGACCCGGCATTGTCACAAGAATCGGAGATGAACAGGGTCGTAGCACTTCTCGTAAGTGGTCGGAGGTTGTCGAATCCAATACGTAAAGGCAGTATGCCTCTTCTTGGCCACACGGCCCGGAAGTGAGCAAGGACAGATTGGATGAGCCCAGGCACATACCTCGCCCAAATCCAGCACATCCTCTTCATCCGCGGCCACTTCCGGCAGCTCCCAGGACACTTCTTCCTTGTAGCCCTGTCCCACAAAGGTCACCCGAGCGTCCTAGCGCTAGGACGCTCACCGGAGTCTGCCCTGGCATTTCACCAAAAAACATATACCCGCATATTCTTCTGCTGCTCTTGCCTCACGGACCCCTCAGGTGGATTGATTCTTTGCTCACACTCTTTAGCTCTTTGTGTGTGTACCTGCTTTTGGGGAGACAATCTTTGCCGTTCTGGAGTGGAGTACTTGCTTCGACATGTTTGGGTGATCCTTCCCTACCCCGGACATTCACTGAGTAAACCAAAAACAGTTGGATGCACAAATGAACAAGTGCAAATGGGTGCCCCTACTTCAAGTCTAATGGGTGCCCCTCCTCGTAGGGATTCTGCGCAGTTTGAAGCTGGAGAGAGCTGCTCAAGTCTCCGAGCCTGGAAAGAAGCGGCAGCACCGGGTGCAAAGCATGTGAGGGGGGGGTTGCTACTGTTAGCGCAGTGTCTGTAGCTTGTTCCCAAGAATTCCCAAGATCCATATTCTCTGCATGGTGTTGGTGTCTTTTGAAAGAAACCTTTCACCAACTATGAATAATTGCACATACAGTACAGTAATTGTTGTTTTTGGCTTCCGTTCTCGATGCTCTGGTCTCGGCTGGGGCAGGATTTCTTACAAATTCTTCAGGCACACAGATGAAAACAATTCTCGTCCACCAATCAACCCAAGCTCACCCCAAAATTCACTACAACAATGTCCAGTGTCAGGACTAGACCTGGCCAAGGCGCTCAGTAGGTGAAAAGAAGACTTGAAACTTCTGCGATGCCTTCGCAGGAGCAAAGTGGCTTTGATTTGCTTTGATCTTAAAATCCTTCAACAATCTAGCCGCGTGAGCCTATCAAATGGCCTCATGAGTCATGCAACACGTGCACCATATGCATGGGGCACAGGCAAGAACAAGAAGCAAATAATGAGCTATTCGGCTATTCATGTCTAGTACTCATAAAGTAGCCACAAGTCAGTACTTGCGTGCTCTACCAGGCGGCCACTTGGATACTACGATGTAGTGATGACATCAGCGGAATGACCAACAGCCAAAGGCGGCCTTGGGTTCTAAAGTGATTCGCCGCGGACAGCTCAAGGTGAAGTGGGGACTCTGAGAGAGTTCCTGAGTCGCAGGGTTAGTCTGCACCGTGGAACGCAGGGCGGTCTGAAGCGGCCTGGGCCATGTCTTGCCATGTCTTCGGATGTCTTGGATCTTTAAAGTCTCACAGTGCTCCCCCCCTCTCTCCATGACAAAACCAAGTAATCCCAATTCATGATCTTTTGCAATGAGCTGGCCTTCAACAAAAACATAAACCAGTCTCTGCTTCCATGAACTATCCACCTACATTATAGCAATTAGAGGTGTCAGTCAGTTGGTGGCCCTAGCTCTCACTCCTGAGGTGCAAACACGAGCGTCGAAACGAGCCGCTGCTGGGATATCACCCTGATTGTAGAGGGTGAACTCAACAGACTGCCGCTTTCCAATGCGACCTCTGCCAAAGTCATACCTCAGCTGCTCAAGATGCAGCGGGCCACCCACAGAAAGAGTCAGAGTAAAACTAAAAATGAAAAGGTGGTTCGTTTCCAAAGTGAAAGAAGATCTGAAAGGTGTTGAGCGTTGGCCGAGATCTAGATGCCTAGTCAGTAAGCAGCTAGTAGTGAGCATTGTCTGGGCTTCAGGCTGTGAGAAATCACATTATTTTAACGGTCCACACCCCAGCTCATCCCCTTAAATGCTGGGGCGGGGCAGTGGCCCGCCTGTCCGCCTAGTGTTGCACCCGGGGATGGAATCCAGGTCCTACGCATGAGGGATGCGTCATAGCCACTAGACTAGACCAGGCCTCTGGGCAAGCACATTCCTCAACTTTAAGCACGGTGCTGGCCACCACTGTCACCAAAAATTGTAGGGCCGCTCAGTGCGATTGATGGCATTGCACCATCGCCTCGTATCCTTACAAAACACATCACAACACGTTGTTCAAAAACACATGCAGATCATGCCCGTCAAACAAGAATACAATCTTCACAGTCCATGATCTGGACAGCAAAAACCAGAAGGTTCTTAGAATCTCATTGAGACTATCTAAGTCCTCCTCTATATTATATATAACACGTATTAACGCGTTGCTAATTATCAGTGATTTTTTGCACTTCAACTCAGAAATGAAAAAGTGGCTGGCGCGCGGCAGGGTATGCTTTTCTAATGGCTAGTGATGACTGTCTTCAACTAAGGTCAAAGGGGCATACAAACCCATCATCAACATCATCAATGATGATGTGACCGCAGCGTGCGGTTTAAGACAAGGATCTCAAATTTGAGAATGTTTGTCTTGGGATCCTCAAGCGAATCGAACAATTTCTGACCCACAAACAAGGGAGATGACATGGTAGACATCAGAAAGAAGTGCATGAAGGTACTGCCTACTGCCCTTGTTTCCATTATGACAGCTCCGTCAATCTGTCCTTCCCCTCAGGGACTGTTGCTTCGAAGATGGCAGAATATCTCTGCAAAGCCTTCTGGTGTACACAACCAACATGTTTTAAGGGCAAAACTCACCATGTCAAGCAAAAAACACTTCTGCCAGTACGGCATCTCACGTGACACAAACTGATTCTTCCACACAGAACGCAAGGCCAGAGCAAACTTGAGGAAAGCCACGACCTTCCTGGCTCGCAACTACCAGCCTGTGGTGTGAAGCGGACCTTGATGTAGCGGTACTCATGCGGTGGGATGTGAAGCTCCTCCGACCGGACTGTCTGAGTCAAGTGAAGCTACAAATCACAAGCTCATCCCTAGCGGTCCTTGCTGGACAGCTCAAAAGGCAAGACCGGTGCATCTTTGCCCACCACAGCTGTGGGTTTTATCTCAAACCTGGGAATGGCATCTCGATTGGCCTGACCCACAGCTAGCTGACCAATCCTTCCCACTACTCATGGCTATCCAGAATTGGCAGACCTGCGCTAATTGCAAATAATTGCGGCTAAAATGCTTCACATCGCAGGCGATAGGATTCCTGAAACGCGACGCTTGAACGTGACGCGCGCAGCCGTTTTCATCTGCTCCCAAACTTGTGTATGCTTGGTGGCACGATGTTCCAAGTTCACAAAGATTCACCCAAACCTCTACCAAGCTGCGGATTTGTGATGCGGAATCTTGCTGGATCTGGTGGGTCGGATGATTGGCCTGTCCGACTGGGTCTTAAACCAAAGAGCGATGGCCTCCAACCTAATAGCGCTTTTTCATAGCACACCCCACACACCTCACCTTGTACTGGAAGTGGTCCAAAGGAAAAGTACCGGGCTTCCTCATCGAAAGCTCGAATGGCCAGGCGTCCCGCAAATGCCTCGGAAGTTTTGCCGGCTCACCCTTCGAAACTCTTTGAGTTCGACACAGGGAGCCCCGTTCGTAGCGTCCGATCGCTCCTAGTAGCGATGCCCTTTGCTCCTAGTAGCGTCCTTGCTCCTAGTAAATCAAAGATTAGCATGTAACTCTCAAATTTTGGATGAACCATGAACCTTGGGTCAGATTTCCGTCATTCAGCCACACTCCGCCACACTCTCCGAGGTACTACAGCATCCTCCAGAGTGGGTGCAACATAGTGCTCCTCGAAGATGCTATGAACATTCCCAGCATCAATGCCTCGTGCAAATTTGAAAAGAGTTTCGACACCATTCGACACCCACACTGCAAACGGAAATGATCGCCTGGGGTTGCACTTTGGGCTGAGAGCAGGTATTCCTTGTATCCGGTGTCCCCGTCCTGAACCGAAAACAAAGGGAACTGACGTGTATAGTTCGACGGCGTGAGGGATTCTCTTGGGTCCCTCGCCCCTTCTCCGCGTCGACCTCATGCCCAAACACATGTGTAAAGAAAGCCAGGCAAAGAAAACACCATGCATAAGAAATCAATCAGCTTACCCTGAGGTCAATGCTGTCGCTAGCATCTTCTTGCAGGCCCGGCACGTGGATCCCAATCTGATGATGCCCTCAGACTCTTAGATATCACACTGTGAAGCAATCTCACGAAGCAACTGAACGTTTAGGACCTTGCCGAAGTCAAAGGAACAGAACGGGTCAACTCTATGGGGTTGGAGGCTCGCTATTAGGTTGGAGGCCATTTCCTAATAGGTTGAAGGACGTTGGAGGCCAAACACTCACAATCAGCCAAATCCCCACATGAAGGTGAGAAGCCGTTTATTGCTACTGCAGGCAGCTGGAACGGGTCCACACGTTGACTGATCCAATGAAGCAACAGAATTTATCATCAAACAAGGTCGACATGTGCAGGACGACCTGTGCCCAAAACGAGCTAAACCAATTTGCAAGGTTTTCGCGAGTTTGTTCTTAAGGCTGCGACAGTTCTTAGGCTCCGTTGCAGTGAAAGTGCCGATGACTTTGGCCGTCTCTTTGGGTGCCAAGGATCCTCCCCGCATGCGTGGTCTCAAGCCATTGCAAGAGAAAAAAAATTGGCAATGCTTTGCGGTCTTCCCCTAGTTCCTTCTTTGACGGTCTTTTTGCCTTCTTGTTTCAAGTCTTGCCACTTGTCCGCAAGTCATGAGACTTTAGGTTGGAGGCCATCGCTGTTAGGTTAGAGGCCGTAGTCGAGGCCCCAGTCGCCGCACCTGCACCAGGGCTCAGCTTGAAGTCTCCCAAAACAAAGTCAGCCGTCTCCTTGGCAACAAACCAGCCTCACCTTCGCTGATCGAGAGGCTGCAAGAGAGGTCTAGTGCTTTTTCACAAAAAGAATACATGACGCCGGACTCTAAGGGCAGCTCTGGTTTCTTGACACCTCCTTCTGCATCGAAAATGAACCAGTCAAACCTGGCCCCACCATGGCTTCCATGCAATATCAGAGCTTCCTTTTACATTTCTTTAGACCGTTTGGCCGTCAGACCGTTAATAGTTGTCCTCTTTTCTGGTCTTTTCTTGTCCTTTCTTCCCTTCACCGGCTGCGTTTTTGAGAGCAAAGGCTGGAGGTTTGCATCTCTGAGGGTCTTCGCTTGAAAGGTCCGTCGTTGCAAATCTCCAGCTCGCGAGTGCCGGACTCCCCGATCCTCAGGCGAAGCCGAAAGAAAAGTGTGCGGAGCTCTCGTGTAGTTAGCGTCACTGGCACTGTGAAGAGGCCCCATATATCCCTGAGGACCCTGAGGCGAAACGTTGCAACTAACCCAATATTGATTGAAATTATACCATTCAATTACTATAGTAGCTTCTTGTCACGTTCGTAGCGATGGCCTCCAACCTACTTGCGCTGGCCTCCACCGAGCATAGCGTCCTTGTTCCTAGTAGATTTAGTGTAAAATACATTCACTTTTTTGCGAGGATCTTGACCGGTCCGAAGTTGAGACCATCAGCTGGGATCAGGCTGAAGGAGTTGTAGACCTGCCAGAGAGGTCGTCCCAGGTTGACCAGCTAATCCGAAAAATACGTCGATAATCAGCGATGGATGTGTCTCGTGAAGCTGGGGGGAGGGGGTACGCCGTAGTGTGTGCTAAAAGGAATGCATATATGAGTAGTAAGTAACTTTAGGTATCTAAGTCGTGTCTATTGAGTCTATTAAGTAGGCCGCTACTAGGCACCAGGACGCCCTCTCAACTTTGGGCTTCAAGGAATCTCCCCCGCGTGAGGGCTGGGGGGAGCTTCCTTGAAGGATTCCTTGAACCATTGATTCGCTCATGAATGGTGTTCTTATGAATCAGAAAAATCTGCCACGAAAAGGATGCACATTGTGCGGTGTTAATGTCTTGGTAATCGTTGTACCTATGCAGGTCTTGAAGTCAAGTTGTGAAACCCAGTGCAGCTGAGAAACGGCGCGCAGAATCAATGGAATCAGCGGAGTCTCAACTTGTACGCGGTCACCTGCGCACAGTCATCCCCAGTCCCATGAAGTTCCAAATGTAAAAATATTCCCGCGGAGAGCATGTTAAAGCAAGAACGTCTCGTATTGGCTAAGCTCTGGGATGCAAGAATGTAGAAGCCTAATTACAGAAGGGAAGAAAGTGCAAACTCTGGTAGTCTAGCATCAAGCCTGTCTTGGTGTCATAGACCAAGAGTTCCAGCTCCTGCTGTTTCCAAGCAGTGGGAGTTCATTGTGGAAAGATTACCTATCCAAATTTCATTTGTATACTGAATATATATATATATATAAATCTTCAGCTGCTTCTTTTCTCTCTTGCACCACCGTGAATGCCATGTGGCATAGCACATGCCCTGATGAAGAGAGGGCGGGTTCTTGGGAGGGTGCCTTGAGCGGAAAAGGACACCACAGATTTAAAGTGACAAATCTTCAGCTGCTTCTTTTCTCTCTTGCATGTTGGTCTCCACCGTGAATGCCATTTGGCATAGCACATGCCCACTCCATCCAACCAACACGGAGTCACTTTCAATCTATTCATCTCGACCCAACTTTTCAGCCATAGGCTTCGTCTTCATCAGGGCATACCACGTTTTTGTAGGGATCTTTGCACGCTGAAAAAAGTTTAGCTTGTTCCAGCACTGTAGGGAAAGTTGCAGCGACACCCAAAACAAAAGATCTCTGAGCAGCCGACATGGGCAAAAGAAGTTGCATACTAGTAATCTCCTGGATGTATATTTCCATCACTCTATGGTTCAACCAACGTCCACGTCTTCTGACCAGTTCGCTATCCTCGCAAGTCTGCATCATCCAAGTTGCGCCTCCCGGCCTCAAGGATCCAAGATCCAGTGTTTTGCGACACTGGAGGGCAGCCGCATCAAGATGAAGCACCTTTAAAATGTCAGCGAACCGGTGTCGAAGCGTCTGGTCGGAAAAAGGCCAGAGCCGCTGGTGGCTCTCCAAGTGTGAAAAAGCTAACTCAACCAGGGATAACAAATCCGGTATATCCAACTTCGAAGACTGATGTCGTGCAGAAACGAACCTTGTTTTGGGTTCCCTCAAGGCCAACAGGGCGTACCTATTGGAAAAGAAGGTGTCCACGGGCAGCAACAAGTCGCTACGGAGGGCATGCGTCATTTCACTGTTCTCAATAACGATCCCCAACCAAGGGCCCCTGCCAAGGGCCAATAGGCCAGCGACACTCAACCATCCCCACGAAAGCGCGACCGACAGAATGGCTAAAAGGATTTGCCAAGGCATAGCAATGTGATGTGAGGGCTTTTCCTCCCTCACCCAACTGAATGCCAAGTCCCAGGAGGCCTGGAGCTGTCTTCTAAGGATCGGTTTGAAGCTTGCTATACTGTTGATTGTCTCAACGTAGTGTGAATACGTTTTGCCTGCTTCATAAAGGCGGCGGCCAAACAACAGAAGTGCTTCATTTATCTGCTCAACATGCCTCGAAGGTTCCTGCAGAAACAAGCCAATGCTAATGCCAGTTTCTTCACACCACTCCAAAAAGAGCTTGAGGAGCCTCTCTCTCGAAGCCGAGGCGAGGTCCGTCACCGGACGTCCTTTTGGAAGTGGCGGCTTTGTCTGGCGCAGTTGGGCTCTCTTCCAATCTCCAGGGGTGACAGGTCCAAAACATCCATGGCTCGGGGCAGAACTAACTACCGCGGGGAGAACACAAAGTACTGTAAGAGCTGGGCCTGCCAGGAGGGAGAGAGGAAAGAAGCAGGAAGGACCTTCGCCAGGAAATCCAAGAGTGGCATCAAAATCCACGGAATGGCCAATCTGTCTCGAAGGAAGGAGGGAGCCGTATGCGCATTGTGACATTTGAGAGGGCCAGGCAAGGCCATGATTGCGACGACCGGGTGATTGAAAGTCCAAAAGAGAAAATCCAGTAAGTCCAAAAACGAACCTCACCCAGTTGGAAGCCCAACGTCGCAGAGGAGGGACTGCTAGCAAAGCACGGATCTGCTCCTTGTCAAGATCGGCAATGTTCAAGTTGCTGCCAGGAGATCTGACTTCTCTGCCTCTTGTCGGGTCATCTGAGGTATTCATCCCTGTAGGCACAAAAGGCAATGTAAAGTATAAGCCTCCTGCAAGACAAATTGCATTGTATTTGAAGAGCAGAGATGTCAAAGCGCAGGATGAAGATCTCCCTTTTGATGCTGCACACCTGACTACATTGGAGTCGACGAAGTTCACAAGCCGGAGAGAAGTTGGAGCTTTAGCCTTTTCCTCAGCAAGTCGAAGCAGAGATGACATCTCATGGATTGATATGCCTCGACGATCGGAAGGCCCAAGAGCGCTCTTCACGCCACTCTCGAGCCAGAGCAACTAGGTTCACATACTGGTTCTCCAAGCCTTTGACCAGCATAGTGTCGTACTTCTTTTTCTCCGGAGAATAGCCTCCTTGAAGCAAAGAGCAATCTCATGAGCAAGGTCATCCGTGTAAGAAGCAGAGGCCTTCGTGTACTTGCCCTCGACAGTGATATGGTGGTGGTCCTTCGAGCATCTTCGAGTGAGCCTGCTTATATCCATATGAGCGGCCAGGAATCGGAAACTCTTTAGGTGCGGTGACCCATAAGCACAGGAGTCGCACCTTTGTACGCACACTTTCTCCTTTTCTCAAGCGCCAACCACTGAGGAAGATAGCGCATCATCCCACTCCAGGGTTGCTCAAGGAGACCAGGCAAGAAGAGCGCATGACACAACTGTATGATTGCAATAGCTCTCAAAGCCAGAATGTTCCCAATCCGTGTCTGCTCATCGTCCACATCAAAGCCAAAGGGGCTCAACTTTGATCGTAGAGCAGGCCTTCTCATCAATGAAAAGCTTGCGCAAACAGGCTCGACCATGACACTTTTCGGGTGGTAGGAGCTAAGCATGTATGTAATCCAGGAAAACACACGCACCAAACAAAGGTCCAGCTCACCTGAATATGATATGTCAATAGGCGGCCCCACCACCAAACCAAGGAGAGCTGCAGCCTTTGTCACCTTCGAAGATCCAGCAAAAACTTCCAGAAAATCATATGAAAAAGCTACAGGCCGTTCAACCCTCCCTTGAGGTTCAACTGATGCAACTTCGTCGTCAACACCTTCCCAGCCCCCAAGCGAAGCATGAGACTCTCGAAAGGGGTCTTCAAACGACTGTAGGCACCTTTTGAACGACAAGCTCTCCATAGCTGCTCAATGTGAGGAGCCGGCAAGGTTGTGGACGTGATAGCCCCATGTGTGTCTGAAGCGTCGGTTGAGTACACCGTCTCATCAAACAGAGCCCCTAGATCTGAGACAGGCGAGCGCCGATGCAACCACTAGCTCATTTGCCACTCTCCTCGACAAAGGAAACGTCTTCGGATGCATTCCGTCAACCTGGGAGGCATCCACCAAACTATGAGCCACTGCAAAAATGCCCATTAGGGGGCGGCGATACAGCATAACTGATGTCCAAGCTCCCAGAAGGCACAGATGGAGGGCATCCGAGGTATGGGAAAGCTGAGCCAACTGTAGGGTCATGGTGCTAAGACTCAGCCTCTTTGCTATGGGTGCCCCACATGTAGTGACACCCTGAGTGCAGACTTTGCTTCTAACTTCCCCTTTCACATCTTTGTGCGGAGTTCCCAGGATCTTGTAGGCGTCGTAGACTTTCTGGCTCTGTTCAAAGCAAAAAGACGACTGCGACTCACCTGGTGGCAAGGATCGGTCCTCGACAGAGATAGCAAAATAATCATCAATGACAAGCCCTTCAACGAGCGATGATCCAGAAATAGGTCTGTTTGCCTCCAGCCGCGAACCATCATTCAGAAGCCCTACGGACTTCAGAAGGTTCTCATGAGCCTGAGTTGCAAACTCAACACCTCCATGATCCCCCTGAAAAATGGCACCAAAAGCTATGTATACCTCACCATGCAACAAAAGAGGGGGGCGAGGCCAAAGGTGCATCCATGATTCATCACCATGTAGCATATCCCCAACTGCTGATCTCCTCCTCCTCTTACCAAGATCATGTAGCTGGTCTTCACGGAGAGCAGGGCCGACAGAGTTAGCAGCTGCTTTGTCATCAGAGACTCTAAATTGATGATAAAAATCCTTTCTGTCCGTGCAGGCTACACGTAGGCATTGCTTTCTCGCGTTCAGGCTGATCTCGGCGAGGTCTGAACCGCTGGGAAGTCTCGAAGATGGTCCCAACAAGCGATCTTCAGCAAAATTTCGACCCCTCCTGTCGCCGATTTGGCGGTCAGCGTCAATGCTCTTGTAATTGTTAAACACCCTGGAAAGCCAAAAGGATCTCTGCGGCACTTCATGAATACGAAGAAGTCCTTGACTGTCCCAGATCCTGGCCAGCTTCAAAACTTCATCTGGAGGGTCGTTGTAACCAGGAAAAGTTCCAGGAGCCGGCTCTCTGCAAGAAAGGATGAGGTCGGGACATCGGTATGCCATACAAAGATCATCATCAAGGAACTCGGTGGCATCAAAGGCACCAGTACCACTCAGCTTCAACCTGCTAGAGTCCAGGGAGCGATAAGGGCGAAGCTCAGGAAGAGCTTCACTATCAAGAGGTACTTCATGCCCCTGGAATTGATGCCCATAGGGGCCGCAGGCGCCAAGCTTCGTCACAATGCTTGACAGTTCACCCAAGCGTGCAATCAATTGAGGAAAACGTCGGCCACTCGACAAGACATCAATCTGTCCTGAACCAGGGCCATCCGCAGCCAAAATACCTTGAATCTTCCGATAAATGCTTCTATGGGCGGAAGACGGGCATCTCGACAAAGCCTTCTCACAAGGAAAACTCCTCAAACCATCATGAAGAAAGTTCAGAGCCATCACCATAACATGGAGGACCCGCTTGAGAAGGATCCTTCTCCTGTCACGAAGTGAGAGACCTGTCGGCATCCTGTTGAAAATGCCTGGAAAAGGCACTGGCACAGGGAAGAGCTGCGGTGTCGAAGGCTGATCGCTCCGATGCAATTTGAGAGAAAACGACAAAAATGCAGAGAATGGTGTTCTTGTCCTCAGAACATTGGGAACCAATGTAGCACACCAATCCCAAAAGGTAAAAGATCTCGGGACCCTCGAAGAAGGAAAAAGGGCATCGCCCTTGTCATCAAGGGGGTCCAAAGCAGCACCAAAGCCTTTGCTCTTCGGTGCCTGAATTCGTGAAGGACCGGATTCTTCAAAGGCCATCATGGGAACCCGGTCAAGCATGCATCCATCTCCACTTCTCACTGCTGAGCCCCTTCCGGGGCAGCCTTTGGCTTGTGAGGAAAGCGAGGCTTCCTCTTCGGCGAAGGTGGGTTCGCCTCCCTCGACATTCTTCTGGAAGTTGGGCTTCTTGACCTCGGGCTTCTTGTTTGCTCGAACCTCGATGTCCTTCAGATAACCCAAAGTTGTAGCCGTCCATGTAGGAGGTATCAATGGGCTGAAGGGGCGGCTTGTCGATGAGACAGCTAGAGACCTCTCTTGAAACATCGTGATCGGAGGCTCCTCGAGAAGGCTGATCAAATAAGCAACTGTCCAATTGCCTCCATCGTAGTTTCTCGACCGCCATGGCCAACAAAGCCAGATGCTCCCGGCACCCTACCATGTCGTCGTGGGCGGCCGCATCGGCAGCATGAGCGACCATCCACACTGCACAAGTCCCAAACTCCTCTGGTTCTTGTAGCCCCCTGATTTCTCCAGGTATTCCAATAAGGACAGAGAGCTGAGGTCGTCGTCCGTCTTCGGAAGAGGCCTGCCAGGATGTAGGCGCTTGTGCACTTGTTGCATCAACAGGAGGAAAAAGTTCCCGGATCTGGAAGCCAGGTCGGACTGAAGTTTCTCCCTTCGCATCACCCCTTTCATCGAGGAGGTACTGTGAGAGCTTGAGGACAGGTCTGCCATAGGATCCTGCTGTGTTAGATGCGCCACCAGGGCCGCAATGGCCGTCGATTGCTGACTGAGTGCTGTCACAATATGGCCAGGATCTTGACCTAAATCTCCACCTCCCAAAAGAAGTGCATTGGGCTCCTCTTGGTTCAAAGCCAGCTGGGGAGTCGACACTGTCCGATGAAGCTGAGTTTTGGGCGGAGGCCCAACCATCTCCAGAACTTTCGGCGCGGACAAAGGAGGGCCAACCCCGGAATTGAGGCCGTCTGACAAAGCCGGAAACCTGACTGATCTGCCAGCGTGCTGTTCTCCGGCACCCTTTGCAGAGGGCTTCGAGGAAGTTGCTTTCTCCAGGGCATCTTGTCTTGTTGAGATCACCTGGACTTGGGCCACAAGGAGGTTCAACTGTTCCAGCAGGGCAGCATTTGTGATTCGTTTTGCAGCCGCTTTCTTTGCACTTGCCTTTGCAGCTACAGGCGACACTCCACGCGGGTCCTCTTGAGCCGAGAGAAAAGGAGCTCCGCCATCACCACGTTCAGCCACCCAACTTGTCACCAAAGGAGTCAGGACTGAGACATCAGGCAACGCTTGTACGAAGCATCATGGAACGGGGTGATCTCTGCATCGCTGTCCGTGACTGGATCGTACTCACGACAAAAGGCGAGCAACTCATTCCCAACATCAATCACTGAGACAGGGCCAGCAACACCCAAAGGGACGACACTCCCATCGTCCGCCTCCTCCACCAAAGCCACTTCAAACATGGAGCCAACTCCCAGCCAAGAAGGATAGGAAGCAGGATAGTTGCCCTCCAACATCATAGTGTCGTCGATGACCCCATGAGGCAGGCAAATCAAAAACCCATCACCACGACCGAGAAGAGGGACTCCATATACCTCAACTGTTGCTCCTTCCACCAAAAAGTCCAGGCCAACCACAAGGAGCGTATGATCTGGCCCGGACCCTGACATCTTCACTTGTGAGTACTGCATTGAAACACTGGAGGTGTATCAATGCCAGCTGCAGCACAGAACACTTGCACCTCAGTAAGCGAGGGGAAGCCTTGGTAGATGGGACCACAATCTCCACGAGGAGCAACTGCTAATAGAGCACGAAGTTCAGAGACCTTGCGGACCCTGACTGGGCTGCTGAGTGAAGGAGCCCGGATGATCACCCACTGAGTATCAGACAATGAGCCAAGGCTTTCCAGCTGCTCGTACTCGGTATGGTTCACCAAGCAAGAGCCTGAGCGCCAAGCCCGTTGGACACGATCCTCTGGCTTGCCAACAACCGAGGAAATCTCCGAAGCCGCTGACACCAGAAGCGAATGAGGGATCTTGGTGGGGCCCTCTTCCACACCAGTGAACGTAGTAGGCACAGCCCAGGGAGTGTGAGCAGGAGGTTCCACAAGTTCCCAACACGCCTGAGAGATGATGGGCACCTGAACGGTAGTAGACGAGGATGTAGCAGCTTCTGCTCTTTCAAACGCCAAAGTCAGCCGATTGACAGCCGCCACCAGTGACTCAATGCCAGCACGTGTGGCAGGGACGCTCATTCAAGATATCCAGCCAGTCGAAGCCTCTTTGACAAATGTGCCGGCCTGACCACTCCAGCTTCCGCAAAAGGTCCACCTCCAGCAACCTCAACAGATGGCCTGAAGACCTTCAAGACAGAAAAGGCAAGGAGGAGACCAAGCAGGAAGGCCAGGAGAAACCCAAGGAGAATGCCCAGAAAGAGCCAGGGCAAGACCGAGGAGGAGCAGTGGAGAGGACAGGCCCAGCGGAACGACAAGTCAGACAGGGCAGTGAGCCCCTTGCCGACATGGAGAATCCGCTCTATCATGCCTTGAGCGGAAAAGGACACCACAGATTTAAAGTGACCTATATATACTACTATATACTATATACATTATACATATTCTCAGGATATGTTGAAACCCCGATTCGATCATGCATCCAACAGGATCAAAAGCTCATAGCTCACCTGATTCCTCTGGGTCACTTCAGGCGGTCCTCATTTCTGCGTCTGCCCTGTTTCTTGGGTTCAGGAAATTGGATGGCCACAGGTGCACTCGCTGTTGCCTGCGGCGCTGTGAGGGGCTGTTCTGGTGACACATTCTAGAGCCGAACTGCCCACCTGAACTGGTGAGTCAACACTAGAGAACATTGATGACTATTGGGTCAAGCAAGAAGTCTCTCCCCGTTCTACCTTGATGGGTAGCTTCTGACCGGGTTGTAGCTCTGGAAGCTGCCCCTCCTCAGTTCAGCATCCCGCATGATCCGCTCCATGATGCTGATGATATCTCATGATCCATACTCAGCCTTTCCTGCTGAATTGGACGCTATTACTAACAAGTGCATCGCTACTAGTAACAAGTGTCTTACTAGTAGTAACAAGAAGCTATTAGTAACAATAAGAAGCTATAGAATATAATTGGTGGTCTTCCCTTGACTCGTCCTGTCGAGACGGTCCTTATTGCCCCTCGGGGATATACATTGTTCAATGTTGCACATGAAGTTGCACATAGGAAGTTCTGAATGTGAAAGGCTTTTCAACTTCACATGGCCACAGTCTTGTATTATTGTACAGTTTTGTACTTGTACTTGTTGGAATGCTGGCTTCTCCGAGACTGACATTTGAGGCTCCTCCAACGGCACGCCGTAGTCGATCTGCACGAGCTCTCGGACGCTCTTCCGCCGAATATGGAGCTGGAACTTCACCGGATACTTCCCGTTGTTTGCCACCTGGTACGTATGACTTGCCAAAGCCTGTAAGGAAAAAATACCGGCAACCTTTTAGATCAAGCATACCATGCCATACTACCTGAGTTCAGTGGCATGAATCGTAAACAGTATGACAAGTACATTGGCTGAGGAAACCCTAGAAATGTAGAAGTATCGTTAGCTGAGAACTACCATAGGACCATAGAAATAGTATTTGTTCATGCTTGCTCAGGTTTGCTCACGCTCCCAACCCTGCACTCCTCTCTACCATTCCCCGGCCTAAGACCTTCTACCTTTCAGGACCACTTTCCTCACCAATATGACCTTCAGGGTCCTGTATTGCCTGACCGCACGAGGTCTGTGAGCATCTGAGCACCCATCTGAGCATCTGATGTCTACCCGGTCTACCCCTCAGCCACCCCCTTCCCTCCGTTTCAAAACCCAACCTGGAAGCTCTTCTCGACCAGTTCGCCGACTCGCACATCACCAAAGTCCAAGCCGGTCGCTTCCTCCGGAAACTGCGGCACCACATCCACCACGAAGGCTTCGGCCTGGACATTGAGCTCGGCAGCATTCTCCCAGCTCCGCAAGCCTTCCACATCAGAGATCTGCAGAGTAAGCTTGAACTTGTGTACGCAGGCGGTCTCCGACTTGAAGATCACACTGATAAGTTTCTCCTCACCCACTGCCAGCACACCTCACTGCGATCACTAAATGAAAAGCACCAGTGACACGTGACTGCAACGGTTCAAATGCCTGTGACATGCTGCGGTGTCCAAGGGTCAAACCCTCCATCGTGGTGACTTCGAAGCCTTCTGGAACTGAAGGAGTCGCCTGACAAAGCATTACTACGGAGAATGATTGGCCTCCGCCAACCGCCGTAGTGGCAGTGGCACATCCTGCGCCGTAGGGGCGCCCACTGACACACCACAAACACCCCAGTCCACACCTCAAACTGCCACTTGACAGGCACAGCGGAGACGTTGGAGACCTCCAACAATGTAACAAAGCCTCCTACCTAAGAGCGATGGCCTCGGACCTAAGAGCAATGGCCTCCAACCTACTAGCGATGGTCGAAGGTATTTAGTCTTGTCAAAAACGTTCTATCAGTAGCTGCCTCATGCTGCCTCGCGGTGAAACTCTGGGTGCCCCCCGATTCGGGCCTTCAATGTTTGCGCCGCCCGCTGTTTCACCAGCAACCGGTCAAAGTCCAGCTCGGTGTTATCCACACTGACCTGAGAAAAGTTCCTTCCATGCTGGCTTGACATGGTCTAGCCACGACTCTCACATCAGGTCAGATCTGTTCAACCGAAAATTGGGAACAGCTGTCGCACGCAAAAAGAGCGAAAAGAACACATTCAACAGCGGACAGTTTCCTCAGTCTGATGGTATGAGATCTCTCAACTCGATATGACTGTTGTGCCGGGTGGTGGGCCTTGGGCAAAGCTCCAATTGCAGCGATAGCAAACTCAACAGCATCAGGGTTGTCAGTGATGGTGGCTACAATGGTGTCGCTGTAGGTTCCTTCTTTCACCTTACTACTGAATTCCAAGACCCGCCAAAGCACAAAGCACCGAAAAACAAAAAAAACCTTGTAAAGAATACTCATCAACAAACAAGTAAGTTCCAAGCTACTTACACTACAGATCTGACAGCTAGCGCACATGAGTGTGCAACGGATGCGCGACGCATGTGGAGTGGCCGGGATGGTCCAAAAGGCAGTGAGCTGATGCAGTACTTGCCACGCCAAATGATCCGGTAAGCACCCCCGGAGACGGGTGTGCGTGTGTGTGTGTGTGTGTGTGTGTGTGTGTGCGTGTGCCGCATTGTCACGGCCACGTGAAGTCTGTGTTTTGGAGAAAGCGTGGAGCCCCTAGTAGGTCCTTGCTCCTAGTAAGGCCAGGAGCCCCTAGTAACGTCCTTGCTCCTGAGGCCAAAAGCGTGGTGAGCAAAAAGAAGTACTGTCAAAAGTGTGGCCTGTGTTTGCGGGCATATCGAAGAGATCTGCATCGAAGAAGAAGAATGGCGCGTTTGGTCGTGAGTATGCAGGACCCCACCGATCCCAACATTGTCCGCGGCAAATCGTGACTTAGACACAACTGGAGATTGAAAGAATTGTAGTAACAGGTGCCTTACTAGTAGTAACAAGAAGCTACTAGGAACAATAAGCTAATAGCTTCTTGTTACTACTAGTAAGGCACTTGTTACTAGTTAGCGATGCACTTGTTCCTAGTAGCTTCTTGTTACTACTCCAAAGTCCAAAGAGAAGATTGACACCTCGTCATCCTCATGGTGAACGATGTGCTGGTGTGATACCGTCGTTCCGACTCATGCTTGCAAGTGCACCCACTTACTTGCCTCCCGTAGCGGCAAACAATGCGGTGTGTGTGTGCTGCCTCTGTGTCTGTGTGGGATGCACATCAACTCATGTGCGACAAACACACGGGTCTGTGGGTGTTCCACCCGGTTGGTGGATGTTGATGGTGTGCAGTGGCCTCTGAGCAAGGAAGACAGCACACTTGAGGCCAGAGGGGGTGAACGAAAGCTAGCCGGGCTTCCGGTGGTCTGCTGCTGGTGCTGCTGCTGCTGCTGCTGCTGCTGCCGCTGCTGCGCTGGGCGCTGCTGCTGCTTGGTGTGCTGCAGCTGCTTGGTGGTCCCGCTCACCGCGCGCAGGGGAGTCGAACCGCGGGGGGGGGGGGGGGTCCATAAGATTGATTTAATCAATTATTTGAGGTTTCTGAGGTGCGTCCACCCCGTCACTTAACTTGCTAAAGCAAGAGCAACTCCAGCTAGCTAAGGCTAGCTTTCGTGAATATCCATCCCATAGGACAAGACCTGAACCAACAACACCACAACATCATGCGACACAAACAATCACACCGTCACGCATGCGCCACGCTCCCACACACAGCGCATTTCTCGTCGTGAGTTCTTTTGGTACGAAAGTGGAGATCGCATGGCAACATGAGGAAGAACCAGGCGCGTGGTGCAAAAGGCAAAGGACTGCCGCATGAGCGTCTGTTTGTGCATTCATTCATGCTAATACCAAGCTTGGTATGTCATCTTAGACGGGCTCTGTCCCGTTCTGCCACCAACACCACCAATGACATGAGAACAAGATCTTGCATGAAAGGTGATCTCGTTCTCTTGGGTGAACCCAACTCGATCTGCAAGGATATCTGTTGTCAAGATAAAACATCAAAGTTCCTTCCTACTTCTTCCCATGAATTTCCTCAGGTGCTCACATGCTTCAAACCAAGCTACTGGGAAGCATGATACAGAAAGCTCCTTTGTTTCTCCGACCTCCAACTCAAGTTGCTTCGGCTCAATCGTGAAAGGAAACTCCTGAACGGAAGGCTGAAATTGAAGCCTTGACGGAAACCTATCACTCGCTTTTTCTCCTGGCATATTTCGTTGAAGGAACTATCAACTAAATGATTAACAAATAAATACAAATAATTGAAAAATATGTTTCCTTCCAATATGTTATTTTTCGGACACGACGTCACTTGCTGCATCTTGCCGTGCCCTCTAGGCTCTCAAATCCTCCAAGCTGGGTGCTGGTGCTGCTTTTGCTTTGGCTTTGGGGTCATCAGGAACTTTCGCTGCGGATGCCAATGAGAAGGCCACGTCTGCCTACCAGGCAATGCTTCCAATAAGACATGATCCAGAATCACGAAGTGAAAATAACGCAGTGAAGCTTTTGTGGAAAACCATCGAAGTAAGCCGATGCCAACCTCACAGTGTGCGTCCACGTCTCTCTGTGCCTTCAGAAAGGAGTTGTTGGTAATTCGGAAGTTCTCAATGTGCTGCTTGAGGTACGGCTCGGACCTCAGCTAGTGGGTTGGAGGCCACCGCTAGGTTGGAGTCCGGAGACCATTGCTTCTAGGTTGGAGGTCCAAACCCTCAACAGGTCCACGACTATTTGATGCCAAAAGACGCCTCATCCTTGGCGTCAGGGCTGCGCCCGACTAAAAGAGGTCCAAACTCAAAGATACCTCTGGTCACGGTCGCATAGTCACAGCCGAGCCTTTAAAAACCTCACTCAATGTAACATCTCACATAGTAGCTTGCTTTTTGATGTATCTATATATGTACTAATTACAGTATAATATGCATCCCCTCTTTGCATGTGCTTCCAATCATTCTTTTGGAACATGCTCACAGTCGAATCAATAATCATCGGCCTGATGAAGCCACGTACTGTTTGCTGGCATATCCGCTCGCAGGTTTGGTCTTCACACGGCGCATGAAGACATTCCGAGGATCACTGCTGATGCCTAGCGAGCCAAGTCTCACCAGAGACTCGACAAGACTTCAACAGGCGGGTCTAAAGGATCGGAAAGCAATTCGCACTGCTATGGCTGGTTGGAGGCCATCGCTATTAGGTTGGAGTGTTTTCTTTAATGTGTTTACTTTAAAATTTACATATTGCCAGGTTATCCCTTGACGGCTTGCCAAAACGCTTCCAGCATGCATTTGGGAAGCGCTACCCGTGTTAGCGTGCTGACTTCGCCAGTAAATCACTGTGAGATCCCCCAATTTATCAGGATCTCTGTTGCTCAAATGCGGCCTGGGAAGGCGGTAATTCCCTCCACATCGATCGAGACGGGCGCATTTCCGTAGATACCTAGGGATCACAAAGTGATGTCAAGTGATCAAACCGTTGAACGCTGTTGAACCTATTTTTCTCCACAAATGCATCTGTTGCGATACTAAAGCTGCAAGCTATGCAAGTCATCAGAGCCATCAGGCCTCCAACCACTTCAAAGCCTAAAGAAGTCTGGTACTTCCCGATCTCCTGGCAAGCAACTTGAATGACTCAACATTCATCTCTTCGATGAGATTCAAGAAATTCTCAAGTAAACTGACACGCTTTGGCGACCGAACTTGTCCTCCGAAAAGAACTTCATCAGCAAGCGGACACGTCCGTGTGGCTCAATGAGCCAGCGTGTTGGCTGCTCAATCTCCTCAGGGGCGGAGAACATCTTCGTGAATCACATTGTCACGCCCAGCGTTCTTGTTTGATTCCGTAAGTCCCCTGCGGCAGGCAAAGGTTCAAGGCCGTGAAGAGTCAAGACCCACAAAGCGGTTTTCAAGCACTCCAACATACTCCAACGACACTTCGACACTCTTTGAAGACCTTTCAAGAAAGCACATTATTGGGTTGGATCGCTACGAAGGTGGAGGCCATCGCTGCCTACTAGTTCAAGGAAGCACATGAACAAACTTCACCTGCCGAGGGCTTCGGAGTCACAGCCGACTGCCAGGTCTGCCCACCTCAACCACTGGTTCTGTCTTGTCTTTGTCAGCAGGCTTCTTACTGTCTGTCCTTCCGAATCAGCAGATCTCAACTGACAAGAATGAAACGAAACAAGAATGTATGAAACAACTGTCACAACTTTTTGACTAACAGGCACAACGGCATGTGTGAACTGTTCTGTCACTGTCATAATTTGTGTTTTAATCTGTTTTCTCTTTGTTGTGTGTGTGTCTCTTGTCGATCTGCGTTCAAGCTCCTTGCACCATCACCTGGGCCGAATGTCTCTAGGTTCACTGGAGCCCTGAACCGCACCAGGCCACTTGAGTTCCACAAGGATTTCCCCAGATCAGCAGCAACTTCCTCGAACCTAATAACAATGGCCTCCAACCCAAGAGCAATGGCCTCCAACACATCACCCTCCTTTTCGATCCTGCTCGTATCAAGCTCAAAGTCCCGCCGACCGTGCCTTCCTTGCCTTCCTCTGGAGCTTCATCCCGTGGGGTCTGCAATTGGAAGTGTGGCACGCTCGGCCGGGGCAAGCGCACGGGGGGGTGCTCCACGACCTGCGCTCGGCCATCGCTGGCGGAGCGATATCTTTGTCTTGTGGCACTTCACTGAAATTGACCGCTTTCCACGGAGTCAAGGGGGCGTAAAGATCTGAGTGTGCCCAAGGTGAGAGGAAAAAAACAAGAAACACGAAAAGATGCAAGGTAGGCCTAACCATGCCATAGCAACTAAAGACCAATACCAACCAAAAAGAGTCAACGAAATCAATTCAACATCAACTGCAAATTGGGGGAAGACGTTCATCTGACCGAGCCATTCTGCTTTGTCACTCTGCCTGGGCCAAGGAAGGTGGTGGGATTGGCGGCTCCTTGGGAATAAGTGGAGGTGGCCTGAGCATTCGTCAGGTGGACCGCATCATTATGTCTCCGCATCATGCTCCATGCTAGCTGCAACTGGTGTCGCAGCGACTACCAAAAATGAAAATGTGTTCATTTAAGAATGGTATGCTCCCAAAGGCCTTCCGAGGCCTGCTCGAAAGGCTTGCTTGCAACGAATCCGTTTCAACCCCTACTGGAAGCCAACAGAGCACGAACATGTAAGGCGAGGGAGATCTTGGGATCTGGCAGGGCATCAGCAAAAGCAGCACGCATCGTGGGAAAATCATCCTCAGGCATGCCAGCCTGGCCACCAGGCTCCACCATGAGGCCATGAGAGGTTCAAAACCGATCTGAATCTCGGGGCCTCGAAGCTGGTTTCCAGCAGCAAGGGGATGAAATGCACCGAGCTTGTCACCTGCGGAAGCTCTTCTTCCGCCTTCTTGGTTGGCTCTACCTTGGCCTCCTCCTCGGTGCCCTTGGCTGTGATGCAGTTGCTAACGTGCACCCATCACCAATATCATCTCATCAGGAAACGTTCACACTCACAAACAAAACACAAATATTTGCTAACTATTCTGTGTGTTGATGATGCTGTGTTGATGCTTCTGTTGATCTGAGCGGCTTCTGTGGCTTGCCCTTCCTTGCCTGTGCCGTCTGCTTCAGTCTTTGGAGCTTCAGCACCTTCGGACCATGGCACCCGGCAAGCCAACGGTTTGGCATAGCTCAAGCCAACGGTGGGAAGGACCAAACACATGCCGCAAAGATCAATAGCTACAAGGCTACAGTACGCATCATGTTAGAGGTGAGCACACTTTAAGCAAACCTGAGAAACCAAACAAGTCCACGTTTGCCTTCTTCCGCTTCTGTTGCTTCTGTTGCCTTTGGGCGATGAGCTTCCAACACTGCAGCTGCTGCAGCCTGGCTGCACTGCTTCTGCACTGTGATGCATGCACTCCAAGTCCGCTTGGCAGAACACCATGTGCCACAGATTGCCACAGCGTCCGGTTGTCTTCATAGACTCTTAGGGGCCCCTAGTAGTTTGTTCCTAGTAGTAAGGCCAGGAGCCCCTAGTAGCGTCCTTGGCTCCTAGTGCGCTAGAATGTTCGACATCGTCTTTGGTCCTCCACCGCCGACACCATGTCGTGCACTTTCTCCGTCAAGGCTTCTTCCGACCCCTGGCGAGGCGCTTCTTCAGGCAAGAAATGGCGAGGACGGTCCGGGACTGTTTTTCACGATGGAATGAAGAGAGAAAAGAGACAAAACAAAGAAAGCATCTGCGCTAATAAGGCCCCCAGAGGAGCCCAAACACTTTTCTGATCACTGCAAGTCAACCCCGCATCCCGCGCCTCACACTTCTCCAAATGCTGAGTGCTGGCCAGGCAGCTGTCCAACTGGCCCTGAATCTCTTGGACGTGTGCCTGATGAATGAGATGTTACAGAAATGAGCTATGCAAGCAATGCAACTTGGCAAAGCAAAAAACAAATGTGGCACATGTCCACAGAACATGGGGGCCTCTTTATGAAGAAGCTCCACTGGGTTCACTAGTGTTCACTATAAGTACTACATATAAGATATATTGTTATATAAGTATATACAGTATACAGTATAGTCCTAGGAGTAAGGACGCTACGAACAGGGCTCCTGGCCTTACTACTAGGAACAAGAAGCTACTAGGAACAAAGGGCATCGCTACTAGGAGCAAGTATAGTGGAGGCCCACTAAGTTCAACATAGTGGAGGATTAGTACTTATCCTCCTCGGAAGCGGTTGAACCGAGAACCGCGGAACCTGGCCACAGCTATCCGACCCCCCAACCTGCGCGGCGTTCGCTTTCTCTTCGGCGCTCTTCAAGCTGTCTCGCACGTCGCGCAACTCAGCTTCCTCAGCAGCCTCGAAGTCTTCAAGCGCAGCTGCACCTTGGCTCGCAGCTATGACCGAAATCTCACACAGATTGGCTTCAGAAATCTTCACGAATGGCTTGTGAGGATCTGATATGATGAGAAGCCAGCATCAAGAACAATAAAGAAAAGTGCTGGAGGCCCCCCGCGTGCAGGTATCTTCAATTCATGTCGATACTCCGGGATTTACAAAAGAAAATCGCATTGTGTCCTGCTTCCTAATTTCACCAAGCCGCTTTCCACCAAAATGCCAGCCGTAGCTTCAGTGGCCTCTGCAGCTGCCTTTGCCCCTGAGCATGGTGGTCTCTATGCGATTGCACGAGGGAAAGCTGGTCGGACACAAAGGAGCTCTGGCAAAAGAATGAAAGACCTCACATTCGATATGCCAGGGGTTGGCTTTGGATGGTAGACACCAGCAGGAAGAGGGTGAAAGAAGCGCACAAAAAATTGTTGGATTGCCTGGCAGGCTTTGTACATTGGTATCCCTCTCTCTCTCTCTCTCTTCAGTGGATCACTACACAGCCCCTTTCTCGTCACCTGGGGTGGGGGAGCAGTCAGGGTCCAAGCCGGATTCCAAATTGCTGGGATTGGGGGCACGCTGACCTCAAGCTCTAAGATCTAGCGAATCTAGCGGTCTTGCTCATGCAAATAGAAGAGTTGGTGAAAAAAGGGCTGTTCATCATTGAACACCCAACCCCCAGCAGTCCCAGTGCCACAAAATGTGTTTTAATATGTTTTATTCTAAGTCTGAGCCTATGGATGTCATCAAACCACTGAATTGCTTCAGGAGAGAAAGGCCAAACCCTTGAACATGTCTTTCAAAATAGATCCTTCAGATCCATAGGCCCTTTCCCTATCTTTCCCATAATCCTTAGAAAGTCTTCTTGGTTTCCTTTGACTTCCTTTACCTAATAGCGGTGGCTCCAACCTACTACTGGTTGGTTTCCTTTGCTTCCTTTCCGCCTGCAGCTTCAGCTTCTTCAGCCTTCTGCTTCATGCGCGCTTCCAACTCGCTCAGCTTCGTTGCAATCCTCGAGAGTTCAGGGCAGGCTCCGGACGGCACAGCGTTATCTCATGCTACCTTCAAACGCTGCCTCCTTCAGACATGGAGGAAGAAATCAGAAGAATTGAAAGGACAACAAAATACAAGTACGAACAAATTCCTGGCTGCTGCCATGCACGCGGCTTCTCTGTAGTTGGGGCACCCATACCGACAACAAAACCCTATACCGACACCCAACTGAAAGGGTTTACAGCAGGCTATGAGGCTACGAAAGGATATTAGGTTGGAGGCCATTGCTACTAGATTGGAGGCCATCGCTAGGTTGGAGGCCATCGCCGTTAGTAGGTTGGAGGCCATTGCTACAAGGGTAGAGGCCATCACTGCTATTGTCAAGGTGCTCTTGAAGTTCTGCTTGAGCCGCGTCTGCCGCTTCCTGCGCAGGTGTCAGGAGAGCCTCCAGCTTCTCGGGCCGACTTTGTAGGGCCACCTCAAGTCGCGGAATGCTTTCCAGAGCCGTTGCACCCAAATGACAATATAATTAGTAACAAGAAGCTATTACAGTAGTAACAAGTGCATCGCTTCTAGTAACAAGTGCCTTACTAGTAGTAACAAGGACGCTTGTACTAGGTAGCAGTACTGTAGGCTATGCTATGCTCATCAATTGCTGTGCCTTGAGAGCAGCATAGTAGGCTCGAAGGTTCCCAACCTCCATTCATCAGAAGATTCTTGGTACAACATGTACATGAAACCTCTGGCCTCGTCTACAGCTGGCTCGGTACCGTCAGTCCCCTCTTCTTGTGGAAGTGCCGGAAGCTTGCCTCCAAGACTTCAGTGAGTTCTCACTCGGACAAATCTTTGTGGCTGAAGCTCAAGTTGGCCTTCGCCAAGCACAAAAGCATCGCCGTAGATGGAGCAACCCAAGCCAAGCACCACCACACGCTCAGGCCAAAGTGCTGAGAAGATAGCTGTCCTCGCTTGGCTTGGATTCCATTCACGATGCCCTTTCTGCCTTTCTTTCTGCCATTCAATGGGTTCATACGATGATGTACGATGTATAGTCCTACATCGTGATGATTCATCAACACTTGATGATGTTTTGAACAATGGACATCAACCTATTGAATCTCACAATCTAATCTCACGATGACTGGATCGTGTTTCATCAAATATGTGATGGTCATCCCCTTCTCCACGAGGCTGAGGTCTAACATGTTAGGTCCAAGGTGTTTAACCCACGCACCATATAAGGGGTCCACTGTGAAGTAGGAGTTTTACATTTTAAGGTCTACACACATTCCTTTAATCATGTTAGACCTCAGCCTCCTCATACCTGCAGGTATGCCCATTCTAGACCCTAAGTAGTTGAGGGTATATCGCACGGTGTACTCCCAGGGCCCTTTGCACTGCATCCGATCTCAATCCAAGTATCGCTGTTTGCTCAGTTGAGGCGTATTTGCTCTGGATGTTGTCAAAAGCAACACAAGCATTGCAGTCCGGCAGCCTGGGAGTTTGGGATTGTTATGCGTTTGCTGAGTCTAGAGGTATCCAAACGATTGTCATGATGTTTCATGTGAGGGCAAGTGACCGCAATCGAGCTTGGAGGAAGTGCACCACATCCTCCAGCGGAAGGGAATACTGAACTGGCCGAGGGACAAACCTCAGAGACTGAGGCCACAGGTCTCTTGTACATGCAAAAATAACCCCAACCTAGTGCCTCCAACCTACTAACTAGCGAGGGCCTCCAACCTGCTAGCGATGGCCTCGAACCTACTAGCGATGGCCTTCAACCTACTTAGCGATGGCCTCTAACCTACCTCCAACCTACTAGGGATGGCCTCCAACCTACTTGCGATGGCCTCCAACCCAATAGCACAAAGCAAGTGCGCGCGCGGAATTCTACTGCAGGCAAATTGCGCAAGTTTGTGGCAAGAAAAAGACCGACGTCGACACTAAGCACCATGACAAACAAACACGGTAGAGGATGCCTTCAAAGAGAAGCTGTCAGGCTGAGCCCTTGAAGTTCTAACACGTTCTTTATGAAATAAGATATAACTACTTAATTATTAGTACTGCCAAATTATTACGACTATAACATATACAGTAGTACTTTGGCAAGAGTACTGCCAAATGCACACTTGCGTCAGCAGAACCCGGCAGCTACCAGGCAGCCAAACGCCCCTTCACCTCTCAGTTTGGGCACCCAGGGCTGAGGGTGTTGCGCTGGAGAAGCGTCCAGGGCATCGATAAGGACTCCCTTTCCCTTTTGGCACAATTACAGGGCACTTGATGGCACTTGTTCCTAGTCAGTAGCTTCTTGTTACTACTAGTAAGGCACCTGTTACTAGTAGCGTGGCACCTGTTACTACTAGCTGAGGTCTTTGCTCAGATTGTAACGTTAAGCCCTGGCAGATCTGCCCTGAGATTTTGGGAGTTGACTGGGAGCGGTTCCTCAGACGTGATCAGCGAGAAGGCCAGCGGCCTTTTCCTCGTTTGCACTCTTGACGGTTGAGAAGAGGGATGATTCCTAGTAGCTTCTTGTTACTAGTAGTGAGGACTAGTAGCGTCCTTGCTCCTAGTAGAAATGCCCTTTGCTAGTAGTAGCTGCTTTAAAATAAATTTGGTTGGCAAACATTGCCCGGCCAATTTGTGAATGTACTGTGGTGTGTGTGTGTGCAGGGAAATGGCTGCCAAGGGTTGCAACTTCTTTGTGGTGCATGATTGGGAACGTCGACCCAGACCTGCCACTGTTCCACTCACGTCAAGCATGCGGCTTGTCAAGAAAAACAAGATATAGCTTGCATCTGCGAGGAACTGTTCTTTGGCCTTTTGAGCTTGCTTCTCTCTGTCCTTCACCATGCAATCGGGCATATTTCACTACAACACCAACCCAGAAATCAATGCATCAAAATGGCAGATGCAAGTGTACGGACTCTCAATTCAAGACCTGCAGTGACATCAAGGATTTGGAGTAAAATTTGATCAAAGGAAAATCAAGGAAAGCCCCTGTATCTCCTTCTCTGCTTGCTCATGCTGCTCTTCAGCTGTCGTCATCCTCGGAAATGTCTGGATTTCTACATCTGAGACTCACCCACACAAGCTGGGAATGTCCTGGTGTGCAGGATGTCTTTGCAGGAAATGGCCTCCACCCTACTAGCGATGGCCTCCACCCTAGTAGCGATGGAGGCCAGTTGAAATTTCGCCCAAGCATCAATTGACGAAGCCTGGCTCGCCGGTCTTCCTCTTCCGGAGATTGTAGTGAAGCTGGGCCTCGTCAAGGAGAAACGACGAAACGGGGGGCCACTCCACCGTTGAGTGCTTTCATCCTGACTCATTCTGACATTTAGCTTCTTCCGCCTGATAGAGCCCAATCTACTGCCTCCTCCTGAGATGAGCATTAAGAAGAAACGACTGGGCGTGAACATTGAGAAGAAACTCGGCGTCTGAGCACTTTAGCTCTGTGGGACCCAAAATGCAACATCTGGAAGGTCTTCCTGAACAATAATTACATGTCTACGCCTCGCACATATGTTTGGCAGCTTTGCCAATATCCCGCGTCAACCTGGAGGCAACACGTCCCAAGTGGGCACACCTAACCTCTACCAAAAGATTGAGGAGGGGGCAGCCGCGTCCCAGGTAGGGGAGCCAATACCGTGGGACTGCGCGAATGCAAAAGCTGCCCTCTTTGGGCCCAGGAAGTCGGTTTTTACAGCGGGTGATGTGTTATGGCTATGCTGGTGAAGCGGCGTGGTTATATGTATGTTGCCCGTGCTGGTGTTTTGCGTGATTCTTGCCACTGGAGAAGCGGTCCAAGCTACTAGCAATGGCCTCCAACCTAAGAGCAGGGTGAAGTCGTGCTATCCAGGGAAGGTGCGATCCATGGGTTACGGAGTAGGGTTCGAACTTGTGTTGAGGTGGTACCCGGTTGCCCTTCCTTGAAAAACGCTGTTTCTTACGGTGAGTAAACTGGTACAAGTTTTCCAGTACGCAGAGTGGAATGTCAAAACTTGAGAGAGGAGGGGGGTGAAGGAAAGGTAGCAGGAAATCCAAAAGAACCCCTGGAAGAGGCCCAGGGGGGGGAGACCGGGGGGGGGGGGGTTTTGCGGGGGGGGGGGGGGGGCCCCCCCCCGACGAACAGAATCAACTCTTACAGGACCAAATTCAATGCACGATCCCAACTCCTGATTGTAATACATTTTTGCTAAAGCAAGGAGAACTCAGGTAGCTCAAGCTACCTTTCGTGACATGTGAAAACTGCTGATGAGGCAGCTCCTTCCCACTGGTAAACAGCAGGGGTTCAAAGGTTGTGGAGTTGAAAACGCTACCAGAGCTCTCCAATGATGATCTGTCGAATGCCGTCATGTCCAGTGTGGTGTGGGTTCTTTGTGTTTTATCTGAATTGATCATATCCAAAAGAAGGTGAGCAAATATGCATCGAACAGCATGAAACCCAGCTATTTTAATGGTCCTCGGGGGTTCAATGATTCCACCCTGCAGCCCAATCAGTCCTTCACATCAAGCTAGCCGAATTGGCAACACTTTTGGATTTGGTGTCAAATCCCTGAACAACCGAGTTCGGCCGAGCTTGTCCAATGATGCTGAATCCCAACTAGCGATGGCCTCCAACCTACTAGCGGCACTAGCGATGCAAAAGGCATCGAATAGCGACCGGATCGACCGGGTCGATTGAAAAAGCCCAGGGAAGCCCAGGTTCGACTGTGATGACCTTCCTGCCCTCTCGGCCACAGTGCCGTGTCAGTGAGCTCTTGCCACTACACGCGGGGCCGATGAGCACGGCATGAAGTCGGTCCTTTAGATGAGAGAAGTGGAAAGGATCAATCCCAGGTCAACTCACAGGTGGCACAATGTTGAACACTTGCCTAATGAGATGCTACCATATCCTACCAACTGGCTATCGTTGCTTTAAAAATACCCCATGCAGTTCCATCTTCTTCGCGCACTTCCGTGTCTCCCACTCTCTCAACCTTCCTCATCCAGCACCCTGTACGGGAAGTCGGCAGGGTCCATCTCTGGCTGCATGTCCTGTGCTACGGCAATGCACATCAGGTATTTTGTTTCTGGTCTTTAGACCTTTAGCCTGGATACCTTGTCCTTCTTTCTTTCTGCGTTTCTATATGTCTTTCGATAGATGCAAAAAATTGCCAAAAGCACCTCTGCTCAGCTTCTGTTGACATAGCCTTTGTGCACTTATTGCAGGCCAGGTGCCTCTTCAACCTCTCCGACTTCATCCACAGATTCCTTGCAAACCAAAGACTCACAAGACGGAACAGCAGTCACACCCAATCTGCCCAACACGAGTTGGTAAGAGAACAAGTACAATGCGTTTCTTCGTTCTTCTTTGCGTCCATTGCTAGTAGGTTGGGGGCCATCGCTATGCTTTTCCCCGAAACGTGCCCTGGTGCGAGATGGTGCGAGAGGCGTCCTCTTCCACGGGCTCTTCCTCTGGTAGTGCATCGATCTCCGCCAGTGCTGCTTCTGCCTCCTTGAGGTCGGCGTTCGCTTTCCTTAGCTCCGGCTACATATAAGCCTTTGACACAACATCTAGGACTCCTAAATGACAGCATGTCTTCACAAGCTCTTGGTGGTTTGTTCAGAAATAAGTCCTTGAGTCTTTGAGATATTCCTGGTGAATCTTCAATTTTCTTGGGAAGCCTCCTCGCTCCTGTCGCTTCTCTCTCTTGGTTTTCTCCTTCCAAGCCTCTCCTGAGCCTCTTCATCTGCCACTTCTGCCAGCTTCTTCGCCATCTCAACACGTTCTGCTGCCTGTTGTCGAGCTTCTACCCTCTGTTGCACCTCGCATTCATCGATCCAGTGGCGAGAAGTCGTGAAAGGCACTTGCATCCGTGGAGGCCATCGCTATCCATCGCTACTAGGGTGGAGGCTATCGCTACTAGGAGCAAGAAGCTATTAGGGGCTCCTGGCATCGCTACTAGTACAGTAACAAGAAGCTACTAGGGGCTCCTGGCCTTACTACTAGGAGCAAGGACGCTACTAGTAGCAAGGGACCTCGCCTTGATCTCGCGCTGCCTGATCAACTCCTCTCTCCGAACTTTGCGTCCATGCTTCGCCACCTTTGGCCATGTCGGAGCACCCGGCGGCCGAAGTGGGAGCTCCATACGATCGTTCTCATACCTCAAGCAACGAAGCAGCAGAAGTGGATTTGCAGGTGCCTTTGCTCAGCATGTGCTGCTAGTCAGGCTTTACGGAATTCTCAAAATCTTCAAGGCACTGGTCATACACTTGGAGAAAATACTCCTCCTCCTTGTACTTGGAGTCGAAATCAGTACTATAGACCTACAGCCGCAAGCTGGCCACGCTGACCACGCTAGAATCAAACGAAAGCTTCGTCTCAGGTGTAAAAAATCCTTGTCCAACAAGCTCCGGCGGATGGCCTCAATGGTGTACTCTGTGGGGTTGCACAGGAAGAGCTCTTGGATGCAGTTCTCAGTCCCTGGAAGCACAGGTCCCAAACGAAAGCTTGACGGCTCAACGTCCACTCGCAAACCATCACCGTGTCCACGCATGTGCAGTTGTTTTCCTGAGCTGAATTGAAAGCCTCCGCGAGTTCAAAAAAAAACATGATGTCATGTCCTAACTACATGCAACATCATGCAACATATGCACGTTCTCGACCCATATTCTCGTTGCTCAAGCATCTGTTGGGATTGTCCATGATCCTCAAGGCCAACTTCTGATTGAAATAACTGGCCGCCGTGGGAGTAAAACTCACCGTCACAAATTGAATATCGCCCGGTGCAATCCTGGCAAGGACTCAACACAAATGGGATCTGCGTTACCTCTTCCGCGTTCGACACTCAGTGTCTGTGAACATGCACTATAAGAAAAGGAACAAGTACATTGAAATACATTGAGCGCATTGAGCTAGTAGCCTAATCCAGCCCGTCCAGCCCATCCAGCACAACCTGCGCCGTTTTCGTAGCTAGCCCTTATCTCCTCCCGGCACGAGGTTGGAGAACGTAAGCGCACTCCAGCGGTTTGCCGAACTTGTCAGTCGGCACCCTGTAGTCCCAGCCTCAGGGTATGATTGCTCATTATGAACCACAGGTACTGCCTGGCAGAAAGCCGCGTAGAAACTCCAACACTGCAAAGCGTGTGCGACAGTTGTTCACTCACACCAAGACTTCAAGACACCAAGTCAAAGATAAAAATTGGCACAAGGAGCACGGCTGCGAATGGCAACTAGCCTGCATCAGGCACCCTATCCTGCACAGAGCCTTGTCTAAGCGCTCCCTTGTGCTAAGGCTCACAGGAAGCAAGGCAACAGCACATGTCAAGTCTGCACTGCAACTACACGATAATTTTGCGCACTTGGTGTACTAGGAGCAAAGGATGCTAGTAGGGGCTCCTGGCATCGCTACTAGGAACAAGAAGCTACTAGGGGCTCCTGGCCGTACTACTAGGAGCAAGGACGATAGTGGCTCCTGGCCTTACTACTAGTAGCAAGGACGCTACTAGGAGCAATGGAGCTTGAAAAAGCTACAGTGGCACCTGTCACGGGCAAAGCCTGCATCTGCACTGACAGAACTTTCTTGACATGCGGACAAACGGTGCCAAGAGGCGGAGAAACACATGTACAGCACCAAGCATGCTGTATACCCCCCAACGTCCCCCTTCACATACAACTGTTCAACACGCATAGCAACATTGCATAAAGAAAATAGTGCAGCAACTAGCGACATAGCAGGGTTGAGTGGCGTGCTAGTCATAGGTGGGTCGGATACGCAAGTACATCAAAGACTGTGAGTTTGAAACAGCCAGGGCAGTCTTGGGTGGGTTAATGGAGGTCCCAATTAATTACCTTGGGCATTCCAACCGAACAAAAAAACAAGATTCCAACAGAAAAAGTACAAAAACAGACTGGAGTCTGGAGCAAAGTAAAGAAACAATCAAAGGTATCTCTGCAGAAAATGGATTGAGAGAAAAGGTGAGGAAAAGTAGAGAAAGCGTTGCAGGCGCAAAGCGCAGAAATGCAGAGCTTTGCGCAATTGCGCAACAGTGTAACTGTACACAAAAATTGCTTGAGGTGTTCCGTAGACTGGCCCTAGGGTCTTGGCTTACCACCACAGGCTTCACATTGCGGAGCCTGGGCCACACAAAGCTACACGAAACCATACAAAGTACATCAAAGTACCAAGAAAATCAGCGAAACTTTGTTTTGACAGCTGGACTCTGCAGCCGAGCTGCTTGATGGTGATCCTCTTCACCTGGCCAACTGGCACGTGGCCAAAGTCGATGGAATCGGATGAGAGCTCCAAGTCGGGGCGTACGAACTCGCTCACCAGTTTCACCTCGAAACAGAGAAGAGAGAGAGAGAGAAAAAGAAAAAAAGTATATATATATATACAGTAAATGAGATTCACAGTGCAAAAATGTTCATGTAAAGAAGGCCTCCAACCTACTAGCCATGGCCTCCAACCTAATATCAATGAGAGAGAGAGAGAGAGTAAAAGGACCAAACCAAATGGTCAGCCTCATAGAAAGGCCCACCACGAACTGGGATGATCCAAGTTGTTTCTTGTTTGCCCTCCTCACCACTCCTGACACCACATGACACACGTGTCAGTGCGATGGATTCCTCTCATTGTGCAGATCGCCACAAAGGCAACTTGCGGTTGCGGTCCTGTCCCTGAAGCAAGTAAGCTCCAACTTCACCTTTTTCCCTGGCAAGACTTTGCTCACCTACGGGCACAACACGTGGTCACGTCTACAATTGTGACTCTCTTTGTCTGGCTCCAGGTGGAAATGTTTGCTGTTTTATGTTTGCTTCTGGTCTTAGATATGATTCACACATAATGTGTTAAAATGTGTTATTTATGAAGTGTTTTCAGGAGTGTTTTAGTGTATTATCTATCTATGTAGTTTGCAGACTCTACAAAATGCTGACCGTGCTTTTCAAAGATGATTCATGAAGGAGACCTTCATGCTTAAGACACACTCCCCTGCCTTCTCTGGGCTGATCTGAAAGCCATACTGCATCAAGACTTTTCGGCTGATGTTGAAGTTCACATTCTCATGGAAACAGTTGTAGACCGAGATCACCTCCCAAAGAGGCAGCCAAATGGAGGTGGGTAAAGGTTCCTGCACTGTCCCACCTTCTTGCCAGAGTGTCCCAGCACAATGTGACCGAAGTTGCAGCAGTATTGCGCTGCTGTCACTGGAGGCAGCTCCAGCATGGGTCTCCAATCAGCTTTGTTCCGTGCTGAGCCTCTTCCACTTTTTTGGAACGTGGGCTCCTCAAGCCAGCCCAAACTACAAAGACTGCCAACATCCGTAAGCTTACAGCATTCAACAAGGCAGAGTTCTTCAAAACAGTCCAAACCTACAGCCAAATTAAAAGGCATTCTTGTACACCTTCAAATGCATGAGTGTGCTCGAAACATCCGAACGAAACCAGCTGTTTCACACGAATGACTGACCCAACACCTGACAGGTCACAGCTTGAATAGTGACAAAGTGTTGGCAAAGGTCCTTTCCAGCATACTTTTCCAAGTGTTTTTGCCACAAGTCCTGAAACAGTGAAGTGATGATCACACCCAGCTTTTGACATGACATCAAGAGAGAGAACAGCAAGAACACCACTGCTCTATAGACCTCGCGTTCCATTCCGCAGGTCCCAACATCAACCACGGTCTCATGAAAAGCGTCCGTCCATGCCTTTTGGTTATTTTTTGTTACTTTGCATCACCTGAGGAACCTCCCGAGAAAAAAACAACTAGGCTTGTAATAGAACAAGCTAACTTGTTTATTCAAGAGGTATGGTATCAACAACAGTTGCATTTAGGTGATCTGACCGGCCTGCTTTTGAAAAGAGTCCATCAGCAAAAGGATACTGTGTGGCCCTTGGGTCTAATGTTTGAGACACACCGTTTTCCGTGATGTTCAGGCGGGTTTGGTTAAGACTCCAATGATTCTCTGTGCTTGGTATGTTCGCATATATAGTATTTACATGTTTTCGTGCCGCTCGCAGTGCGGTCGCGCCCATGTTGCGTTTTTTTGGATGATTCTCCATGTAACACAGAAGAGACAAACCATGTACAGTATCTTGAAGGGTTCGTCAACAAGGCAAATGTATGATGGATGTTCTTCGATGGATGATGCAAGTGGTGTGATGGGGTGTGGGGTGGTTTCGTTCGTGTGAGTAGTAGGACACACGATGGCGATGAATGGTTTGTATGACGGGGGGAAGACTTCGGAATGTCCCAGATCTCAGCTTTTGTTGGCGAAACTCAATTCTCGACGAAAGCTTCCAGAAAGTTCACAGGGTCTAAAGTGAACCCGTCGGAATATATATATATATATTAGTGTGTGTGTGTGCGTACTTATACCATACATATAACTATAGTATGTAATGTACACTGCAGTTATTATCGATACTGAGGTACCGTTACTGGTGATTTTCTGAAGAGTGAGGGAAGCCTTCCACCAAAGTCGCTGCAAAACTGTTGTTCCGTGTTGTTTACTATTCGCAGCTCCTTCTCTTGGGACAAGAGGGTCTGACAAATGTAGTGTCGGTCCACCTGCGCAAAACGTGCGCAGGGGCATGCCCTGCCTGGAATCTGGCTGATTCTCTCCGGTGCATAGGAACGCACAAACAGCACTACTAGGAGCAAAGGACTCTACTAGGGGCTCCTGGCCTTACTACTAGGACCAATCGGACACTACTGGGAGCGGCAGCCTCGAACTCGATGAGTTGTGGTTCTGGCTGCCATTGCTCACTGGTCGAAACCTCCTGTCCGCTTTGGACGCTGATCTGCATGCTGCTGTTAGTGCTGTTGGAGACCTGAGATGCTGCAAGCGTATTTTGAGAAGTGATGGCCTCCAAACTTCCAACCTAATAGCAATGGCCTCCAACCCAGCAGCGATAACCTCAACCTAATAGCAGTGGCCAACAAACCTAAGAGCGATGGCCTCCAGCCTAATAGCAATGGCCTCCAACCCAGGAG
>CAXAMN010000670.1:464862-477290 GCA_963970005.1 Durusdinium trenchii
AAGAGCGATGGCCTCCAGCCTAATAGCAATGGCCTCCAACCCAGGAGCGATGGCCTCCAACCTAGGAGTAGTGGCCTCCAACCTAAGAGCGATGGCCTCCAGCCTAATAGCAATGGCCTCCAACCTAAGAGCGATGGCCTTCATGAGAACCTATGGCAAAATAGTTCTAAAGATTCATAGAGTCATAGAGATTCTAATGGCCTGGAATGGTTCCAGGTCGAATCCAAAACCTTCTACTTGACAGTCCATTGGTCATGAATGGCCTATGGGGCCCCAACATCAAGCCACACGGGGATTTTCATGCCAAAGTTGCACACGCGGCCAAAGGCGGTGGGCCATTGGTCAGTAGCCGTTGCAAGGCAAGCTCTTTGTTGGTCTGGTGCGCTTCCCTGAGTATTTGTCAGACTTGGCTGAGACAAAGCATCTGTGTCGCTGAGGGCTTCGATCGTTTTTCAGAGAACCCAGCATCTTCCCGGATATGCAGATCTTCCTATCTCTTTTCTCTAAGTTCCTCGTCTTCGTGATGCTGCAAAATTGACACGAAGACAAGCTGCTCTTCCCAGCGCTCCAACCCTTTGAAGCCATGATCGCCCCGTCCACCTCCGCCCTGCATCAAAAGAATGCCAGGGAAGATGCCATGGCCTCACAGTGGAGTAGCAATGGAAAGCGAAGCCATACCCTCAGTTCTCTTATTTCCTTCTTGGGTGACTGTGTGGCAATCACAGAAAACGTACCACCTCCAGTGCTTTTTCATACAAAGCTTGAGTTTGATGGCAGTCGTGCCTCGCACATGGATGCGCTGGCGCTCGAAGTGAGCCACCTCCAACAAGGCCACCTCTGAGACCTCTTCCGGGATGCCTTGCCACGCTCAGCCATGCTCAATTGCAATTGGCACCGAGCATTCGAACATACTACTGGTAACAAGGGCATCGCTTCTAGGAGCAAGGACGCTACTAGGGGCTCCTGGCCTTACTACTAGGAGCAAGACGCTCAGCACAGTGGAGCTCTAGGCGATTGACGGTAGGGAGAAACAAAGTAGCTTCTTGTTACTAGTAGTAAGTAAGGCCAGGAGCTTCTAGTAGCATCCTTGCTCCTAGTAGCAATGCCTTTGTTACTACTCTCTTAGGTTTTGACCTGGCCTGCCCCTTACTACTCGCAAGGAATGGTCTGTGACTACTGCAACCAGCATCACCGCGACAACGACTAGTGCTGTGGCTGCTGTTGCTGCTGCCACTGCTACTCCTACTATGACTACTGCGTCTACGTCCTTGTCTTGGAGATCTACAGCAGCACCGTGTCGACGTGTCTCAGCATCGCTATAGTTACCCGCAACTGGACAGCAAGCAGACTGGCAATGTTGATCACTCGAGGCCCCCGGGGGCAAACGAAAGCTAGAGCAATTGGTAAGGGCGTACCGATGATGCTTAACTGCAACGGCCGGCTTAATGTTATCTGATTGATGCTACTACTCACAGAGGTGACTTGACAACTGAGCATCAACGATGCTTAATCATAATAACTCTAACTAGTAATAGCGGCCAACTGAACGTTATCTTGTCTTGACGAATTGTGGAAGGGAGTCAGTTGGCGGCGTTTCAGTGATAGTGCCACGTGTTGGCCTCAGGCCCCCCTGCTTTTCTACAGCAAGATAAAACTCGGCTAGCTAACGCCAGCGTTCGTGAACGATCAGCCAGACTCCTTCTGTTGATGTGCCTGAACTACACTTTCCACTGATTGCTTGCTTTGTCACGTGCCTGCTCGGAATCGGATTGTGATTCTCTCCTGCCGACGAGGCGGCTTACGAGGCGGCTGCATGTCAAGCACATGACCCTACCAGTCCTTATCACCAGCCTTGATCTCTCCAGCAATGGGCCAACAGTCAAGAACTGATGGTCTGGACAAAGCACAAAGGTTCCAGCTGTATTGAAACGCCACCTGATCACGGCATCAAAACTCCTGTGTATGTGTTCAGAGCTGCAAAAATGAAGCAGCGCATAAAGCAATCTCACAGCAAGTGCTCCATGTGCCAAGCCTTGCCAGTGTTCACGAGCAGCACTTCCCTCTCCTGAACCTGGTGGATTCGAATTACACCAGCATAGACCCTGGCGTACTTGCCGTTACTCAGCCTCTTTAATCCGCCAACCGACAAGCTCCAGCACACGGCTTCGGAATGCAAAAGAGGTTGCGGAACGCTTTAAAAACCTGGTGCCAAAGGGTCTCTTGGATGCTACTAGGGGCTCCTGGCATCGCTACTACGAGCAAGGACGCTACTAGGGGCTCCTGGCCGTACTACTGGGAACAATGTTTGCTAGTAGGAACAAGAAATAACTTTAAAAACCTGGTGTCAAATCAGTTCAGATGGTTGCAGTGTCCCACGCGACAAGTTGCGAGAACTCTGAGAATTCGAGGATTCCGTTCCAAGATGTTCCAAAGTTCGTATGGCAAAAAAGTGTCGCAAGTTGCGATCAACACCTCCAACTATGAATTACAGCATGGTGAAAAATAACATTCCATGTTCCAACCTGTCTGGACCTGTCTTAAGAGTGAAGCAGGAAAGAAGAAAACTGAAAAGCAAATGTTGAAAACCAAGCAAAGTCTGAAAGATCTAAGAATTGAAAAAGGCATAGAAGGACAAATCACAGGAAGAACAGGATCCAAGGTCAGGATTTCTGGTGGTGGGAAGCTGGGAAAACTGCCTCCCCCGGTCGGTGCCTCGGTGTAGGGCACTTCACCGAAGTCCAGCTCCGTCTTGTCCAGTACAAAGTCGAGCTTCGAGGCCTGGCCCTTGAGCGCCACCTCATACCTCACTTATGGAAGTCATGAAGTAGATTTTTAGGCAAGCTTAACATTAGAAGAGAGGAAAAGCAATACCCGCTTTCTCTCGATGCTGAGTCATACAAGTCATACTGTCACACCAGAACACACAAATTTCAACTTCTTACAGACCTGCTTTGGGAATTTTGAGTGATAGACCTATATGAGCCTGCGATCTTGACTGGAAAAAAGGCAAGCGACTCGGGGCCACCTTCGGTTTGACACACAGCTGCGACATCGAACTTCTGATTCTTCATTCCAAAGTATGTGAAGGTAATGTCCTGACGACTCATCTTGCCAGGGACTGCACTACAGTCTAGAGAAAAAAAAAAAAGTTTGAACAAGCAGACTCCACTTCTCCCATGACTCAAGCTGCCGCGTGCTCTCCGTCCTGCGTACATCCCGGCTCCAGAATGCCCATAATGGGCAGGATGTCAAAGATCTGATTAATGTCCTTGGACCCAACTTGCACAGGTGAGCTCGGATCTCACCCGAAACACACTTTGGGAGGCAGGGAGCCTTCCAATCATCAAAACAGTTTGGAAGGAAGAAGCATCTGAAGCCAAGCATCTACCACGGGACGCCGTGACTTTGTTGTGGGCGCGTGGCTGACAACAGACGTCCGCTTTTCGAAGTGCTCAATAGTCCTGAGCTGAGGAAGGGTGAAAAAAAACAAACCGCTTAGTTGCCTAATGTCAGGCGAGCACACAGTTTCGTTGCAAGCCTTTGGACCCTGGACCTTGACCTACCAAGACCGAACGATGCAAACGACGCATATGTCAAGGCGCTCCGAGGGTGGTGCGGAAGGCGTCTGTTTGTGCCCAAATCCTTGCAATTGCGGTGCTTTGTTGCTGCGAGCCCTAGCGCGATGGCCTCCAACCTAGGAGCGGTGGCCTCCAACCTACAAACAGTTCCCGGGCAAGCCGGCGGCGGAAGTTTCCTGTAAGAACAAATTGATCTATAGGAGTGTCCCGGTTCTTTCCACCATGCGTGTCCCTCGCGTCCCTCAGTCAGAGCTGCTAGAGCTAACTGGGGCTAGAGCTATTGAATCTAGAGCCAGCTGAAGCTAGAGCTATTGAAGCTAGAGCAAATGATGATGAGTGATGAGTGATGAGTGAAGCATAGCTCTAGCTCTAGCCCCACTAAAGCTAACTGGAGCTAGGCGTTAACTATGATGTGATAGCTTGTCTAGACACGAAGCTAATTAGCTCAAATTTGTTAACTGTCAACCTCTCAAAACACGTGCTTTGAGGTCTCCAGAAAGTAATCGAAGTGAGCACTTGTGAGTAAGCAAAGTAGCTAAAATTTGTCAGCCTCTCAAGAGAGCCGGGTGGTCGGGAGACATGACTCAGCTGCAGGGGCGTCAAAGCAGCCGCGAGAGATGACTCAGCCGCGAGAGATGACTCATCCGCGTATTAAAGTTTTACTACAAAGTCGCAAGGTCTCATCTTCCAGCTCCCCAGATACTCCGCGCACTAAAGTTGCACTACAAAGTCGCCAGTTCTCAGCTTCCAGCTCCACAGATTGCTCCGCGTACTAAAAATGTACTAGAAAGTCGCCAGTTCTCAGCCTCCAGCTCCCCAGCCTACTCCGCGCACTAAAGTTGCACTACAGTCGCCAGTTCTCAGCCTCCAGCTCCACAGATTGCTCCGCGTACTAAAGTTGTACTACAACGTCGCCAGTTCTCATCTTCCAGCTCCACAGATTGCTCCGCGTACTACAGTTGTACTACAAAGCCGCCAGTTCTCAGCATCCAGCTCCCCAGATACTCCGCGTACTAAAGTTGCATTACAAAGTCGCCAGTTCTCTCCAGCTCCCCAGCCTACTCCGCGTACTAAAGTTGTACTACAAAGTCGCCAGTTCTCAGCCTGCAGCTCCCCAGATACTCCGCGTCCTAGAGTTCTACTACAAAGTCGCCAGTTCTCAGCTTTCTCAGCTTCCAGCTCCACAGATTGCTCCGCGTACTAAAGTTGCACTACAAAGTCTGCCAGTTCTCAGCTTCCAGCTCCCCAGGTTCCTCCGCGCACTACAGTTGCACTACAAAGTCGCCAGTTCTCAGCCTCCACCTCGCAAGAGTACTCCGCGTACTAAAGTTGCACTACAAAGTCGCCAGTTCTCAGCTTCCAGCTCCCCAGATGCTGTGCCTGCCACGAATTCTGCACCTCGAGATTCACAAAGTGCCGTGCCTGCCACGAAATCTGCACATGGAGGCTCGCAAAGTGCTGTGCCTGCCACGAAATCTGCACTTGGAGGTTCACAAAGTGCTGTGCCTGCCATGAAAATCTGCACATGGAGGTTCACAAAGTGCTGTGCCTGCCACGAACTCTGCACATGGAGGTTCACAAAGTGATGTGCCTGCCACGAAATCTGCACATGGAGGTTCACAAAGTGCTGTGCCTGCCACGAACTCTGCACATGGAGGTTGACAAAGTGCTGTGCCTGCCACGAAATCTGCACATGGAGGCTCACAAAGTGCTGTGCCTGCCGCGAAATCTGCACCTCGAAGTTCACAAAGTGCTGTGCCTGCCACGAATTCTGCACATGGAGGTTCAAAGTGCTGTGCCTGCCACGTAAACTGGAGCTAGAGCGGAGCTAACTGGAGCTAGAGCTATTGAAACTAGAGCTACTGGAGTATGATGAGTGGTGTATGATAAGTGGTGTATGATGAGTGGTGTATGATGAGTGGTGTATGATGAGTGGTTTATGATGTGATGAGTGGTGTATGATGAGTGGTGTATGATGAGTGGTGTATTGAACAGCTGTTGAATGTCCGTAACACGGAAGTTTTGCACACTAAACTTCCTTTGACTAGCGATGGCCTCCAACCTGGCCTAACTGCATTTGCACAAGCTGTTCTTGAATCACTGCAGGGACCTGTCATAGCTATGAGACTCCCTTAGGTGTGTCTGGCTCAAGAGATCTCGCCTGAAGTATGAGAATTGCCCGGGCTCATTGTAGCTCCGGCTAAGCCTGTTGTGGTCGGTGACTGTAAAGCTGTTGACTGCAAAGCTCCTGCGGTCGTTGACTGGACACATATGTGCTGCCCCTGTCTTGAAGTAACGTCTGCCAAACAATGACAATGCAAGGAAACATCGTAAAAATCCATCACTGCGGCATCGTCAGGATTTGCCAAGTGACTGGTGTAGTCCTCGTCGTTCAAATCCTAGGGCAACTTCGAGAATCCCCCACTAGGACAGGAAGAAGCAAAAAAAGAAATGCAACGACCTCATGTTCAATCAAACGATTGGTCGTGTCAAGAATGTGAACGAACTGTTCATCCTGGGCTCTGCCTCCTCCACAAATGACCATTGATAATTCACAGGAAGCGGGTTGGGGTTGCCCATGGTGACAGTCAGTTGCTTGGTCGTCTCATTCAACACCTCACGGCTTTGAAGCACCGGAAGCTCCGGTGCAAGACAGAGCAGTCTCAAAAGGACGAGTCGAACAACAGGAAAAGCCTGACCGCCGTACTTGCAGCCCAAATATGCGCGTAGTAGTTCTTGCTAAAGCCCCTTCTGCGATTGCTTGCACATGCTTGCGCCACTCTTGAATTGCACTCTCACTCACTCTCGTTCCTTCTCGTCTTCCCATCTTCCCCACCCAACATACCGAGGAACAGAGCCGAAGTCAAGCTTGTTGGTGCCTGGGGCGAAATAGAGGGGCCGAGAACGATTTTTCAGTGGATTGGTCCGGATCAAGTGGTGGGCCTGATCGGGTCGATGTGTTTGGCCATCGGCTCCATGATAAACCAGATGTCTGTCGACTACCAAGAAGGCCCACGACATACTTACTTTAACGTTTGGCTGGCGGTGTGCTTCATTTGATGCCAGGGGCATGGACTACGCTACGCTCCTGTTTATCATGTTTATCATTTTTGAAAAGCTGAACATATTTTAATATGATTGAATCAGTCGGTCGTCATTTAGGAGGTTCTTTGGTCCTGAAGACAAGGCCACATTGTTCTAGCTGGGACCCCTCGTTGAACGAGGTATATAATTTACGAAAACCTTAAAAACGCTCCAGGGCATACTCTCCATCCAGGAGCAAGGACGCTACTAGGCTCCTGGCATCGCTACGAACGGAGCAGTAACAAAATGCTACTCTGAATCCCGTCTTGGCCCGAACCGCACAGCATGCCGTTCGGGCCTAGTGGGAGCACTCAACTGCCGTTTGGGCCAAGCTGCTGAGCGTCAAGTTCGGGAAAATCACCTCACCAATGAGGCCAACGTGGTCCCTCTGCGGATGGTCCTGGCATTTTTTGGAGTGGGCTCCAGGTCTTGGCATGTCTTAGCCCGTGCAGTGATAGGAGTGGAGTGACCCAGACTATCCTAGCAATGGCGGTCCAACATATTGGCAGAAATGATGTCATGAGTTGCCCTAGCAAAGTAGTGACGGCATGTTCATGGGTCTTCCTGACAAGCGATGAGGTGACACCCATTGCAAGCAGCCAGCACATTCTAAGGTCGGCTCCTGGTAGACGATACTAAGCTTCTGCTTCACTGTTCCACAAACTCTGTCGACCTTGAAGGCTGGATCAAACTCCACCCGGATCCTCAGCCACTAATCAAGAATCAGATTCACGTCATATCAAGACTCAGTTTCTCTTTCTATCGCTAAGTACTCAGTGCAATGCTCAACGTTCTCATCCGGTCTGAGGAAGACGGTATCAACATTCACATAGAACGGCCTTGCATGGGGCCAGGATGGGCCAGGCTTCAATGGCAGCGAGATGGTCGACACAAAATGTCTGAAAACAAATGTTGCATCTGAACCTGAGCAGGCGTTCATAGTGTCAACCCCTACTTATCGCATTCGATTCCACACAACTCAGTATTAGCTCTGAATCCATCGCTTGTCCATCCTCTCATTCGGCCAGTTGATCCAAGTTTCGGCTGGACCTTGATGAAGAAACGGACCTGACAAAGGGTTCTCTGGGTCCGCTGAGGCTCGCGGCAGCATCTCGATCTCGACATGACAGGACTTTGTTTTCCGGGCAATTGGTCCGAATCCATGGTGAAACTTGGCAGGAAAGCCCAACTCCAGGCCGCCTCTAAGTCCAGAAGCTTGGGAAAACGTGGAGGGAAAGGGAAGATGGAAGATCCACACCCGAAGCCATCCCAAGCCATCCCCAAGGCCGGAAACATGCAACGAGTGTGGCATCATTCCCGAGAAGCGCTCAATGAAAAGTGGGCTGAAGCCCTGCATCCTCTTTGGCCTCCGTGTATGGGCTCTCTTCCATTTCTTCGCTCTCATCGAAATCCTGCCACGGTCCACGTGCTGGCCCTCCTTTCCCAAGCGGATTGGTATACGGAGACCACGGACCGTGGTTCAAAGGATAGCCTTAGCAAGCAGGAGACGCCGATCGTGGCAAATCTCCACTCTCCCCCGTTCCCCCTTGCAACCAAATGTGCAAAATATCCTTCCCCTTGTGTGTGTGTGACACGTTTGTGCATGTTGCAGCCAATGCCGCACTCAAAAATTGCTCTCTTTGCCTTTGGTTCTCCGGCAACGTTTCCCATGCAAAGCAAGGTGCCATTGGGCATACGAAGCTTTGGTGTCCAAAGGCCATTGCGCGGTCGCTGCTTGCGCTCCCAATGCAAGTGTTTGGCCAGACCGGTGCGCTCCAAAATGGCCTCAAACCTGTGCATCTGGCAGCTTCATTCTGACGAGGCGGGAACGCTTCTGGGGTGGAAACCGTTATAAACCAGGGGTGATGGGACAAATTGAACGCATGATTCCTTCCAGTCACCTTGTGGCATGCCTTGGACTAGAAGGCTCTTGGTGCAAGCAGGTTGGGTGAGGATGCAACATAAACTGGATATAGGGGATCACGACTGGATGGCATTTTTACCCCTGCACTAGTAGATGGAAATGGAGGGTTGGTTTACTCCTACCGAGACCCAGGAGTAGTTCGAGACTGCCATCTATCTGTTGCTGAAAAGCAGGATCGGTTTCAGCAATGTTCTTCTGCATGTTTGCATTTTTTGTAAAGGGGTCAGTGATGGGGGTTGGAGCAAGCAGCTGGGATACGAAATGTGCACCCAAGGTATGTGTTCCTCTTCATCATCGACCATGGTAGCCTTTGAGACGCAGCCAAACATTGCCGTGACGGACACCAAATGCCATCAACAAGTGCACATTCTTACAAAACGACATCCAACGATCCAATCAAATCAAGCGACATTTGCTTACAATTTTTGCAATGCTAATGCTTTTGAGCTCTATTTGCAGTGTATGCCATCTACATGTTCCACATGTTTGTAGCGCGGGGGTAGGTGGCATGGAAGTAACCTAAACCACAACAGGATGGCATATTATAGGGCGCCTCCTCACGCCATTGATGCTCTCACATGTGGATACCCCGTGATTCTCGTTGCATGCTGGTTATCATTCTATGGCTTGTGCTGTACATGCCCACGCCTGTCACGAACCTTCTCTCGAGAACCCATACGCCGCTCAGCGAACTTCAGGGCCCGGTGCAATTTCCTTGGCAAGGAAATCGGATGATTTTTGGCGAAACCATCCTGGCATAGGCTCCTTCGCCAAGCCAGAGAGAAAACAAAAAAACACCACAGAGGTTTAAGTTGGTTTTAAAAAATATTGAGATCCGCAGCCGATGCTGCCATCGTATCTGTAGGATTTCGGTGGGTTGGATAACTCGAGCTCAACATGCTATATAAGGAATGCACAAACTTTATGTCAGTTGACCTCGAAAAATCTCGAACGGCGAGCAGCTTTGTTTGTTCGCAGACTTTCTCTTCTCTTCTTGTGTGCTATGGCTTTGGCATGTTATCACCTGGTTTGGTTTGGAATCGCTGTCAGTTGACCTCGGGAAATGACGGGAAGGATGGCCAGCAGGACCAACACCGGACACAAAGCAACCATATCTAGCGGATCCCCTCTCTCCTATTTCAGCGTGGCCTACCGTCGACCTTGGCAAAGCATTGTTCAACCTATAGGGAGGTCGGGAAGTCACGAAGCGCTTTCTATATTATTTCTAATAGCTTCTTGTTACTACTAGTAAGGCACTTGTTACTAGAAGCGATGCACTTGTTACTAGTAGCTTCTTGTTACTACCAGTAAGGCACTTGTTTCTACTAGCGTCCCTTGTTGCCTTTCTTCCGTTTCTACTAGCTATGGCCACCCTAAGAGCGATGGCCTCCAACCTGCTTGCATCTGCTTGCGATGGCCTCCAACCTAATCGCGATGGACTCCAACCCAATAGCGATGGCCTCCAAATAGCTCCCACAATTACACAACTAGGGTGAACAGGGTGTTGGCGGCAGTGGCCTTTAATGTCAGTCCAGGCCAAGTGCCCAGCCAGAAGAAGCGTTTCAAGAAAAAAGTCCTCCACAGCTCATATACAGTACATCTTTTTGGATATGATTCGCAAGTCGCAGAATGCTAATTTCATACTCAAGCCACGGATCTCCATTGATACTTACATTCCCACATGATAATCATGATAGAAATCACAGCGATACAGGCCGAGGGTTGAAAGTATTACGAGGGTATGGCATAATGTGTAGGTCTTCGTCTGTCAACATCAGTCAACAACATCAAGAAGCGCGAGAAGGCGGGTTGGATCTTCCGAAATTAGGTTACCTGCACGAAAGGGGGTTCTTTCAGAAAGCTGGCTGGCTCCGGTTCTCGGCTTTCTCATGCTTTCTCTGCCGCACCACGCGCCAACTCGCCAGAATGACGCACATACAACCGTATGTGAAAAATGAAAAACAACCGATGTTCAATGCATTTCACACGGCCAGAGCGTCCATCCCAGTGCCAGCAGCTCTGGCCGTTCCGCCACTATCTCACGCACCTCTTCAGCACCTTAGACAGGTTCTTGATCGGGGCAGGTAACAACTAAAAAAACAATCCGTACTCCGCTGCTCCACCACAAATCCAAAAACAAGCGACTCACCAGCCCTAGGACATGGACCGTTTCTGGATGATGCCCTCTTGCATTCAAGGGATCGGATCGACCTGACGATCAGTTGCAGCTTGGGAGCCGAAGAGGTGTTCCATAGCTTCGAAAGCAAGCTCGAACTTCCTGGACTTCCTCCTGGGCGATCGCACGGCATCTCACCTGTTCTGGGCTTGCACCTGGGACCATTACCATCGCACATGCGTGCAGTATATTGGGGTGGAGGCCATCGCAAGTAGGTTGGAGGCCATCGCTATTAGAAACAAGGACATAAGAAAAGGAAGACAGGTCTAATATAGTTTGCTATTAGGTTGGAGGCCATCCACCTTTCATGGCACGACGCTTGAATCATTTTCTCGAGCACTGGGGGGCTCTCAAGTTTCTTGGCTGGTGAATTTGGCACAACGTTCCAAACCATTCTTTCGAATACACATAGGTGGAGGCACTTGTGGCCACCATTCAGCAGCCTACACACTTTACATCTTAGGATTCCATTTAAACTACATGTTGCGATCATTGCATATGATGACGTTCCTGTCTCTGCCTGCAGGACCTCGACTTTTCAGACAGAGAGGTGAGGCGGTGGGGGCCTAACCCAGAACTTGAGTGGTCAAACTTCATGTCAACCATGGAGCTGCCAAGAACCGACTAGAAATCCTCCAACTCAGAAGCCATTTCTGCAAATCGCGAAGCTTCTTTTGAGTCAAGTTGCTGGTTCTCCTCGAGGAGCAAATAAGGAGCTTTGCGAACTGCAGCTTGCGCCCCCTCCTTCCCAAGCAGACTTCTCAATGTGCCCAAACGACCCAGGAAGTTCTCGCCTTAAGAAGCTCACGCTTCTCAATGTGCGGAGACATGAAACTCTTCTAGCCTAACTCCAACCCAATAGCGATAGCCTCCAACCTACTAGACATGAAACTTTCATGATGACACTCTTGAAACAACTGCCATACCTTGGAGTCCTTTGCAGACCGATCACGGTCAGTGCTTCGTCAACCGAGCAGTCGAGCTGAGAGTAAAAGGAAAGGTTGCTGATGGGTCTCATGGCTGCTGGCCAGTCACCGTACCACTTCAACAGCAGGGGCTCCCTCTCGATCGCCATGTGCGCCTCCATTAAGAAAAAAGTAAGCCATACACGACTGTGAGCTGCTGATATTGTTGAAGCTTCTTGAATGTCCAAAAGGTTACTGCATGTAGCTACCATTCGTTGATCATTTCCCACCGTCAGGCCTCTTCCAAGCCGCCAAAGATGGCAATCAGCACCTGGGCAAACTGCAAGATGCAGAACATGTTGTGAGGGCATTGTGACAAAGCGCTAGAAGCAAACAAGAGAAGTTGACCAGGGGTCCTCCACATGTTAAGCCCACAGCTTACTTGAGTCACTTGTGAATGAGCGCGGCATCAGGTTGACAATGATGCTTTGCGTTCTCATTTCATGTCGCCATAACAATCCAAGATACCGGGTAGCATCCCGGCACAGCAGAGATATACGGAGAGCGTGCCACACGCTCCATGGCCTCCTTGGCCACCTCTAAGGCAGCTTCTCGGTTCCCCATCACCGCCGTCATATCACCCACGGCCTGCCATCTTGGGCCCTGAAACCATCTTGGTCAAACCACCTAGGAGCAAGGACGCTACTAGTAGCAAAGGGCATCGCTACTAGGAGCAAGGACGCTACTAGGGGCTCCTGGCA
>CAXAMN010000670.1:477514-504816 GCA_963970005.1 Durusdinium trenchii
AGCAAGGACGCTACTAGGGGCTCCTGGCATCGCTACTAGGAGCAAGGACGCTACTAGGGGCTTTTGAAAACAGAAACATGACACTGTTTATCCGCTCTTCGAGTCTTTCGATTCCAAAACAGTTTCTTGAATGGTTTCAATTTGGTTGGAGTCGGAGGCCGTCGCTCTTAGGTTGGGGTGGAGGATCAAAACCATTCGGTGGGAAGTCGGCTCCCCCTAAACTCAATGTTTTGTCGTTCCTTTTGGCATTCCAACTGGTTCGACAGTTGGGCCGTTGGAAGGTGAGGCTCACCGACAGTTCGGCCGTGACCACCTCGTTCGTGCTTCGTTCGCTCATGCCGCATGTCAGTCCTTGTAGAAGTCACCAATGGGAATGTTTGCCAGCTGGGGATACTTCGTAATGACTTCGCATAGGCGCTGCTTCGATCCTGACTTCCGGTTACCAGGTCCGCATCCATTCTGGGACAAACGCGATTGACATCGAAGGACTGAAACTCTAAAGTTCTAAAGAAGAAACACCGTCTTTAAAAAGAACGAACCTAGTTGAAACTTGAAACTCTAGATTTAGGTTCCGCTCATAGTTCTGCTCATTTCTTTGTATTTTTGCAGGTGAGGCTCCCAACACGTTAATCAGAGCCGGCAGGGACTCACGCAGACGCTTCGGGTTCTTCGTCAGCAAGTAGGGGCATTCAAAAACTGCTTCCCTAGCTGCCTCAAATGCAAAACAATGGCAAGCATGATGGATGTCTGACCAACAGGCCTCATAACCCAAGTAGATCTCCAGGTAGTGAAGAGCATTCCTCGCCATTCTTCGAGGCCACCGCAAGATGGATGGCTCATCCTCGCAGTATCACGCAAACAGTCCAGGCATGACCACCAGGTAGTCAGGGTTAGCCTAGCCCATCCAAGTTCAATCAAGGCTGAAGAAGCCACCTGAAGGCTTAAGGCCCCGAGTTCTTTCATGTTTCCTGGAAGGCCCCTGTTTTGTCCATGATGCAACCTTGACGCAACCAAAAGGTGGAGGTTATCGCTATCAGGTTGGAGGCCATTGTTATTAGGTTGGAGGCCATTGCTATTAGGGGATCATGCGCTTTCTCCTCTATCAGCTGGTTGACGAGCTCCGGGCTCTGAAAGAAGTCAACAATGTCCTCCCAGCGCCTTATGAGGATGTGCTCCTGGAGGCGACTCTCAGAGCTCCCAAGCTGAGTTTTCTATCAGATGTGGTCGTATGATGTAGTGAGTCATATGACGTCATATGACTCATATCTACCAGATTTATGCAGATTTGCTATCAGAAAATGTCACACTCACAGCTCCTCTGTGGTAACTTCTGGAAAGGTCCGCTGAAAAATGTCCAGGGCAAAGTCTGCCTCCTTGGGCACAGGCCGCTGGAAGCCTGGGCAGACATCGAGGTTCATGTTAGCTGCTATAACAAGAACATCCGTGCGCTACTTCACACCACCTGTATTGAAGGTATTTGATGAATCTTGCGGGATATTGAGTCTTGTTCATTTGAGTGCCCTTCAAGAATCTTTAATGGTCCAATCGAACTTTGTTGGATGGTAGTTGTGCCATTTCCTGTAGTTTCGGAAGTTCTGGTGGTTGCCGATCGCTTATCAGCAAGCTTCAGGAGGGTCAATGTTCAAAAGGCGAGTTTCAGGGGACGCTACAAGGGCTCCTGGCCATACTACTGGGAGCATTCTTACTACTAGTAACAAGCTTCATTCAGGGTCTACACCTGGAAGCCATGTGACCCGTTTGAGGATCACGAAGCCGATTGGTTCGCTGTCGGATGGCCAACGGTGCAGGCGGCGGCCTGCCAGGGCTGAAGACTTCCGAAAGCTACCACGTGCTGATTTCGGGCAGTCAACCAGGCAGCAATTAGCACCTCATAGGCTCATAGGGGTTAGAAGCAACCCCGAACCGGGCCCCAACCTTCTTCCAGTGGTATGGGACACTTAATGATTTAGCATTTATCATGCAAATAAAGTTGGCTCATAGCAACCTTTTGGTCGCCCAACGGGTCCTCTTCACACCCGCAGGCAGCATCAAAGTCCGGTCATAGCTGAACAAAAGGGCCAATGCCACGATGCCACAAGTCCTGGCAAGCTTACAGAACATTAGATATTTCTGTAAGAACAACATCACTACCTATCACTACATATTTTAGTTCGCTTGACTCTGAATTCTTACTCGAAGCAGCACCTCTCCTGGCAACATCCCAAGAAGGTGGCTTCATCTGACAATCATGGCGGGTAGAGTTTGATCTCCACAAACTTTTTGGCCCAGCTCGAGCCAAGGAACTGTTTGCAAACAAACACAAATCAAGCTCCCCGAGCATCAACATGCATGCTCAAAGCGGACTTGCATATGGCATATGCAAGGTTCTATTATGCCATCAACAGGCTTTCAAACGCCTTGCTGACCACCCTGCAAAACAACGACAAAAATGAATCAGCTTGGTTGTCCTGCCTCTAATGGTGAGACGTTCTTCAGGACCTTGGAGACGTTCTCACAAGAGTTTGTATTCCTTTTACCTTTTTTTTCTTTAAGAAGCTTGAGAACTTTATATAATGAACTTTAGGTTTGTTTTTCTTTTTGTTCTACCTGTCATTCGTTCTTGGTCCTGCAGGTCACAGGAAAGTGGTTCTTGATAGTTCTTTCGCCGCAACAAAGATGGAAGCAACAATGAAAGCGACGGTGCTCTTGCCAGAAAGCTGCCAGCGGTTCAGACAATGGATGGAGCGGACAGTTCCGCTCCCACAAATAGCCTTAGAGCATGGCCAAACACCTGTTTCTGAACATGTGAGTGAGGAAAACAGGCAATATCTTGGGAGCCAGTCCAGGAAATGAATCGATTCTCAAACATCCATGCAAGCACAATACCGAAGAATCGAAATGACAGGACCCCCACGTGTTTAGTTGGACGCCATGTGGGCCAAATGCAGCAAAAGCACGGAAGCACACGCTTGTGGCAGATAGCTCAAGCAAAGGCAGCACCTCGGTGGTCCAGTCAAGAAACCGGAAAGAACTAGTAGCTCCTCTCTCCTATAGTAACAAGGGCATGACTATTACTCCTAGTAACAAGGGCATCGCTACTAGTAACAAAGGTAACGAAGGGCATTACTCCAAGCAAAAAAGCGAACGCACTGCCCTTCAGCTCGGTTCAGGCGCGAAGTTGCCACTCAATTCAGAGCGGAAGATCACTTTGCCCTTCCGATCATCACCACAAAGCCTTGCGACATGATGCAGCTACCCTTCCCTGTCAAAACCGTCGCTAGTAGGTTGGAAGCCATCGCTATTAGGTTGGAGACCATTACAAATAGGTTGGAGGCCATTACAATTAGGTTGGAGACACAGTCCGCACACTGTGAGAATATGCTATGCCAGGTGGCTCGTTGCAGGTTAGCGTGTCCACCAGCGAGCCAGGCTTTGGGCTCGAAGCATTGAAAACAAAGCGGAAAGCGCACTTGCCATCCAAAAGCCTGAAATGAGCGCTAATCAATCTATCTCTCTCTCTCTCTCTCCCCCCGGCAGGGATTGAACATCAACAGCATTGACAGTTTCCTGAATCAATGCAAAACGCTGCTCGACTGTTTTCCACGGGTGGGTGAAACATGTCAGCAAGATCATCTGGCTCCAAGTGTCCCAATGAATCTTCCGATGTGGCCCTTTCTAAGGTATCCACACGTGCGCAGCCCTCGGCTTTGAGTGCAATCTTCTGCGCAAAGCTGAAGAAGTCGGGTGGATCCCCGAGCTCTTCGTCAAGGAAATCATCCACTTCCGCCTCTTCCTGAAGCTTCGAAACACTTCGGAAGACATCCCGAGACGCTTCGGAATGGTGAGAGCCATGAGAGCTTGCAGTCGACTTCGTAGATTTCGGCATTGAAGTGGGCCTCTTCATCGAAGCGAAGAACACGCTCACCCCTTCAGAGAAGTTGGAATGCAGCTCCGAGTGAACCTCCTCGGCTGGGGGACTTGGCCGAAGGCGACGCTGGAACAAGGCGCTGAACTCGGACTCGGAGCCTTGAGGGCCAGTGGATTCTCCAAGCGGTACAGCCACGGTGTCCATTGCCTTCTCCAGCTGTTCCTTCGGTTCCTTCTCCTTCTCCTTCCTTGCCTTCACCCTTGGGTTCGGTGCAAACAAAAAGTCCAGCTCGTCTTCGGCTGCTTCGACTGGATGTTTGGCCAAAGGTTTGAACAAGTCGTCTAAGCCATCATCGTGCTTCGCCAATGACGCCTTGTGGTGCTCTCGTTCTCTGCCCTGTGGTGGGGAATGAGCCCCTTGGGGATCAAATCCCAACACTTCAGAATGATGCATCTGAGGCTTCCCGAGAATTGCAGCACGCGCCGTCTGCGCTCCTTCAAGATCATTCCTTGCTTCAAGATCCGTGGAATTGGGCGCTGGCACTGCAGATTTCTTGCCCCAGGACTTCCCACGCCACCGTCTCCAAAGCCAGTGGATGGTGCAAGGAATGCAAATCACCGAGGGTAGGCCAACCACAACTCCCAAGATTGCTTCAATGGCTCGAAGGTTTGCAACTGATGTAGGAACACATGTTGCCTCGCCCGACTTTAGTTGGCAGGGGCTGTGAATTGGGCACAGCTTTTCCTGGCATTCTGGACTGTCATGACCAGGTGCCTCCAATAATTCCCGCTCTGACATAAGGAGTGATACGAGTACGCCAACTAAAATGATGTAGGCTGCAACAAAGAGCAAGTAAAGGCAAGTGCGAATCCGTTTGCAACACCTTGACTTCTTCTTTCGCTCTGGTTGAACCTCTGGCGGCCCTGGCGCTTCAGTGGCTTCAAGAATCTGGTTCCATTCGACATTCCAAGGAAAGTTTCCAAGGTCATCTCGGGAGCTCTGTGAAATTCTTGATCGTTGTGAATATCGAGAATGTCTCTTCTTTCGCTCGTTCGATCGTTGGCTGTCCCGTCGTGCTTTGGGATGCTTCTGACGCGAATCGAAGGCATCCTCTGGATGCCGCGAAGTCATCTTCCTGGCCTTCTGACCAATCTGACATCGTTCGTTGCATCGCCCACATGCACACGAACGGACATTGAGCGAGGTTCGTGACACTGAGGTTTGTTGGTTTGGGTGTGAGCGGCCGCAGAGGAAAAAAACGGGCTTTGTGCCGGACTCGCGTATGGCCTGTCATGCTACAAAACACAAAACTAGCACACAGGCACATATGCAAAGAGCTCCATGAGCCTCTACCATGCATTGCTGGAAGACTGTAATCCACAGATCTGTTCAACGAATGCGCAGTGGGGCGCCCGGCAGAGTATCTGGAACCACGGAGAAGACAGATGTCTCACCTAGCAATCCGGGTTCTTGACAATGCTACTAGTAACTTCGTGCTCCTAGTAGTAATGCCCTTGAAATTTGATATGTCCACAAATCCACCAAATCCACCAAACCAGGGTGAAAAATGTAAGCCGCCCCCTCAATTTGAAACATGTAATATCCACTTTGGGGTGCCCTGGACTTCTACCTAGACTGTGTGTTTTGCTGCATTTCAGCCTCCGCACACTGGGCCTAAGCGGGGGGTATGATTGCAATATCAGCTCGTGGGTGAAATTGAATACTCTCCACGAAGTGTATGTGCTGGGAAATGCTGGCCCCAAGACGGGGGAGGGGGTTCAAAGAGCAACAAGCTCAAATAGCGGACGTCAACTCCATCTCTTATCCCTTTGAGACCCTCCCTGGAGCCATATCTTGAGGTACATCATGGCACATCGAGACTCAGAAATCAGTGATCCGCAAAAGGTCCCAACCGCCAAGGGGGAAGTGATGTCAAACATGCTTTCCACCAGAGGGCAATCGTTTCGCCATAAGTCAATTAAACTGCCACATTGGCTTCTTGATTCTAATAGCCAACATTGTTACTACTAGTAAGGCACTTGTTACTAGTAGCGATGCACGTGTTTCTAATAGCAATCGTTTCGCCAATCATTTGTCCGGCAGTTGGTTCTCTTGACCCAGCTTTGCCCCTCTGAAGGAGTAAGCTGAGTGCTCACTGAGTACTCAGTTCATGCTTCTTCCAGCAAGACCGGCCTTCTTCCAGCTTCCGCTCCTTCCTCTTGGCCTCGGTGGACCTTGAGGCAGTGTCTTCTTCTGTATATGGACACCCAGGAACACAAACAAAAAGAAACTCAGCCCAAAAGCCACTTCAATACCAAGAGGCTCTAGTGTCCATACAAGCTTTCTTGGTTGCCGCCCTCTGTTTTCTATCACAAACTCCTTGGAGTGCGTCTGTGTGGTGTACTGCGTCCCAAAATCGATGACCTCCAGCCTTAAGCGTTGCAGCTTGAGCATCGCCAATCTCAGACCTGGTAACCCCACACTTGGTCACTTGTACGTTTGTGCCCTGCTTGAAGCTAATTTGAAGGCCATCGCTATTAGGTTGGAGGCCATCAATAGTAGGTTGGAGGCCATGTCTAGTAGGTGGAGGCCATCGCTAGTAGGTTGAAGGCCCAGATTTGAAGGTTCTGATTCCCTCAGTCTCTCTCTCTCTCTCCCTAGCGTCTTCGGACCGAAGTATGCCCCCCTGCCAGGCTGAAGGACGAGCACTTCTACATCCTTCAGCCTAAAAGATGCCGTCTGCCCGGTAATACAGCGATCTTCCGTAGGACCAATGACTGCTCCTCAAACACCAAACGCACCCTCTAGGATGCGACCCCCCTTGGCCGTTCGAAAGCCACAAACCGGTCGCTTCAGACACAGCAGCGGCTCGCGACACATCACTGGAGTTCCAATGCCCTTGGCCCTCACGGTCACCGCCACATCGTTGCTTTCGTGCACAATGACCTCAAAGCATGGCATTGGCAAAGAAAGTAGCAGCACCTTCTTGTAAGTTCTGGCAAGGCCGCAAGGGGTACTTCAAGACCAAAGACCTCTTACAGGGGATACGGCACCTAGAGAAGCACGGCATCGCAAGTGCCCAGCGTGCGCCAAAGGATGATTTAGGAGGTCGAATGCAGTCTCTCTCAACCCTAGTAGCGATGGCCATAAGACTTGCAAAAAGGATCACTAAAACAACAAATTTAAGAACAGGTGTGACTCCGGTGTGACTCGTGGTTGCAAAGGCCCCTTGTATGCCTTTGTGATCCATCAATGTCAAGCTGCATGGACAGTATCCGTCATCTTGGCAACCTCATCGATGGTCAGAGTCATGTTCCTGCAGTCGCCAAAGACTAACACATCTCCAACGCACAACACCCGCGCAGTTTGGTTCTGAGCTTGATGTGGACTTGCAAGCAATGGAGCTATTGAAGTCCAAAGTATGTGCTTCTCATGTTTAACCCAGTTGAGTCGAACGAATGTTCAAAGCTGAGCTTCAGGTTTGCGGAGCCATGTGGTGGAAGTTCCATGGCTTTGGGCGACAACGTCCAAAGAGAGTTCTTGCTCTTCATAATGCATCGTATCTTAGGAAGAAAGGTGCGAAGAGCTGCAATGCAAGGACCAGTTTGTGAACATCAGGCGGCCTATCTGCAACACCTTTGCCTTTTGCAATTCTTCGGCCCGTTGCCGGTCACCAAGACACGGAGGCAGGGATCACGCTGTTGTTGGTGACGAGCACAGATCTTGTAATCGGCTCCAAGCAGTGTGAGTTGCCCCAGTCTACGACGCTGGGCTCCACGTTTACAATCGGTCCAATGGTGTTGGCAATCAAGATCAAATTCCCTCACATCGCAGAGATGTGAGAATGTGAGAGGCTTGGCTCAGGGTTCAAGATCATGTAAGGCAGAGGCTCACTTTAAGGGGGCTAGGGCGGGTAGAAAGGCAGGTATATGAGGCTAGCTGCTAGCAACCAGTAGCAGCTGCCTGGATACAAAGCTCGGGGCTCGGGTTTTTCAAGCCCCTGTCCCGTCCGCAGCAGTGGGGGCGAACCCGCGGCTCCCAGGCTTCAGGAAAGTACACCCTGACACACTTGGTGTTCCAAAATTGTAAAGATATAAAACACATTGTGCTTTTAGATTGACATAGATTGACATTTGCCAAGGTTGCACCACGAACTTCAAAGAGATCCCAAACGAGCTGATTGCAATCAGGATGCTCGCTGAACTCTGTCCCAGGATCCGTATGGTAATGGGTATCTGCAGAGTGCCAATCACTTGTGAAGTGAGTGTGAAAGTAAGGACCTCGGCTGCACGTCCTCTTGGAAGATTAAAGAACAAAATGCTATCCGATGCTATCCCTCTTTCCTGCTCCTTTTCTGCTCCCAAGCTTTCCGCCATTTACAAGTAATCCATCGACCCTTCGGCCATCATGGCACGCAAAGCCGGGCGGCATGTGAGGATGCAGGTGGCACTGAGCCGAAAGACTGGTCTGGCTCGAACTCTGCAATGGCCCGCCTCCACAAGCATCAAAACGCACCAAGCGTGACAGGCATTGTAGGTTGGAGGCCGTTGGTATAAGACTGGAGGCCATCGCTATTAGGTTGGAGGCCATCGCTAGTAATGCATTCGAACTACATCGGAAACATCAGAAATGCCTTTCTTTCCATATCTTTTTGGCATGTCTTCGTGTCAGTTTGTTTGATTTGGTGGTGCATGGTGCTGCCATCTCTCTGGCATTGGCGACTCTAGCACTCTAAGGTGTAGACGTGGTCTCTTCTTGTGGCATGATCTGAAACTTGGCCGGCAAGGCTGACGTGTTGTTCAGCACCTGCGCGCGGTGTATCTACATCAATTGAACTGAGAGACTCATGCAGGGAGACTGCAGCTTTGAGTATTGCTGGGGTTCGGGCCATCGTTTGGTGGGAAGGATAACGGATGAAAATATCACCTCATTGTTCCAACGGGCTTTCACACAAACGCTTGGCTATGACATGTGTCAGTCACCATCACTCAGAAGACCATGAAAGTTGTGGTAGAGCATTCCGCAAAGTCGCCGTAGTCCACGTGCTCTGCAGGTTCTAACGCCACTTGTGGCACAGCACAGCGAGCTTGGATAGGAATACTGGCCAGCTCCTGAACGCACCCATTTGGCGTGAACCGAGATGCATCGAACAATTGAACACAAGGCCTCCCTCCCCTTGGAGCCCTTCTTATCGCAAACACCCCTCACTCCCCTGGATCTGCCGGCAGCCCAAGGCCCTCCTGGCCAACACCATCCAAATCCACCACCAAGCAAAGGTCATAGGACTTCACATTCATACCTCTGATACATCTGATCGTGCCAAAACAGCTCGTTCCACAAGCCAAAGCATCTGAAGTGAAGTGAGGTCACTGAGGGCCGAGCTCACAAAGTCAATCTGAACCTTTTGCGCACAGTTTGGAAGCAGCGTGCCCTTGGGTGGGATCACGTCAAATTCTCCTTGGCCAGGGAAAAGACTGCACAAACTTACCCCAAGGAATGGAAATTCCTCGGCGTTGCATGGCCTCATTGGTATCGCCAAGGGCTCTTCTTGCTGCACTGGACGTTGACTTAGGAACCAGAAGCTACTAGGGGCTCCTGGCATCGCTACTAGGAGCAAGGACGCTACTAGGGGCTCCTGGCATCGCTACTAGGAGCAAGAAGCTACTAGTAACAAGAAGCGGCTCTTGGCATGAACTCCGAGCATCGCTGCGTGAATCTTCCATCGCCAGGTATTCTCAGGGCAAACCTCATAGGCACCTGGCCAGGCTTTGACCCCCCATGACCGGTCAAAGCATGTCAAAGCCATTCAAACGTCCAAGTCTGGACACTCTCTGGGTGTTCGTTTCGACCGTGGGGTTCGGGGCGTTCAAAGTCGCCGACCTCTCTGGCAGTTCAGACCCGAAATGATAAAAATAATTGCCTGCACGTGTTATTTTTGATGCAATCTTTACGATCTTCACAATCACGGATGGTGCTGACATCTAGTCTTCCACATCTTCCGCCTTCTCCCACTTTCCGCTTTCTAGTAGACTAGAAGCTTGGGAATCGTTTCACTGGGAATCGTTTCACCTGCAGTAACAATGACGCTTTTGAGTATGTCTTTGAAGCTTCTTAGTAAGAAGAAGCTACTAGGTTGGAGGCCATCGCTGTTAGGGTGGAGGCCATCTCTAGTAGGTTGGAGGCCAGTACTACTAGTAACAAGAAGCTGCTTAGTATGTCCCGCTTCAGTTCCCAGAACTTGTTGGGATGGCCCAGCTGACCCCCTACTGAATGCCTCAGAGGTGTTCGTCAAGGTGAGGGTCTTGGAGTTCAGGAAGCCATAGCTCACCACACCAAAGGAGATCCGGTCCAAATCGAAATGGAAGGTTGGAGAGACCTCAGGTCCAAGAGTTATCTTCAATCTGTATTGATACTGATCGCTACCAAGAGGCTCCGAAGGTTTGTCCTTTTCTGTTCCTCTTTATTCTCTCTTTGTGCGGGTTCTTTCAAAGACCTTGAGACCACTCTTGAGACCCTATCTGCTTCCCTTTGCGCCCAGGTGCCGAATGACCCCTGAAGCTGAGCCCGATCTTCGAGGTGCTGCCTCGGCTCTGAAGGCTATCTCCCACACAATTCGCATACAGTACACCCTGGAAACTGGTTGAATTCAGCTGAAACTGGTCGGAATTGAATCTTGAATCAATGGCAAGCCGCCAATCAGTTCCCAATAGAATGTCTCCTGAAATTCACCCAGCAGGTCTGGACCTCAAAACTAGAAAACGTTGGGCGCGGCGTTTGGAAGAACATCAGATCACCCTTGCAGGGCATCGACTCATGTTGGTTCAACTTGGCGTAGCATGCATCAACTCCGGATTGCTGAGGGCTCAACAAACCTCCACCACAATGGTGCACTCACCTTGGTCAGGAGAACATCATCAGAGGACTGAATGGAACTGGAAGCACGGAAAAGCATGGAATCACAAGACTCACACATTGCATAAAAGCTGGGTCAAACATTCTTGCCGGAACAAGCCTGGAGCAGCCAAGTCAAGCCAAGACACCCCCAACTTCCAGTCGTCCATCACTCGGCATGAAACTGAAGATCGATCCGAATGGCGAGGAATTTGGTACCTGTCGGGGCTGGGTGCCCAGGTTCGACTCTTTTTTGCTGTGGCCTCAATGATCCCAAACTGAGATCAGCTCCAAAAGACATGAGATGAGTTCCATCACACGATAGCAGCTCCACCACTTCGACACTCATAACAGACCCTGATGAAAGTGGACCCTGATTGGTGTCCTTTCCAAGTCAGCGTGCACAGTCCCCGTCCCAAGAATCACACCATTCTAGATCTTGAAATTGAAAACCCTTTTAGTGCCCAAAAGCTGCTCCCTAAGCCTTCAACTACCCGGCTGTGTGCGCGCCCCCCTTGCCATTCCACACCGGCCAAACCGAAGTTCTCTCAGGGCCCAACAAGGCGAAATTCCACATCGATGTCTCCCTGGTTGATGAGGTTGACCTCTTCAGATGGTTGGAGGAGTGAGATGGAGTGAGGCGATGCCCTTTGTTACTAGTAGCGTCCTTGCTCCTAGTAGTACGGCGGCCAGGAGCCCCTAGTAGCGTCCTTAGTAGCGTCCTTTTCCATTTAAATTTGTCTTGATTCTAGTGGTCAAGGCAGCTTCCAACGTTTTGTCAGTGTCACCTCGTACTGGTGCACGGATTCCACGAAAATATCTCCCACATCCAGCTCATCATAGGAGAAGGCAGCCTTGGGCCCTATTCCTGTTCCTTAGAATATGTCATCAGGTCGTGGAGTGTGGAAGAAAACCCAATGAATAGGGATGGCCTCCCCCTAGCAGCGGGAAAACACTATGATATAAATTGGTGTCATAGACTTATCTTGTCCAAGGTGACCAAGACTCAGGAACACCTGCAATAAAGAAAGCATTCGCGCTGTGCCTTGCAAAGCTTCCTTTCAAAAGCAATGGAAGACGCTCAGCCCGGCCAACCACTGAGCAGTATGCAAGGCATTGGTAATTCAAAGCAGCCTGAAAGCTCGCCAGCTCAGTCAAACCATCACAGTCCGGACGACTGCACGAATTAATATCGCGAATCACGTCTACTGCGTGTTGGGATTAACAACAGGTTCCAGTTCTGCACAATGTCACAAACCTGAAGAGGATCTGACGTTCTGCACTCAAACTAGCCGAATTGCACCGGATGTACTAGTTACATAGTCGGCAAAGCATGTAGTGAGTACATGTTCTGGGAGGAAGGTTGCTATGTACATACTTTGCGCTAAAGAATGTAAATGTGACATCGCTGACTGGGAAGGGTACATTGGAACAACCCGGGTGCACTCGTTGGCAGGCAAGAAGATGCGTGATCGGCAAATCTGGGGGGTAAATTTACCCTCCGCTTTTGTATGTCTTGAGAGGTAAGCATTTCTGACATCATACGGACTGTACATACACTAGGGCGTCCGTAGTGTAGGAGAAGCACGGGTAAAAGGTATATGGAATAGAGTGTCTTGAGGAAATAGCCTGTGTATGGTTATAGCACGCCTGGGGAGTAAATTTACCACCCGCTTATGCATGCATTAGGTTAGAAATAGGGGTAAACAACTTGTAACGGTGAAGTACAAGTCCTATGCAGCAAGCAGCAGCCAGCAGCAGCAGCAGAAGCAGCCGCCTGCAGTCAGCAGCCAGCAGCAACCGCCAACCAGCAGCCAGCCAGCAGCACCACGCAGCAGCAGCGCAGCACCAAGCCGCAGCAGCAGCAGCACCACCGGCAGCAAGCAGCAAGCAGCAGCAGCAAGCAGCAAGCAGGAAGCAGCAAGCAGCAAGCAGCAAGCAGCAGCAGCAGCGGCGTCGTCAGCAACAGCAGCAGCAGCGCCAAGCCGCAACAAGTAGCAAAGCAGCAGCTACAAAAGCGGCAACCAGCGGAAGGAGCAAACAGCAGCAGCAAGCAGCAGAGCGGCAGCAGCAGCACCGTTTACACCAAGCCACCGTTTACACCCAACCAACCACGTTCACACGTTCAACCAACCCCCGCTACACGGCGCAGCTGGGAGTCGAACCGTGGGGGGGGGGGTAGCGTGATATATCAAGCTTTAAGGCACACAGCTCATCCCACTACCAATTGCTAAAGCAAAGAAGAACTCAGCTAGCATGCTAGCTTTCGTGAAAAATTGAACTTTTTTCCTGTTGCATGAGGGCAAATAGCGTCCAGGTCTATTGCAAACCTCTTCTCCCGTTCGTGCTCGTGTCCAACAGGCCTTTGGCGTGAAGGTAAATGTAATTGCAATCTTGGACTTGGCCCAAATGCGCCCAGACAGTGGCTCGACGGCAAAGATCTCATCATAGAAGAACATGGGGTCCTGGCCACAGCAAGTCAGCTCTCCACCGGCATGGTGCCTGTGTTCCGAGGTCCAAAAGGTGGCTCCATGTGGCTCCGGGACTCCAATCCTCCAGGATCGCCTTGGTAATGTTCTTGTATCCTTAGTCATTTCGATGTAGCGCTATGATTCAAACATCATAGAAGCGATTCAGAAAGGTCTATAAGACGAAAACAAGGAGGGAAAAGACTCGACTTTTCCGGCATTTCCTTGTAAAAAATCGCAAGTCACACTATCTCGCACTGTGTTACACTGCATCACACAGATCACAAATCAATCTGGAGTGAAACTGTAGGGTAAGGAACATGGAAGCAATGCTTCAAGCTTGGGAGCCTGAGCAAATACCCTTGAGCAGTGATTTACAATGATTGGACAGCCATCGCTTGCAGTGATGACATTGTGCCCTCTCGGCCAAGTGATGCCCAGTGTCTTCTTTGGAGGGCCCCTTGGGCCATCTCAATTCCTTTCAGCCTCGGCAAAAAATGGTGACAAAAGACACAACATTCAACGCCTTTTATCCAGCATTTGGTTGCTGGTGGCCTCATCCTTTTGCTTCCCGCAGCTTGGAAAGAAAATGAACAGGACAATATGACAGCATGTGTCTGTTCGTTTGATATGTTTTGTTTTTCTTCAACACCTTTATAATGCCTTTCATTCCTTTCTTGTCGTTTTACTTTTTCCTTCAAGTTCCAGCTATGATAGCATATATGATAACATTATAACCTTTTGGCCATCCATATCTCTGAATGTCGCTTCGCTAGATAATCCATGCTCTCAGCAAACTCAGGACGTGGCGATGTACACCTGGTATCATACTCTTCGGAAGTATCGCTCAAGACCGACTCTGCCTCTGACTCGCCTCCGCGCCGGGGTGCGCCATCCCAACATGTCAACTGCACTTGCACCCGGCCTGCGGAGTGTAGCTCTTGTATAGCTGAAGCCTCGTCTTGTTCTTCTTGTTTCAGCTGCACCTTGGAACGAAGTCTTCAGCAGGCTGCCACAACGTGAACCACCACATTCAATGGCATCCCAATGGATATCTACTCACTTGACAAAAGAGGTTCCTAACTTTAACTTCACGAGCTCCCCTGCCTGTAGCTTCAACTTTTGGCTGATCTCCTCTCAAAGACCCAAAGGCAAGGATGACTAGATGGCAAGATTCAGGTTCACTCCTCACCTTTTATCCAAACTACAAAGGCATTGGCTTACAGTGGTCACAGGGCCAACCGAGATGTTGAAGATTGGAGGCCATCGCTATTAGGTTGGAGGCCATCTCTGCCGCTAGGGTGGAGGCCATCGCTAGGTTCCTTTTCACCTGCGCTCCTCCTGGATGGAGGGGAAAGCACGCCAGCTAAAATCCACCGGAATCTCTGAGTTGTTGTGGATCACGATCGTCTTCTGCGTCGACAAAGCCTCAAAGACATGCGACCCATGGCGCATGGCGACGCATGGCAACGCATGGCGACGCGGGGTAAGGTGGAGCCGGGCATCCCATACTGGTCAGAATCAGTCACAAAATGCATCTAAAACACGATGAAGGTATCCTCCAATTGCAGCTGGCTTGCCTCGAATGTTGAGCACTTCCAAAGATTTGAAGAACATGAGCGCATACAGAGCACAAAATGTATGCATGCCTGTGCATGTTTTGCTCCTCTTGTCTTCATGTGTATGTTGGTGCACAACAATCCAAAACAAGGCGCGCCAGCAATTTCAAAAAGAGAAGGGTGCAATGATGCACCCTGGGGGCAGTGATGTACCCGCGGAATATGTTGGGGTGGTTTGTGATTTGGCAAGGTGAGTGGTGATTTGTGACGCGGTGTGTGACTTATGGTGTAGTGACGCGAATTATATTTGATTTGTGAGGTGGTTACATGCATTACAGCAATGTAGTGAAGCGTGACGTGCGAAGTGACGCGACGCAACCTGATGTGTGGTGATTTGGTTTGTAACACATTCCGTTTTGAGCTGTGGTTCGGAGAAGGGTATAGTGGTGACCATTGGTAATCTCTCTAAACCCTGCCTCTCTCTCTCTCAAATGTAAACCCGGAAATCTCCACTGTTTTGGGGGGATGCAGCCCTTGCCAATGCATTTTGAAACCATACACTGCCATACACTTCAAGTACTCACACTTGATATGGAACCCACTTTGGCACTCAGTTGCCAATGCATTTTGAAAGCTCCAGTTGCATTCACCAACGTAATTGAGCTAACTTAATAAATTGAAGGCCGTTCTTTGGCAATCCGACACTGTACGCCGCCGCTGCCACCACCTGGACTTGGCTTCTGACTGTTGCAGAAAATATGGGGAACAGCAACTATATACCAGAAGGCTAGGCTTGACAATGTCCGAAAAATACCGCAAACAGCATGTGTCTTGGAAGAAATGGAAACCACAAATGTGATCTGTCTGATCCATTTTCTGCACAGCGTTGATTCTTGCAGTGCAAAAAAACACGTGCCTGTGAACTTTTCTGATGGGGTGTTAAGTCACAACTTTGAATATAGCTGTATATACCGGTTTCATATTCGCCTTAGCACAAACATACTCTTTCTCCCAGTATGAGCAACATGGACTCGCATGACCCGCTTGAAATGAATTTCTGTGGCCGAGCAGCCGAGAAAGTCACATTGACATTCCTTGGGGGCCCAACATTGGGCCACTCAAGCAGCAAAGTCGGGATTTGACACCCGCACTGATTTAAGAAACCAGGAAAAAACGTTGGAATCATTGGGAAACCTCAGGGTGCAATGAAGCATAGCAAAACACAACCTGGGAATGCAGGGAAAGGAAAAGCCAGCACCATGCCCAAGAACAGTCGGAATTTGCCGTGGTCTGTCGAAGGTCTGTCGAAGGTTGTTATGTTGTGTCCCACTTCATCTTCCAAGGAATCGTGCATGTAGAATTCAACGCCCAGGAAAAGAGGGACCAAGACTTGTGTTTATCCTCATGCTTTAAAGGCTGCAGCCACTCATGCGCCATCACTTCTAGGAGGTTAGCTTGCATAATTGGAAGCCCCTTCATTCCACGACGATTTGGGTGGTGCTTGCAATTTTGAATTTATGTTAGGTCCCTTGTTGAGGTGCATCACATGAGAAAGCTGCTCCAACGACCACGGCAGTTGTTTGGGTGTGAACATGTGGGGGCAATCATTGGGCACGCTGACAAGAGCGCCTCCAACGATTGATGAAGCACAGGGCTGGGTTCCTTGGGTGAGGAGCCTGGACATCGATAGTGGCTGGGCGCCGGTTCTCCCAATAGCCACAGCCAATGAGGCTTCTAGCTCCACAGGTGGGTCAGACGATGCGTGACACTGGGAATGATGAAGGTGAACTGAGGTGAGTAGCAGGACATCTGGCCACAAAGAGCGACAAACCAGGCAGAAACAGCTAGCAGCTCCAAAGATTGAGAACCAATTCCCATCTGCATGTGATCTGCCAGTCAACAGGCGGAATTGTCAGGCAAAGCTCTCAGCTCTGCCGCGCAGGGAGACATAGGCCTCAATTCCATCCCCATAGATCACAACCATCTCTCGCCTTAAGTCATCAATAGTCATCAAGCCTGCTGTGAATCAACAAACAACGGAAGAATTGACATGAGCAGCATGGCACGAAGACAGAGAGAGAGAGAGAGATATATGAAAATTGATGAAAACAAACAATGACCTAAGTTCAAAGTCAAACTTGGCCCGCTGACTCATAGGGCTCTGCTTTGTCGGGTCTGAAAACCACATCTACCTGCAATCAAAAACTGAGATACAGTAGGTCAGTAGGCCTTTACAAGCCCATCTCAAAACTGTCAGAAAAGCTCTGACTCCAACAAAGCTGTTCCCAAGCCTGCATGATCTCGCCAACCTCGAGATAGCCATCTTGAATGGACGTGCTGAAGGGTGGCGGAACCTTGGGAAATCAGGGGGGCTCCAACGGGAGGCTGTGATGGCTTGGTGTATTAGTATTATATGGCAGGCTGTATTTGTCGACCATCCAATAAGGTCTTCGTGTCGATTCTGATCTCGCTCCTCCCTTTTGTGGATGTTGGATGGTTAACAGTTCAAACACCTGGACCAGCTCCTCACCTGGTCATTGCCACTGTTGACTACATTGCAATGTTTGGTGCTGAGGCCATGGCCTTGAGTAAGAACTTTGTGGGTTTCTCTCCGACATTGCGGACCTAAGTGCAGGTAACACATGGTTCTGTTAGCTGCCAACTCTTGCGGCATCGCTCTTAACATCCGTGCACTCTGCATCACGGGCTCGGTGCTTTACGTGACATACTGTGTCTGTAAGTCGCCCTCATGGCCACCAAGGCTCCATAATGGTTTTGGGCGCCTCGTACTTCACAGGTGACAGGCCGAAGTCTAATTCATCGGGCATGTCCAACAAAGCGCCACCGCCCGTGGCACGGATGGGCACCAGGAATCGTTCGCGCCTCAGAAGTCCAGCCACTCGGGTCCCTGCCAGCAACGAAGGGCTTAGAGGCTTAGAGTCCCGGGAGTTGGATGGAGCTTCTGCTGAGCAGCTCGGTGATCACCACCAAGTCATAAGAATAGTCTTCGACCTAGCATCACATGAGTAATGGTTGCAGTAAAGAATGTGCCGGCAACCGTGTACAGTAGACTATTTGCAACTTACAGAAAGTTCAGTCATGCCTGCTGATCTGGAGTGAAGCGCACCTCGAGTCAACATCGCAAAAGGTTGACAAAGGGCTTTCCGCAATGCCTTTTGGCGGTTGCATCGAAAAAGAAAAGACTGGCAGCTTGGCATTTGTCTGTCACCTAGCACTTCTTCTTAGGCAAACTGGCAAGTATGGAAGACCATCAGCAAATGAGCATGCAGGGAAAGGAGATGAAAGCAGGCGTGCCACGGCCACCGCCAAATACAGCCAAGCTGCTATGTAGGACACCTCCATTCCAGGAGCTACCTCACCACGGACGTCATCACCCCTTAATACTGAAAAAAAATACTAAGTGTTTAGAAATCAAAAAGGTGCTTAAATTAAAACAATCCGTTCTTTCTTTTGGTTCTTTTTTTCTACTTGAAAGAAATCATACTGTTCATTTGTTATCACTAAATCATGAGAACCCACCCAACACCAAGAAGCTTGCTTGCATGCTCTGAGTTGCGAGGGGATGATGTGGAATGATATGGAATGACGGAATGACACAAACAAAAACTCTATTTCCCCGAGCCCTTCGCTCTTCTGGATTCTTGCATGCGCTTGCATGTGCTGGCAGGCAGTAGCTTCCACTACTTAGCTTGCTCCTTAACTTATTCACTGCCCCTCATACTACGGCCTATCCCTCCCCACAGCGTTGTCATTTAACGCCTTGTTGTCTCCAGCGTCAGCTTTGCGGCCTTTGCCCGGCAAGACCTTGAAAAAGGTGCTATCTGGCTGCAGGATTTTCACCTCAAGGAGGCGTTGTTGCTGCTACTCTGCAACTGTAGCGTCCTTGCTCCTAGTAGCGATGCCAGGAGCCCCTAGTAGCTTCTTGTTCCTAGTAGAAAAGCCCTTCTCTCCTAGTAGTTTTCCTCTATATGTTCATTCTTTGAAGCTTTAGTGCAGCTGACAGGCCCTTCTTGCCACATTGTCTTGATTGCGCAAGTTCAGTGTGGCATCCAGGTTCTGCAGACTCTCCTTTGCCAGATCATTGCGCTGTGAAGCATTTGAATTCAAGAACTCACTGATTCATCACCGGAAGGACGAAACATTGCGCAGTCGAGCTGCAAAATTTGCAAATCGAATCTCGGAAGGACTCGCTTTGAAAAGCGGCTCGTCCATTGGAACCACCGAGTCCACCTGAAAAATGAGAAAAAGGAGGCGCAATGGCCTCCAACCTACTAACCACTGCTCTGCTACTTTTCACTCAAAATATTCTTGGAGCAGAGCCAAAAAAAAGATCAAAAAGCGGTGCTTGAAGCAAAGGGAGTGGTTCTGAAGAAGGCATGCTGTGAAAAGCTACCCAAAGTCTCTTCCATTGATTTAGTTGCGTGGCCCACCCACTCCACTTTCAACAGGGCCTGATGGGTGAAGTCTGTAACAAGGGCATCGCTACTAGTAGCTGGAAGCTACTAGTAACTACTTATTCAGTTACTAGGAAGAGCGGTACTACTAGCGATGCCCTTGTTACTACTAGCGATGCACTTGTTACTACCAGTGATGTAGGGAAGAGGACTCTCCCTTTAAGTCTGAAGGCTAAAGTTTAGGTCCAAAGAGGTGAAACCAACGTGAAGCAGGCGGCCTGATGCGTGAAGTCGTTCATGTCTTGAAAAGAAATAATTCTCGTTGTTGCCAGGTCCTCCAAAAGATGCATTCCAACGCTCATCGCACGGTGAATGTACGGAAAGTCTGCCGGTCGTTGAAAGTGTGCTATGTTGAAGCCCGCCAACTGTGAAAGTTCTTGGAAGAGGATACCACCATCTATATATATATATACATATGTATATATATATGCAGTACACCGTACACCTATCTATATATTATATATATGTGTGTGTGTGGGCCGTACGTGCTATCCTCAAATTCAAGAGACAGTCCTGGCGCTCCAGCGTCATGAGCCCACCAGCTTGCCGAGCGGCTGCAACGATCTGGCAAAATCGTCAAGTTGACCAAGGTCTTTTTGGCACTACTACTGCTAAAAGAGAGAAGGAGAAAAGTGGACATGCGCCTGACACAAAATCCAGCCATGTCAATGTCAAAGCATACTTTTCGGGCCTCGCTAGGTTTGCGCTTTACACTTGGCGCTGGTGTCAGTGTGGTGCCTTAGCTGCGCTGTTGATACATCAACGCATGACTTGTCGTTGGAAGGTATCAACGAATGTGAGCAAGTTGAATTGCTAAAGCTGAAACAAAGTAAAACACCATGGCGGCCATCGCTATTAGGTTGGAGGCCATCGCTTTTAGGTTGCAGAAGAAGTCTAACGCTTAAAAAAAACAAGAAAATTGTGGGAATACCATGGTGCACTGATGCCGTGGTGAGTTGCAAGTGTTTGCAAGTGAATACTTTCTCCTTCATTCGTCCCGTGAGGGATCAGGGCAGTCACTCACAAAGGCCGAGTTCCAATCCATCATTTCTAAGAGAAACACATTGCAACAATGCGGTTGCAGCAAAGAAGTCACAGCCCTACAGCCCTGTTGAACCGTGTTGAACTATCGGTGAGGCTCCAATCCACATAATTTAGTCAGTTGCTGAGGAGGGTTTCTGAGTGGACCGTCTGACTGTCAAGAGTCATCAACTGTTGAATGGTTAAACCATGTTGAACCCAGATACTTGGCAGAGTCTGCATCTTTGATGCTGGACCTCTATCGCTTGAAGTCCCCCTGCCACAGAGCAGCCCGAGAAGCACAGAAAATAACAATATGACAAGATGTCCTCAAGAAGGTCCTAGCCAAGCCTTCCAAAAAAGCATCAAAAAAACAAGAGCTGAACATGTCCAAAACACCTGTATAATAGATCCTAATTAATAGGTTGGAGGTCATCGCTGCTAGGGTGGAGGCTATCCTGACATCAGGAATCTCCCCACCTGGCGCTGAGAGGCGCACCTAAGCTTAAGCTCGGGCAGTGTGCTCAATTCCTTGAAAGGGCTGGGTTTCTTCCAATAGACCCCGGGACTATCGAATGCAAAGCCTTCTTCGAATGCAATGTGCGCCTTGGAGCCATGTTCAAACACGTTTCGGGAAGGCAAGCAGCCTTTCGACCATGCACGATCCGTGTCCATAAGTTGGAGGACTGGTAGGACTGGTAGTCGAAAAAACGGATTCTCTTCATAAACCTAATAGCAATGGCCTCCAACCTCAAACCTGCTAGCGATGGCCTCCGACAGGCCCTTTGTGCTCAACAGAGACATGTCACTGCAACGAGTGATGAGCGCACTGAGGACAGTGCCATAGCCAGATAAGTCGATCCGCTTTGGGCCGCGCGCGCTGCGTGCGCCAGATTTCGACGCACTAAGCGCTGACATGCTACTCTACCTCAGTGACTTGAAAACATTGAAGACTTACTGTATATAGATAGAGGTAAAAAAGGACAGAACAAATCTTCCCCAAAGCGAGGCCGAAGCCATTGTTGAATCAATGCCCAAGCCACAAGCAGCCCCCCTGTTTCGAGGGCCACGCATTGGGGGGTGCAAGCTGCTCCCGGTTGAACTAAGAACTGCAGAGGTCAGTGGATTGCTACTAGTATCTACTTGCTCCTAGTAGTAAGGCCAGGAGCCCGTAGTAGCGTCCTTGCTCCTAGTAGCGATGCCAGGAGCCCCTAGTAGCGAACCTTGTTCCTAGTAGCGTCCTCTACCGCACGTTCAAAGAACTACCACGAAGCGATGGCGCAAGAACTTGATCAGTCTTGCCCCGTATACTCTGGCATGTAGATTGCTCGTTTCGGTTCCAGTAAGGTCTGCATTGCAATATGGCAAGAACAGATTTGCGAGGATATTCGGAATATGGCAAAGCGGCAAAACGTCTGATAGCTAACCATAGACCGTCATAGACCTATCCTTGTCAAATTCTTCCCCTGAATAAACCGCAAAAGGAACCCGTGCATGGTGTGTCAACACAGGGAACGTGAGGCCCGCACAGCTGCATAAACAAACAATGTTCGAGCCAAACACTTAGAACCCTAGCCACCTCTTTGGGCAAATAGGTGCAAATAGGCGGCACCATGTCAATTACATTCAATTACTAAGTCAGGGCATCCCTTGAATCCGATTGGGTGCCACCAACTCCACAGGGCGCACCTGGAACACACGTGAGCTCATAAGCTCCTGGGAGGATCTCCCATTCAGCTCGCATTCGGCACAAGGAAGGGAGCCGGGTAGGGGGCGCACCACACTCTGGGCCTTCTTGAGAGCATTTCAAAGGCCATTCACCTACAGTAACTCCTGCTAAGGCGATCTTACCATCTAGACTCAATGTTGCCTGAGCGCCGGTCTCTTCTCCTGCCAACTGGATGAATCCAAAGGTTGTGGTCTTCTAACTGCCGGCCTTGAGCCACATCTCTGCGACGGCGATGGACCACATGGCCAATGATTTCGGCTTACACGCCATCGAGATGTCTCCCATCTCTTGGGCAGCACCTAAAGCGGTCGATATTGTTCACGCATCCCTCTACAAGGCAGTCAGGGATCTAGGCGATCTAGGCATGATAGAGAGTGCGACGGCACAAAGCGCTCAAAGTGTTCGGTAAGCACTGCAGATCTTGGAGAGGTTCGCCTGACACACAAAGTTCATCAAGGTCCATTAATTTTAAAAGAGATGGAAAGAGGGAAGAAGCAAGCACCGCAGAACTCGTTTGGATGAGGGCATGGTCATCGGTTATTCCAGTCGCCCTCGCCACACTTAGTTGGCCTTCGTGCTATGTCGAATCCCCAACGTTCTGAGAAAGATAGGCCATGGCTGGGATTGGCTGACACCGTTACTGGCACAGCAACTTGGCTTGAGCGGCTTGAGGTTGTGGAGCTGCGCGGCTGCGCCAAGCAAGCCAGGTGGTGCATTTTGACGCACTTATTTCTCAGATCTCTGATTTCTCGGACAGATTGAGACATGGCGCCGGCTGACCAAACATTGAGTCACCTGAGCAGCCCCTCGCACCCTCACAGGTACAGAATAACATGTTGACCGATGTCATGTCGGCTCAGTTCGTGCACAACGACATCAGTTATGACACGCTCTAACTATGAAGTTCTGACATTTCATCGAACTCGGCTGGCTCAAGAGACCCCGCAGCTTTGCCAAAGGCCTGCTGGCAAGTGTGAAGAAGTGCAGTGTCTAGAATTGCTCTAATGGGTGTTGAAAAGCAGCTCCCAAGCGACCCTCAAAAGCGACCCTAAATTCCGGCCTTCAGCAACAGGTATTGCAGTGTAGTAGCAGCAATGGCCAAGGGGATGCCCCGGATTGCTTGTGAAATCAAGAACTGCGAGAACAAATGTTGAACATAGCCTCAGTGGCTGAACCCAGTAACAACAAGTAAACAAGAATTGCTTGTGCCGAGTGACGACAAATATGTCCGGAAGCTGCCAATCCCAGCGGGTATGCAATACACGCAATGACGACAGCTACAGCCACCACAAGAGCGGGCGCCTGCTGGAACCAATGAAATCTGAAGAAAAGCTTCGGCGAAAATCTGAACATGATGAACCAAATTGCTTACCAGCTCACTAGCTTCGTAAGCCTGTCCTCAGTCCCGGCCTACCCCCCCCCGCAATGTACAGAAATATGTCCATCTGGTGTTCATCCAAAGTGAGACTTCTGAAGCAATCGGGATGCCTTCACCCGCCAGCGTTTCTGTAGGCGAGAACACGCCAAAGAGGAGCGGAAGAGTGCCAATGCAAGCATCCGAAGAACTCCCTCGACCAAGGAGGAAAGGATGGACACCAGCAGTGCACCTTGTGAGAGCATGTCGCATCTCCACTGTCCAAAGAGTCTTTATAAACACCAGGGCTGACAAACTTAGACTCAAGGTCACCCACTGTCCGGTATTTGCAGAAGCGAAGTGCTAGCGAAAGCCAACTGCAAGCAATATTGCAACATGCTACTAGTAACAAGAAGCTACTAGGGGCTCCTGGCATCGCTACTAGGAGCAAGGACGCTACTACGGGCTCCTGGCCTTACTACTAGGAACAAGTAGCTACTAGTAACAAAAAGCTACTAGGTTGGAGGCCATTGGCTATTAGTTTGGAGGCCATTACAAAAGGGCAGCATGTGCAGTGTTTCCTGACGTTGCCTGCCTTGCACGCTTGGGGCTTGTTGCCCAGAATCTTCGGATGTACGCTCCCAGGGCTGAGTGCTCACAGTGGAGTCCCAGTAGCTGAACATGTGGCCATATAGCGTGGAGACGCACATGGTCAGCCCCAAGCTGACGGTCAAAACCTAGGCATCTCTGGGCCAAGTCAACAGCTCCCTAGTCTACCACAGGTTCTGGTTCGGGCTTCGGGTTTTGCACAAGGCCTTGCTCGCATGCAGTGACCCTTGGAAGGCGGAATCGCTCTGTTTTAGCAAAAAATGGGTTGCAAAAACAGGGTGAAGCTTTGTAAAGCCTTCTTGCGGTCTGTTCTTCCTGGATACGAAAGCTAAACACAGATTCTAGATGGCAAATAGCTTCCAACAAGTGACTAGGCAGCGGAACTTATACTCCAAGGGGTCGTTGTGCCAAGGGTTCCATGGATACGTCATGATGCATCCGTGCAGTATCCAAGTTCGCCAGGCCTTGCAGTCAATCCCAAACCAAAGCTAATTTAATTGGACAATTTTTGCTCAACAAAGCATCACCAAATAAAAGACAGAGAGAGAGAGAGAAAGAGAGAGAGAGAGAGACAATGTGCCAAACCCTGCATTTTACCACAGACTCATTACAAGAGCAAAGGCAAAGCATTCCATAACAAAAAACTTGCACTTTCTTCAATCCCTGGACCTCTCTTGGTTTCAGAGGCCTTCTGCACTGCGCCAGTTCAGGGGCCCATGCTGCATCCCATGCAACATTTGAGGCATGGGGTGGCACTTCGCGGCATAAAGGCTGTGAAAAGTGAAAGCCGCAAGCCAATAGCCTAAAGTGGGAGCTCTCAAATCGCTCCATCAGCGTCGTTCGTCCCAATTTAAAGATTGAATCAAACCTAGACTTCGTGCATCCTCGTTGGGTTGGAGGCCATCGCTAACCCTGTCAGCTCCAGAGATGCTCCCAAGAGGCGCGGCAACAAAGAGCGCAAGCCCAACAAATGCCCAGGGCCGGCCAAAACACCGGTCCATGCACGAAGGAACGCTGATGAGCGACTCGTCAAAGCGAAGCTTGACTCTCGAAAAGCCCTCCTGGAAGGTGAAGGAATTGAAAACAAATTGAACAAAGAAAGGTCTTTAAACAAAATAAAGAACCGCAATCAAAACAACACAGAAACATCAACGAGAATCTCGTGAGGTGCCAGCTAGCTGCTAGCTGGTCTTTGCAATGCTGGCTGGCTTTCTGAGAAACACTTTGCGGAGTTGAGTCCGGTATGGCTTCGTCACCCTGCAATCCAAGGCAATTATTCTCTAAGCGCCCCAAGCCGGCTGGCGTGCAACCCAAGATGGTGACAATATGCCTTCAACGCTTGTACAAACTTGTATATACAAACTTAATTTTCCTTCTAAGGTTATACTTATACTTGTACAATGTTCCTTTCTGCTTGGCGTGACTCGCATGTTGGTTTGAGAAAACAGGAGGGGGTGGGGAGGCCTACCCCCTCTCCACCAGTCGTGCTTTCTGTGGCTGGCAAGTGAGTGAGCTTCAAACAGTTCAAGTTTGGCTGGTTTGGCATTGACATCGACCATTTTGGCTGACCGAACATAACAAAGCCGCCTTTCTCCACCCTTCACCTCGCTCAAATGAGGCAAGTGATGAAACATTCATCCAATATAGATTGTCTCTCAAATGATGGAGCGCTAACCAAGGATCTAACTTCGTGGCAGGCATGAGTTTTGAAGGTGCTCCCAAGGTCCTAAAGAGGCCTTTCGTGTTGTAAACATAGGAGAAACAAAGACATACAAAGACCCTTTGGCAAAGGACAACACTTTGAATAGATGTTGTGCCAGCTGCAGAACGAACATCGCACATCTTGAGCAAAATGATCCCCGGCTGCACTCTTATTCCAAGAATAAGGATTTGCTAAGATACACCACTTACATGTCACCCAGAATCTACAAGTTGTGCAAGGATTCAAGACTGTCAGACCCCCAGCTGAAAAGTATAAATCTTAAATCTTACAGTAATCATTCCACCTCTTGAATACGTGCAAAAAATGTCAGACAGATTCCTCAAACTTGACAATGTCCCGAAGCAGCAAGTCTGCGCTTTTAGGGCCCTCAAAACATGTTGCTCAACAGGCCAAGCCATCCTCAAAAGCTGTAGAGTGAGAATGGGCTGGTGCAGTGGCGCAGTTCTTTTCCAAATTGTGTTGTAAGGTATGGCATCTGTATGAAGAAAATACTGCACTGAGAGGTGCCCTTTCCAGGGATTGGCTCCAAGAGTGATATTGGTTTGCCGAGTGGCACTGCGAGCAGGAGGTCAGGGTGTTTAGATTCACCACCACCACGCAGCTTCTGTTGCAGCGCTGTGCTGTATGGATGGCAAAGTTATGGTTGCTGTATTTCTGAGCCAGCTTCACAACGCCATGCGTCTGAAAAGGATGAGTCATGACGCAGTGTCACTAGCAAGTCGGCAGACTGCTAGTCGAGATGTTTGCTACTGTTACTGCCGTTCACTGTGTTTGAAATGCGTAAGTGGTGCTCTTTATGTGCTCTTTGGTAGTTTCTGCCTGTGGTGAGGTGGTACACATGCCCGCACGCCACGCCAGTGGTCAGAATGTGTGTTTGTGTCGGAAATTCGGAAGTGATGCGGTGCGTTTTGAGTGACGGTGAGTGGTACGTTTGACCGGTGGTGCCTGGTCACTTGTCCATATATAGTCATATGCCCTGCCGGAAAGCAAGTAGAAACACGAGGACGAACACACCATGCAATGCAAAGGATAAATGATATGTTCTTCTTGAGGGTGGGCAACGCGCCAGCGGCCAGTGAAGCTGAACACTTGCAAATCTAATAGAACCTATGAGGATCTAGAGTAGTTGGTTTGAAACAAGTTCCTGAACTAAATACAGTAACTTGAACTATATCTTGAATTCACTGAGTCCTTGTTGCTGGCGACCAGGATGGTCACGTTTTCATCTACAGTGGGAAGTTGACTTTGAAGGAAAAAGGCATTGCAATGTCTGCAGTCAGGCCGCACCTGGCGTGATCTTGCTCTGCTCCTAGAGAATGTGAAAGAGTTACTCTTGCGTGCAGAGAGTGAGTATGACACAACGCATTCAGGCAATCATGTGACATCTATGGCGCCTAAGCCAAATGGGTCCGTGCCAATCAATTCAAACCAACACGCTGCACACATGCGGCCACACAGCTCCACTGAACAAACTGAGGCGGTATCAGCTTGACTTTGGTTGAGAAGCACACCAGCAGAGAGCAAAATTCGAATCTGTTGTCTCTAGAAAAATAACATGTGTCTGAAAGCTAGTGAGCGCAGCGACGCAGCCTTTTCTTCAAAATGC